>CM069914.1:94225245-94694064 GCA_036172215.1 Camellia granthamiana
CTGATACAAACCTGTCCAACACATCCTAAAATTCAAATATAAGGAATTAAAGGACGAAAATGAAACAAATGCAACAATAATCAACCATGGAACCTAAGTCCAGAATACTGTACATAAAGGGGAAAACCCGGGATCGCTATAGGCACTGTGCAAGTAGTATGTCAATTTTACACTTAAAAAAAAAAAAAAAACATGATCGAGGTTCATGGTCCAAAATAAATATTTCAAAAAAAAGAACTTAAAATGGAAATGTTGAAGAGCCATACTACTGAACATGCATTTTCCTTTCCCTTGCCGGAAACGGTGGTCTTTTCGTTTTTCTTCAACAATGCCTTGGCAATTTCCTTTTCCTTTGCCTACAAAAAATAAAGTTTTTAACATTTAACTATATGTAGATGAGAAGTTTGGCATGCACTCTCATTTCCCGCAAGGTCAATGGGTTGCTCGCCAATGTAATCGTGGAGCCTACATTGATTGGAGAAATCAAAGCACGCCAATGGGAAGATAAACTCTTGAAGAAAAGGTACAAGGGACAAGGAAACACGCCTGATCCTGATTTCATTATAAGCAATGGGATACTGAAATTTCGAAATCGAGAATTCATTGGGGAGAATTCATTGGGGACAATGCCATCGAGACACGGGAGCGTGTTTTAGATGCGGATAGTTTGGCCACTTGCTAAGGGATTGTCCAAAGATGGTTAATCCTACAGCCAGCCCCTCTGGCCCAGTTAGGAGAACCGCGGGACTGGGAGGAGAAAAGAAGGACCAAAACCGCCAAGGTCGGGCTTTCGCCTTGGTACCTGGAAAACCGGAAGTTACCAAAAATGTTGTGTCAGGTACACTTTCTATCTGTGGTCTTTTAGCTCATGTCCTTATTGACTTTGGGTCAACTCATTCTTTTGTTGCACCACACTTTGCCGCCAAGTTGACATCAACACCCGAACCATTAGGATATACATTGTCTGTGTCTTTTCCTTCTGGTAAGTCTGCCTGTAGTACTGATGTGTACAGATCTTGTGTTGTATTCCTAAAAGGCAAAACCTTGTATGTAGACTTGATTCCCCTCCGCATTGAAAACTTTGATGTAATCTTAGGTATGGATTGGCTGGCTGCCAACCACGCCTCTATCGATTGTAAAGCCAAAAAAGTCTCCCTCAAGTTACCAAACCAACCAGAAATTGTCTTTGATGGGGCTGAAGTTTCTAACCCTTCCTGTATCATATCCTCCATGGCGGCCCAACGACTCCTAAGAAAGGGTTGTGATAGTTATATTTGTTATGTGATTGATACACAAAAAGAGGCCCCTACCGTTGATGCAATTCTTGTAGTTCGAGAATTCCCAGATGTCTTTCTTGAAGATCTACCCGGTATTCCAGTTGATCGGGAGATCGAATTCACCATTGAAACCCAACCTGGCAAGCAGCCTATATCAAAAAGCCCTTATCGCATGTCGATGGCAGAATTGCAAGAGCTGAAGACTCAACTCCAGGAATTCTTGGACAAGGGTTTCATTCGGCCTAGTACCTCACCCTGGGGAGCTCTAGTACTGTTCGTGAAGAAAAAGAATGGCACGATGAGATTATGCATCGATTACCGGGAGCTGAATAAGGTTACCATCAAGAATCGATATCCTCTGCCGCGAATTGATGACTTGTTTGATCAACTTCAAGGCGCACAAGTATTTTCCAAAATTGACTTACGTTCTAGCTACCATCAACTAAAAGTTAAAATGGAAAGCATTGAAAAGACTGCTTTCAGAACCCGTTACGGGCACTACGAATTTCTCGTCATGCCTTTTGGCGTCACGAATACCCCAGCAGCCTTCATGAACCTCATGAATAGAGTGTTCAAACCCTATCTTGATGAGTTCGTCATCGTCTTCATTGACGACATCCTCATATACTCCAAGTCACCAAAAGCTCACGAGCAGCACTTGCGAATGGTTCTACAAACACTACGTGATCACAAACTTTATGCCAAGTTGAAGAAATGCGAATTTTGGATCACTAGTGTACACTTTCTCGATCACGTCATTAATAAAGACGGCATCTCGGTTGACCCCCAAAAGGTTGCAGCAATTGTGGACTGGCCACGACCTACTAATGTGTCAGAAATCCGGAGTTTCTTGGGTCTAGCTGGCTATTATCGACGCTTCGTGCAAGATTTCTCAAAGATAGCATCGCCCTTGACCCAGCTAACTCAGAAGAATACACCCTTTGAATGGACCAATAAACAGGAGCGTTGCTTTCAAGAATTAAAAGGTCAACTTGTGTCAGCCCTTATACTAGCACTCCCTACTGGAGCAGATGGGTTCGTAATCTATAGTGATGCCTCACATAATGGGTTGGGTTGCGTTCTCATGCAAGACGGAAAAGTCATTGCTTATGTGTCGCGACAATTAAAGACTTACGAGAAGAACTACCCAACTCACGATTTGGAATTGGCTACGGTGATCTTTGCTCTGAAAATCTGGCGTCATTATCTCTACGGTACAATCTGCGAGATTTATACTGACCACAAGAGTCTAAAATATCTATTTACACAGAAGGAACTGAATAAAAAGGAACTGAATATGAGGCAACGACGGTGGTTAGAATTTATGAAAGACTACGAGATAGAGATCCATCACCATCCGGGCAAAACTAACGTGGTGACAGACGCACTAAGCCGAAAGTCGACGAGAAGTTTGACATGCACTCTCGTTTCCCGCAAGGTCAATGGGTTGCTCACCAATGTAATCGTGGAGCTTACATTGATTGGAGAAATCAAAGCACGCTAATGGGAAGATAAACTCTTGAAGAAAAGGTACGAGGGACAAGGAAACACGCTTGATCCTGATTTCATTATAAGCAATGGGATACTGAAATTTCGAAATCGAATTTGCATACCCGACATCCCGGAACTCAAGAAGAAGATACTGGAGGAAGCTCATAACTCAAGATTTGCAGTCCACCCTGGCAACACAAAGATGTATCATGATCTGAAGGAACACTACTGGTGGACCGGAATGAAAAGAGATATAGCAAACCATGTTTCCAAATGTCTGCATTGTCAGCGTGTTAAAACAGAACATCAGAGACCGGCAGGGATACTGCAACCACTCCCTATTCCTGAATAGAAATGGGAACACATTACTATGGACTTCGTGGTCGGGCTACCACAGTCTTTTTCAAAGAATGATGCAATATGGGTTATAGTAGACTGATTAACAAAGTCAGTACACTTTCTACCAATCAAAATCATGTACCCTTTGAATAAGTTTGCCACTTTATATATCAAGGAGATTATTCGGTTGTATGGTATCCCAGTATCGATCGTGTCTGACCGAAACCCTCATTTCGTGTCTCACTTCTGGAATAAATTGCAAGAAGCTTTGGGAACTACACTGAAGTTCAGCACGGCCTATCATCCACAAACCGATGGGCAATCCGAAAGGACAATCCAGACGTTGGAGGACATATTACGTGTATGCGTGTTGGACCTCAAAGGTAACTGGGATGAGCACCTACCTTTGGTGGAATTCGCCTATAACAACAGCTATCAGGCAAGCATTGGAATGGTGTAACAACCCTCGTCACTGTTTACCGATAAATTACTGACTACTGCTAAACCGAGACTGATCATGTTTGATAATTGAAGTGATTGAAATACTGAACTGACTGACTGAAATCTAGAACTGACTGATTGACTGTATCTGTTTAAATGCATTGTCTATCTGTTTGACCGTCAAACTATCTGTTCATGTTTTATGCATTAAACTGCAAATTGAAGGCCTTATCGGCGGCCGAATCTGAAATTGATTGATGTTTTATGACCATTGGAATTTATATGATTTTATGGCATATTTATCTAAAAGGTGATTCGGTATGACTAAATTAGATTAAATAGTGGTAAATTAAAAGAGTTGGACTTAATTACCTTATTGCCATCCTTAGTGGGTCACTTAGAATAATATATTGGAGCCTCATTATACAATTAGCCAACATTTCCTCATCCATTTTTATGTCTCAACCGACTAGAGTAAGAGAGATGGGGGAATTGGGGTTTCAACTAGGAGATTGACTTGTATTCTTGAAGAATTGAAGAGAGGGTTGCATAAGTGAGCTTCTATATCTTGCATTCAAGACCTAAGGTAGGATATTTACCTTCTTAATTGTGAATTCAAGTTTGTTCTTGCATGATTCATGAGTCTTTAGTGATCTAAGGCATGATTTGGTTCAAAAGTGTTGAATTAGAGCTTGAATCATGCATGCATGTGCATATCTCTCATTTTTGGAGGTTGTTCTTCATAAATTTCCACATGCATGTTCATGTTAATGTTAAGGACCATGAATTCAACTTGTTTTTGGAAGATTTGGCTCATTTGAGCTTGTATTTGAAGCTTTGAAGATGATTAAGTTCATGCATCTCACATTGAAGTTGTGTTCCTAAACTTTGGTTTGAAATCATGTTTAATTGGACTACCTTGGGCTTTGGTTTTACAAATCAACCTTTGAAACATGTTGTTTTATGAGTTTTGAAGTGTTTCCCAGAAATTTAGCCTAAAAGGATCAAATTTGATACATTGAAAGTTGATTTTGATCTTGGAGTGCAAATCTGGAATTTCCAGATTTTGGTCGTCCGCTCGAGCGGAGGAAGTGCCGCTCGAGCAGGGAAATCGAGCTCTCAGCATCTCTCACTGCTTTACAGTCCGCTCGAGCGGGGTATTGTACACTCGAGCGGAGGCTTGTGTCATACGCTCGAGCGGGGGAGTTGACGCTCGAGCGGGAACCTTTGTTGCATGTCCGCTCGAGCGGGGAAACCTGCGCTCGAGCGGGGAACTGTTTTCCTGAAAATTCTGAAACTGCTTTCTGAATGCATCTTTGCATCCTCATTCCATTCTAGGCATTCTTAGGCCTGGTATAAGACATCTTAATGAGGATATAGATGTAGAACACACCGAGGCAAATTAGGGATTAAGTTATTATCTTTCCCCAACTGTATAACTTAGTGTGTGTTCGTTCTGTAAACTGTGTAGGGTTGGTTATCCGAGGAGACGCTCTAGCTTATTGTAGCCCAGAACTCTGTGAGTAACAATTGTGTAAAGATATGTTCAAATGATTATCTTCCGAAATACTGAACTGAACTGTTTACTGAATTGATATTGTTGACTGTATGAATGTATGTCCTATATTCTGAACTGTACTATGGCATCCTTAGCAACTACTGTTTACTATTACTGCTACTGTTTGAGAAATCTCTGCCATCGACGGTCTGTGAACGGATGGCCCCACCGACGGTCTATGAACGGGTGGATTTGTCTAATCGATTCGGTTCCCATGTTGGAACCACTACTGTTTACTGATTGATGGCCATCAATTGACTGTTCGGTCTTTTAAGACCTACTGTTTACTGTACTGCTACGGTCACAGATATCTCTGGAGCAAAGTGCTGCACAGACCTAAGTGCTACAGTGTGAGCCACCTCCAGAATCTGTGCGAGACACCTCTTGAGTCCATAAGAACTGTACTGTTACTGTCATTGTTACTGCTACCGTTACTGTTACTGTACTGTTACTGTACTGTATTGTTACTGTTACTGTTAGTGTACTGTTATTGTACTGTATTGTTACCGTTACTGTTACTGTACTGTTACTGTACTGTATTGTTACCGTTACTGTTACTGTACTGTTACTGTACTGTATTGTTACCGTTACTGTTACTGTACTGTTACCGCTACTACTATTGTACTGACACTGTACTGACACTGCTACTACCACTGTACTATTTTGCTATCGGATGTGCCACGTACGATTACTATGATTTCTAAATGACTGATATGACATGAAGTATAAGCCACCGACTGTGTAACTGATTTACCGAGGCAAACGACTGTTTAAAATACTGAAAGGACATTCTTTCTTAACCCCTTTACGCATTGTGTTATTCATTGGGCTTTAGCTCACTGCTCATATATATATGTAGGTGTACAGGCACCAGACCGCGGCTAGGAGCGTCAGGCAAGCTTTAGTTTCGTCAAGACAACCACTGTGCCTCACTGCGAGGTTCCGAACCTGCCAAGCTTTGGCTTAGGGGTGTTTTATTTCCCCGTCTGTCTTAGACTGTTTTTGTAATACCGTATAGACTGTTACTGTACTGCTTAATAGGGATTAAGTCCCTGTACTGAATGATTATAAATAGTGTGCATACTGTTCTGTACTGAATGTCTATATGTATGAAAAATCTTTTTGGCATACAGACTGTCACAGCTCATTGGACATAGTTTGTTTACTGTATTGGCTTCCGCCATGCCCCTGTACTCTGTTTTACTGTATTACTGTTCAGCAGGCCTTCGGTAATCTCGGATTACTGGCCGGTTACGGTACTAAACCCATAGGGGCGGGTCTGGGCTGTGACAAATGGCGCCGTATGAAGCTCTGTATGGAAAGAGATGTCGATCACCTGTGTTTTGGACAGAGGTCGGGGACAGGAAATTGTTAGGCCCTGAAATCGTGCAAATCACAAATGAGAAAATCAAACTCATCCAATAGCGGATTCGCACTGCTCAGAGTCGCCAGAAAAGTTATGCAGATACTCGGAGACTAGACTTGGAATTTCAAGTAGGAGATCATGTGTTTCTCAAAATCTCACCAACAAGAGGAGTGATCCGATTCGGAAAGCGCGGAATGCTAAACCCACGTTATATCGGGCCATTCGAAATACTGGAAAGAATTGGTCCTGTAGCCTACCGCCTTGCACTACCTCCTGAGCTATCTAATATCCACAATGTGTTTCACGTTTCAATGCTCCGACGGTATCTCCGAGATCCAGAACATGTCATCGACTATGAGAACTTGGAAGTTCGAGAGGATCTCTCTTACGAAGAACAACCAGTGCAGATTCTCAATCATCGTGATCAAATTCTCCGAAACAAGACCATACCACTGGTAAAGGTCTTTTGGCGAAATCATCGCATCGAAGAAGCTACGCGGGAAACCGAAGGACAAATGCGAGCTAAATACCCACACCTCTTTGAAAGTTAAGGTACGTCAAGTTTGGGGACAAACTTCTAATTAGAATGGGAGAAATGTGACACCCCGAACGTTTAATTAGGTACCACATAAATATTTAGAGTTATGTATAATTATAGTGGCATGTGATAATAGACTATTAAATAAATATATATATAAATCTAATTTGGCATTGGATTATAGGATTAATTGAGAATTATTTTGGGAGCAAATTAACACATTTATGGAATTGTAATATTAATTGGGTCAAACTAAAGATAGTAATAAATAATAATTTAACACTAAAACAAATAAATAAATGAATACAAAGAAATAAGCTGGTTGCCCAGCAAGGATTGTAAGCTTCGGCCCAAAAGAAAGAAAAAAAAAAAAAGGCCCAAGTGTGTAACAAGGCCCAAGTATAAGATTTATACTTATCTCAGATCTCATATTAAATTTGCAATTAAGAACTCCACCCCTAGCCTCATTATGCCTCCTAAGAGAAGGGGGGTACGTGGCACTCCAAGTGAAGCCTGGCTCACAGTATAAAAAGGGGGCAAGGGTGTGATGAGCGAATGAAGGAAAAAAAAAAACAAAAGGGTGGAAGCCGAGAGAGAGAGGTACGTAAGTGAGAGTGAGGAGTGGTTAGTAAGGAAGTTCTGATAGTAAAGTAAGGCTAAGGGTTATAATTAAGGTGAGTTATATTATACCTTACGTTACCATTATATGTTTTACGAATGTTTTGAGTTATCATAACTTATTTTATACAAGTTATATTTATTAAGTTATATAAATAAAAGTTATGTTTCAGTTACGTGAGTTACTTTCTAAACTCTATTTACTTAAAAGGAAACCCATGGATATGTTTATTTAAATTTTAGTATATATTTGACTATAACTTTATAAACAATTATGTTTTGTAAGTATCACCACGGGAGTCCCACGCCTTGGGGGACTTAAATAACCACTGGCCTTTGTTTGACCACTTTGTGGTCCTCTGTTTGTCATGGATCCATTGACTTCTGTTCTGACTGTCACTTCTGTGACCTCTGTTCTGTTCTGTTTTATATCGTGGTTATGATTAATTATTTACATGATTTCTGTATTCTGCCACTTTAAATAAATTGTCATTTTAAATTAAATTATGCAAATATTTTAGCCTAACTAATTATCCATGGATATTTTGTATTCCCTACACTCTTGGCATAATATTTCTCACTTTGCTGTGTGCTTATAGCTGTTACCCTTTCAGGTGACGAGATGTAAGGGAAATCCATAACCCTACAATATAGAACCTGCATATAGACTAATGATGAATCACTATTTTACCTTTTTTTTTTTTTTTTTTTTTTTTTGCTTCCTTTTGTCTCTATTCGGGGCTGGTCACTGAATAATAAAATAATGAAAAGCCTAGAAATGTATTTTTTTTTTTAAAATAGTAGTATGAAGTAAAATTTCTGTCTAAGTATATTTTTATTTTCGTTTGCGCAGCTTAATTTGTTTCGAATGAAAATAAGTTAGTAAGTCACGATTCCAACTCTAAGCCCCTGGGGTTGGGTTGTGACACATGATTTTGTGGTTGATTCTATATAGTAATTTTGCATTGACAACGGCTAATTCTTATGGATTGTATTGCTCACTTTTCCTACTAACAACTAAGTAAATTATAAAAAAAAATATAAATTATACTATTTATGAATAAAATTTTAGCAAAACTTAATTATAGAAATTTAATTACTAATTTTACATTTTAAAATGTGAAAAAAAAATAAGTAAAAAACTACAATAAAAATTTATAAAAGGGCTCACTACACTGCAATTGGATAATCACAAATACCTTTTGTATTATCTATATAATTACAAATGCCTTTTCCAATACATATCATAAAAAATTATATTACATAATAGCTTATTTACTCCAAGGAGTAACACTCTCATAAAAATCATAAAAAAATTATTAAAATTTTTTTTAAAAATAAGTTTTAGTTTTTTCAAAAGCCTTGATAAACATCTAAAAAGTCTTCTTATTTTTTTTTTTGAAAAATTCCAAAAATAAAATTTAAAAAGCTAAATAAATTGGACTCTTTTTAGAGAGAGAGAAGTCTAAACGTTTTAAAATAGCAGTTCAATAAAAAACCCAAATTAAAAATAGTTCACTAAAAGTTTTAAAAAAAAAGGGTTATCAAATAAAAAGGGTTAACTTTTTAATGTTCATTTTCCTTTCAATCAACAGATTCCCTTCAAATCCTAAATCCAAATACAGCCAAAGAGAAATAGGAAAAAAAAAAAGAAGACCTATCATATTACAAAATTAAACTGTAATAAAATCTTTGTAAAAAAAAAAAAAAAAAAAAAAGAATAGCTATTTAGGCCAAAAAGTTAGACCTACTTTATAGGTCCAGTGATATGTCAAGAAGAGGACTGGTTGATAATTAAATATGATCTAATTATCAACCAATCATCTTCTTGACGCATCACTGGGTCTATAAAATGGGTATAAAAAATGAACTTGTATATCATTATTAAAAAAAACAAAGACATAAGTATTCACATAATTCATCATACAATTCTATTATTCAAAAAAGAAAAAAAAAAAAAACGTAAGTATTCTCTAGAAATTTAACAGCTATATAGGCCAAGATACATAACTATACACACTATATTAGACTTCTTTCTAAACCAAACATTAAAAGCTTAATGTTTAATCTAATTATTAAAAATTCCAAGACCAAACATGAAAATTCCAGAGCATTAAAGAAATTTGAGAGTTCATTCATTAATCCAGAACATTCATTAACCCACTGCAATTCAAGAAAGGAAGTGAGGAACTAATAAAGAATTGCAAGGGAGAGACTTTATAACCTGAGTATCTGCTTGAGAAGCAAAATTAAAGAAATTTGAGACAGAAGGATAAAAAGAAAAACACAATTAGTAAGAGCACTCCTTAACACTAAAAATGTACATGAATCTATTTTCATATTTGATGAATAAAAATATGACCATTGATGATTAATGAGAACCTTTGATTAAGACAAAATAAAAATGATTGTTGACATGAAATATAACTGTAAGAAGACAGAATGAGATTTAATAATTGCCATAAAGAAAAATTAATTGACACAGAATTAACAATCTCATAACATATTTTAGTTAACAACCTACTTTAAGAAGTTCGTCATTGCATGAATATCACAGATGGGGAAATTGAACTACTATAGGATAGAAGACAAATTATAATTTTTTAATGTCTTCAATATACATTAAAAGAATAGAAGAAAAATTAAATACTGTCATAGAAATCTTCATCATTTTTCTCTATTGGCCAAAATGTAGAACTATTGCAATACATGATTTTGCAGTTGATTTTATATAGTAATTTTGCATTGACAACAGTTAAATTCTTATGAATTGAATTTTCCACTTTTCCTATTAACAACCAATGTATACCACACCAAAAAAAAAAAAAAAAAAGTAAATTATAAAAAAATATAAATTATACTACTTATGAATAAAATTTTAGCAAAACTTCAATATAGAAATTTAATTACTAATTTTGCATTTTAAAATGTGAAAAAAAAATAAGTAAAAACCCACAATAAGAATTTATAAAAAGTCTCACCACACTGTAACTGGATAATTACAAATATCTTTTGTCTTATCTATATGATTACAAATGCTTTTTTCAATACTCTCATATACTACACAATATTATTTACTCCCGTGAGTTATACTACACAGTAGCCTATTTAATCACAAATATCCTTCCTTAACCCATTTTTCCATGTTTTCCATTCAAAAGTTCTATTTATTTATTTTTAATTATATGTTTTATAAGCAATGAAACGATGAAGAAAGTTAAAACTTTCAATTTCCTGTTCCTTCCTTTTTCTCACATACCAAACAACAATGCATAAGATTCAAACTTCATTTTTCTCTTTCTCTCAACAATCAACAACCAAACTAGAAAGAGAGAGAGAGAGAGAGGGAGAGAGAGAGAGAGAGAGAAAATCCAAAAAACCAGAGATTGAAGTACTAACCAGAGCGCCGAGAAATAATTTGCAAGTATGAACAAAACACAATTAGAAATCAAACAAAAAAAATTGAAAAAGAACAAAATAAAAATCACAAAAATAAATTTTTTTGACAAACCGTCATTTTGTCAACCCATATTTGGTGAGTAAAAATATGATCATTGATAATTAAAGAGAGTCTCAACCCATTTAACTAAGATGAAATAAAAATGATTCTTAATATGAAATCTATTTTTCCTTAACCCCCATTTGATAGAGAGAGAGAGAGAGAGAAGTGGGTGTTGAAACCCAATTGATTATTAAAGAAAAAAACGCAATACGGAATTTTATTTTGTTTAACATTTGATAAATTTTTTAAAATGTTTAACATTTTTGTTTTTGCTATTAAAGCTCATCCTCAACAGCAGCATTTAATAGATTATAGGAATTATTATCACCAAAAACAGGGTGCAAAATAAAATGGGCTTTTGATTATGCCTTTTTGATTTCTGTAAACAGTTCTCGCAAATAGCCCTATAATGCAACAAAATCAAACCAAAAACAGAATGCTAATGTTTCAATCCCAAAATAGAAACCCATGTCATCAGCACTCATTTACTCATAGAAATCTTATTCAATAATTTTCTGAAATCCTCATAGGTTCAATTGATGAAACCCACAAATATGAACCCAAAATCGAAACTCATCTCATAGAAATCGAAAATCGAAATATAAACCCATTTCAAAATACAAAACCAAAATACAATTTTATAGAAATCAAAACCAAAATTGAGACCCATTATAATCATAGGTTAGTTGATAAAACCCATCAATGAAATAGAAATATATAAACCCATCATATTTGTAACTAATTTCAAACGTACAAAAAGAAAACGTAAATTTTCAACCCATCATATTTTCTAAAATACATACAGAACAGAAACCCACTTCAATGAAATCAAAATCCATCATATTTGTAACCCATTTCAATATTTACAGAAATAGAAACTCATTTCATAGGTTAGAAGAGTGAAAGAGCAGAGAAGAATAGGAGTGTCACCTATGAAGAGCTGTTGGAGATTGCAGAACCAAAATTAGAGAAAAATTTGAGCTAAAACCAGAGAGAAAAATGGAGAGTTGGCGGAGTATGTTAGAAGAGAGAGAGATGAATCTATCTCTTAACATGGGAAAGAGAGACAGAGTAAGTGAAAATACACATTTTGGAGGAAAAAAGCTAAAACAAACAAATTATCTTGACCCATAGATGTTTGATAAGTATAATCTCAACCCTTCGTTCAAAATGTATTTCTAATACATTTTGAGACATTTTCAAAAAACCTCAAGCCTTATTAGATGAAGACACCCTTTAATGTTTTAATTTCAATGTGGTCTGAATGTGAGACAAATTTTTTTGCTTCAAATTTTTTTTTTTCTTATAAAAAAACAATTGGTGAAGCCAGGGAAGAGCAAAATAAATCTAAGCCATTGTTTAGCATTCAAATTGAAGGTAAAAAAATTTGATCCATTGTTTAGCATTCAAACTGAAGGTGGGGATGACGGGATGATGGAAAAAAAAAAAACAGAGGTAAAAAAATGAATGGAATATGTGTTTGTATATTAACTGCATATTAGATTGATAATAAATGTTGCCTTAGATTCTTTATTTAGTGTTCATGTTTTCTTTTTTATTTTGCTTCTATTCCATTTGACTTAATAATTTCAGTGAATTAGGGTTTAAGCTATGTTTAGTTTATAGAAATGTTAAATTTCTATTTGGCTTCATAATTTCAATAAATTTCTATGGCCCAGTATTATGTTTTGTGGAATCAATGATGTTTTTTTAGAATTGGTAGATTTAGATTTTTGTGAGAAGGTTTCAATTATTTTATTCAATTACACTTTCTCTTAGTTTGTCAAAAGAATTGGCCAACCTTATGACGCAGGATCTGTGATTCCTAACCATGAAATAGCTTAGATTTAGAAAACATGTTCATTCTCTTCTAGGGTTATATTGTGTATGCTACTATGGAACTCTGTTCTGTATGTGATGGATTTAACTGATTTATTGGTAGGAGTGTGATCTAATTTGGACTTGTTTAAAGTTCTTATTATTATGTTGATGATTAGATTAAAAAAAAAAAAAAAAATTCCTGAAAGGATAAATAATTAAAGAAATAAATTTTAATAATACAATTAGATAATAAAACAAATCTGAGAACTTGTACCACTGTTTTTTCTCAAATTGCTTGAGAAACTTGTTGAATTTCCAAGACTATTCCTATTATTCATGTATCCTAGCTAGGTTTCTAATGCTGTGTTTGGTTGAGAGATTTGGGGAGATATTTGGAAAGGGAAAGGGAAAAGATATGTGAAATTAGGTATGTTTTATTCACATTTCACCAAACTTTTCCTTTTCTGTCACGACCCAAACCCGCCCCTATGGGTTTAGTATCGAGACCGGCCAGTAATCCGAGATTACCAAAGGCCTGCTTAACAGTAACAAAAATAATACAGAGTAAAGGGGCTGGCGGAAGCCAAAACAGTAAATAAAAGATGTCCAATGAGCTGTGACAGTCTGAATGCGAAAAGACTTATATAAATAACCCATATTCATAACCAAAACATATGTACATGCGATATATATATACAAACAACCATGTCAGGGACCAAATCCCTAACTAAAACTGTACAGTCAAGTCTTAAACATTTATTACAAAACAGAAACAAAATGGTGAATCTGAACACCCCAAAACAGCTGTGGCTTGAATACACTTGGAACCTCGAGGTGAGGCACAATGGTTGGCTTTGACAAAACAAGAGCTAACCCGACGCTCCTAGCTCCGGTCCGGTACCTAGACACCTACATATATATATATAAACAGTGAGCTAAAACCCAGTGAATGACAACAGTGTAAAGAGGTTAAAAATGAATGTCCTTTCAGTATTGAAACAGTCATGTCAATCACTTAGAAACCATAGCAGTCATATGTAGTACATCCCATAGCAAAACAGTACAGTAGGTCTTAATAGACCGAACAGTCAGTTGATGGTCATCATAACAGTAAACAGTAGTGGTTCCAAACATAGGAACCGACAGAGATCTCTGTGACAGTAACAGTACAGTAACGGTAAATTGCTATGGATGCCACGAATACAGTTTACAAATAGGACAAACATTCATTTATTGAACAATAACGTTTCAGTAAGTAGAACAGTTAATCATTCAGAAAATATTCATAATTGAACATATCTTTACAACATTGTTACTCACAGAGCACTGGGCTATAGACAAGTTAATGAGCGTCCTCGGATGCCAACCCTACAGTTGCAGAATGAACACACACTAAGTTACATGTTCGGGATAACAACTTAGCCCCTAACTTGACTTGGTGTGGTTCTATATCGATATCCTCATTAAGAAGCCTTAAACTAGGTCTAGGAATGCCTAGGATGGAATGATGATGCAAAGATGCACTTTAAAACACTTTTCAAAATTTTCAGAAAACAGGGGTCTCGCTCGAGCGTGGATTTCTTTGCTCGAGCGAGCTTGTCAAAACAGTGGGGTCGCTCGAGCGTGGGCTTCCTCGCTCGAGCGGTATGTAAAAACGCAAAAAGTGCTGGATGCTGAAAATCCCCGCTCGATGCTCGCTCGAGCGTGAGACACGTCCTTCGCTCGAGCGTAGGTCTCGTCGCTTGAGTGTGTGTCTGCGTGCACCAAAAATCTGAGAGCTTGTAATCTACGCTCGAGCGAGCATTCCTTCGCTCGAGCGGAGATCTGAACAAAAGATGGTCGCTCGAGCGTGGAAGCCAAAATCTAGAATTTCCAGATTTGCCTCCCAAGCTCAAACCAAGCATTCAACACCTCAAAACTCAACTTTTTGGGCCCATTTTCTGGAAAACACTTGGAAACCAACAATATAACATGTTTTGAAGATCAATTTGTAAAATCAAAGCCCAAGGATGAGTCAATCAAACACCATTTCAAAGAAGTTTTCATGAATTATGTAAAAACATAACATGCATGAACTCTTATGAACTCTAGTGCTCTAAAACTTGATCAAATGCAAGATTAGGATCAAAACTATGGTGAATTCATGGACTATAACATAAACATGAACATGCATGTGGAAATTCATGAAGAACAACCTCAAAATTCAAGAATATGTACATGCATGTACGGATTAAGCCTCAATTCAACACTTTAAACCAATATTTGACTCTAACCTCCATTAATCCCATGAACCATGCAAGAATAACTCAAATGTACAAATGAGAGGATGAAATCTCCACCTTAGGTCTTGAATTCAAAGTATACAAGCTCAATTTTGCAAATTCCCTTCAAATCTTCTAGGTTTCCAAGCAAAACTCTTGTTGAAACCAATTTCTCCTACTCTCCCTCTCTCTCTCTCTCTCTCTCTCTCTCTCTCTCTCTCGGTTGGGTCTAAGAAAATGGCTGAATAAGGTGCATCAAATGATATGAATTGAGTTCCAAACAATGGTACAAAAAGTGGCCCACTAATGGCATTATGGTAATAATACAATCTAATGTAATTTAATGTTAATTAATCTAATTCAATCATTCCAAATTGGATTTTAATTAAACCTACCATAAAATCACATAAATTCTAATTAGCATAAAATACCAATCAATTTCTGAATCGGTCGCCGATAAGGCTTTCAATTCGCAGTTCAAAGATAAAACATGAACAGATCATTTAATGACTAACAGATAGAAATGCAATTAAATAACATACTCATGCATTCCGTTCAGAATTTCAGTCTGTTCAATTACTTATCATGCTCAATCAGAGATTAGTACTAATCAGAGGTGAGGGTTGTCACAGTCTTCCCCCCTTAAAAGAGTTTGGCCCTCTAAACTCAGATTACCTTCATTTTGGAAGAACACTGGATCCAGGGGGAACAGTTCAAGATATCTCTTCAACATATCATCTTCTCTTTCCCAAGTGGCATAAGTGCCACCATGGTTTTGCCAATCCACTTTCACTAACGGAATTTCTTTGTTTCTCAACTTCTTGATTCGTTGGTTTACAACCTGAATAGGCTGTTCTTCATAAGTGTAGTCATCACTTAGCACTACACGGGTAAGCTCAATAACATGGAAGGGATCTCGAAGATAATCCCTCAACATTAAAATATGGAAGACATTATGCATATGCTCCATTTCAGGAGGAAGCGCTACTTGATACGCCACCGGATTGATCTTTTCAATAATCTCATACGATCCAACATACCTCGGTGCTAGCTTACCCTTGACTCCAAAACGAGTCTGCCCTTTCATTAGTGTCACTTTAACAAGAACATAATCACCCACTTCATATTCCCGGTCTCGCCTCCGGACATCCGCATAACTTTTCTGTCGGCTTTGTGCGGTTTTCAATCTTTGCTGAATCAGTTTCACTTTTTTGGTGGTTTCCTGTACAATCTCGGGCCTAAACAAAGGCCCATATCCAACTTCCGCCCAGCAAATAGGAGATCGACATTTTCTGCCATATAAAGCCTCAAAAGGCGTCATGCCAATGCTCGAGTGAAAGCTGTTGTTGTAGGCAAATTCAACTAAAGGTAGATGACTTTCCCAATTTCCCTGGAAATCAAGAACACACATCCGCAATAAATCTTCCAAAGTCTGAATGGTCCTTTCTGACTAGCCATCTGTCTGAGGATGGTATGCACTACTCAGTCTCAATTCGGTACCCAACGCTGTTTGAAGACTTCGCCAAAATCTCGATGTAAACTTCGAATCCCTGTCAGAAACGATAGATACAGGCACTCCATGCAATCTAATAATCTCATCAATATAAATTGTAGCCAATTTGTCCGCATTATAGATTGTTTTGACAGGTAAGAAGTGAGCGGATTTAGTCAATCTATCAATAATAACCCAAATTGAGTCCATACCTTTACTGGAGCGAGGTAAACCAACAATGAAATCCATAGTGATATGTTCCCATTTCCACTCCAGCATTTTGACACAAACTCGGCAATTTCTTTCTTCATTCCTAGCCACCAGAAATTCAATTTCAAGTCTTGGTACATTTTTGTATTTCCTGGGTGAATAGACAGTTTTGAGTTGTGGTCTTCCTGCAAAATTCGTCTTTTCAGTTCAGAATCACTTGGTATACACAATCTTCCCTGAAATTTCAACACATTGTTCTCAAATTTAAAGTCCGACCTCGGTTTGGATTCCCGTTCATCAACGATTCTTTTCAGAAAGTCATCCTGTTGCTGTTTTTCTTTAATCTCCTCAATAAGTGCCGGTTGAGCAGAAATAGCAGCCAATGTCCCACATTGTTCACGCAAAACAATCTCAACTTCAAATTTGTCAAGATCACACAATAGTTCTTTCTGTTTGGTGAGTAGACAGGCTAAATTCCCAATTGATTTTCGGCTGAGTGCATCAGCAATGGTGTTAGCATTCCTCGGATGGTACAAAATTTGCAGGTCATAGTCTTTTATCAGTTCCAACCATCTCCGTTGTCTCATGTTTAATTCTTTCTGTGTGAAGAAGTATTTAAAACTCTTGTGGTCTGTGTACGGCTCACATGTTGCCCCATAAAGGTAGTGATGCCAAATTTTCAGTGCAAATACTACTGCAGCAAGTTCTAAGTCGTGGGTCGGATAATTTTTCTCATGCGGTCTCAATTGTCGGGAAGCATATGCAATAGCTTTACCATTCTGCATTAAGACACATCCCAAACCCTTATAAGAAGCATCACTAAAAATAGTAAATCCATCCGTACCTGAGGGTAAGGTGAGAATCGGTGCAGTCACAAGTCGAGTCTTCAGTTCTTGGAAAGTTGATTCCCTCTGGTCGGTCCAGTCAAATGGTTTTCCCTTTTGAGTCAACTGATTCAATGGTAGGGCAATTTTAGAGAAGTCTTTTACAAACCTTCTGTAGTACCCGGCTAAGCCTAGGAAGTTTCGAATTTCAGTAACATTTGTTGGTCTAGGCCAATTCACCATTGTTTTAATTTTCTGAGGGTCCACTGTAATGCCATCCTTACTAATCACATGTCCCAAAAACACAACATTATCAAGCCAAAATTCACACTTTGTCAGTTTTACGTACAGTTTCTGTTCTCTTAGGGTCTGCAAGGCAATTCTCAAATGATGTTCATGTTCTTCTTCACTTTTTGTGACAACCCTCACCACGGTTTACTGATAATACCACTGATTAGTGCTAATCTATGATTAAGCATGTTAATTGACTGATTGACTGAAATTCTGAACTGATTGATTGAGCGTGTTAGTTTGAATGCAATTCTATCTGTTTGACTGTTAAATTATTTGTTCACGTATTATGTTTAAACTGCAAATTGAAGGCTTTGTCGGCGGTCGAACCAGAAATTGATTTGTGTTTTTACGCTAATTGGAATTTATGTGATTTTATGGCATATTTAATTGAAATGTGATTTGGTATGATTAAATTAGATTTAATAAAGCTAAATTACAAGAGTTGGACTTAATTGCCATTTTGCCATTAATGGGCTTTGCTAGACAATTGTTTAGTCTTGACTTATCTATGCTATACATCATCCTTGTTCATTTGTGAGAGACCAAAACTGACTAGAGTGAGAGAGTGAGAGAAATTGAGTTCAACTTGGAGGTTTTGCTTGAAAATTATAGGAGTTGAAGGATAATTTGCATAATTGAGCTCCCATATCTTGCATTCAAGACCTAAGGTAGGACATTTACCTTATTGTTTGTGAATTCAAGTAATTGTTGCATGGTTTATGGTAAATAGGAGCTTAAGATCATAAAATTGGTTCAAGATTGTTGAATTGAAGCTTGTACCATGCATGCATGTGCACATCTTGAAATTTAAATTGTTTTCATGGGAATCCTTGCATGCATGTCCATATTAATGTTATAGTCCATGACTCCATCTTGATTTTGAAGGAATTGGCTCTTTGGAGCAAGTATTTGAAGCATGAAGTTGATTAAATTCTTGCATGTTGCATGTTCATCATGTTCTTGAAATTATTGTTGAAATTGTGTTTTAATTGAACTACCCTTGGGTTTTGATTTTCCAAATTGATCTTTGCAACATGTAATATTATGGGTTTTGAAGTGTTTTCCAGAAAATTTGCCCAAGAGGATCGATTTTGGTGCATTAGAATTGAGTTTTGAGCTTGAGGTTCAAATCTGGAATTTCCAGATTTTGGACTCATACTTGAGTGGGGAATTCCACGCTCGAGCGTGCATACTGAATTCATGCAGTCCGCTCGAGCGGGAAATGCGTGTGTCCAGTACTTTGCATGAGTTTACAGTTCGCTCGAGCGGAGAAATGCATGCTCGAGCGAGGACTTGTGTCTTGCGATCGAGTGAGGGTCGAGCGCCCGTCGAGCGTGAATTTCATTTATCCAGTACTTTTGCCATGTTTTGCAGTCCGCTCGAGCGGGGGAAGTGACGGTCGAGCAGGGAAACTTCGTCTGCATGTCCGCTCGAGTGTAGAAAGCCATGCTCGAGCATGACCCATGTTTTCTGAAAATTTTGATAAGTGTTTATAAGTACATCTTTGCATCCTCTTTCTATCCTAGGCATTCCTAGGGCATGTTTAAGGCGTCTTAAGGAGGATATTGATGTAGAACCACACCGAGGCAAATTAGGGATTAAGTTATTATTTTTCCCAACTGTGTAGCTTAGTGTGTGTTCACTCTGTAACTGTGTAGGGTTGGCATCCGGAGACGCTCTAGCTTATCTGTAGCCCAGAACTCTGTGAGTAACAATGTTGTAAAGATATGTTCAATCATGAATATTTTCTGAATGAATAACTGTACTACTTTCTGAAATGATATTTCTTACTGAATGAATGTTTGTCCTATTTGTGAACTGTATTCGTGGCATCCATAGCAATTTACTGTTACTGTACTGTACTGCTACTGTTACAGAGATCTCTGTTGGTTCCCATGTTGGAACCACTACTATTTACTGATATGATGGCCATCAACTGACTGTTCGGTCTGCTAAGACCTACTGTACTATTTGGATGTACCACACATGACTATTATAGCTTCTGAATGACTGTTATGGCATGAAATATGAGCCACAAACTGAATGACTGATGTACTGATAATTGACTATTTTCAATACTGAAAGGACATTCATTCTTAACCTCTTTACGCATATGATATTCACTGGGCTTTAGCTCACTGCTCATATATATACGTAGGTGTATAGGCATCGGATCGATGCTAGGAGCGTCGGGTTAGCTCTCGTTTTGTCAAGCCAATCGTTGTGCCTCACTGCGAGGTTCCAAGCCTGACCGAACCAAGGCTGTTTGGGGTGTTTTAGTTTCCCCTTTTTGTCTCCGTTTTGTAATACTGTATGGACTGAATGATAATTGTGTTGTACCGTTCTAATAGGGACTACGTCCCTGTCCTGGATGATTGTATATGAATGTACATGTACTGTTTATGTGTATATGTATGAAAAGTTTTTTTGCATACAGAATGTCACAACTCATTGGACATCTTCTATTTACTGTTTTGGCTTCCGCCAGCCCCTGTACTCTGTATTACTGTTAAGCAAGCCTTCGGTAATCACGGATTACTAGCCGGTTACGGTGCTAAACCCATAGGGACAGGTTTGGGTCGTGACACTTTTGGAATAAATCAAAATGTCATCTATGAAAATAACTACAAATTTATTGAGGAACGGTTTAAAAATTCTGTTCATAAGGTCCATAAATGCGGCAGGTGCATTAGTAACTCCGAAAGGCATGACAAGAAATTCATAATGTCTGTACCTCGTTCGAAAGGTCGTATTTTCAATGTCCTCGGGTTTGACTTTCAGCTAGTGATATCCAAATCTAAGGTCAATTTTGGGGAAAACCTGGGCACCCTGTAACTGGTCAAATAAATCATCAATGCGAGGTAATGGGTATTTGTTTTTCACTGTTACCTTATTTAGTTCACAGTAGTCAATGCAAAGTCTCAGTGAGTCGTCTTGCTTTTTCACAAACAATACTGGTGCGCCCCACGGTGAAGTACTGGGCCTGATAAACTTTTTATCCAGTACTTCTTGCAGTTGAACTTTTAATTCCTTCAATTCAGTAGGTGCCATTCTGTAAGGAGCTTTGGATACTGGCTGTGTACCCGGTAACACTTCAACAGTGAACTCTATTTCCCTATCTATCAAATCCCCTGACAAATCATCTGGAAAAACATCTGGGAATTCTTTGACTATAGGAATACTATCTACATTAGCTTTAGCGTCAGTAGGTACAGTCAATATGCAACATAGATACCCTTTACACCCCTTTTTAATCAGTTTAAATGCTTTCATGGATAAAATCAGGTATGGGGGAGGTACTACTCTAACTCCGCTAAACACAAATTCAGGTAAACTAGGTGGACGGAAAACAACTTGTTTCGTTATACAGTCTATGGTAGCATGGTATTTTGTTAATCAGTCCATTCCCAAAATTACATCAAAGTGGTCAATGTTCAATGGCAGTAAATCAATATATAAATGTACATCTCCAACAACAATCTTACATGCAGGATACATATAAGCACAAGTCATGGATCCCCCAACGGGTGAAGATACAGCTAACAAATAGTTCATAGGTTCCAGTGGTCTATTCAATTTTCGTAAAAAAGCATGCAAGACATATGAATGTGTAGAACTCGAATCAATCAGAACATAAGCATTTTGAGCACAAATTGAGAGTATACCTGACACAACTGTCTCGGTATTCTGCACATCTCCAAGTACGAGTGCGAATACCCGACCTTGCCTTAAAGGCACTTTTCCAGTGGTTTTGGGGTTGGGTTTTGGTGCAACAATTGATGCTGCGGCGCTAGCTGCAGCTTTACTATTGCCTTGAGAAGTGGAAGGGCAATCTTTAACCATGTGGCCCACCTTGCCACACCTGTAACAAGCACCAGAAATTTTATAACAAACCCCTTTATGTTTTTTCCCACATTCGGAGCAGGGTGGTATGGAACCACTTCCCTGACTAGAACTGTTGGTTGACCTTAGGGATGTAAGAAAAATTGAAAAAACCGATCAAATCGATTGAACCGGACCAAACCGACTATATTTGGTTTGTTTTCTAATAAGAATCGGTCTGTACGGTTTTAAAATTTGAATTTTTTCAGTTTTCGGTTTGGTATCGATTTAAGCACCTTGTGCACCGATCTAAACCGAAACCGACCGTTTCAACATATATTGTATTTATAATATATATATATATAATCTAATAATCTAATGACATTAATAAGTATAATAAATTATTAACATTAATTAATTAACCTTATCATCTTTATAACCTAAGTTTGTAAACTCTTATTATATATAATTTTAACTCTAACTCATTATTCTTGAAATCTTAGTATTTTTAAACTTTTTTTTTTTTTTTATATTTTTGTTAATTTAAGAATTAAAAAGTATGTATTAAATGGATAGATTGGATATGTTTGAAATGGTAGACAAATAACTAATTTAATATTTTCATATAGATTAATGATTATATTTAAAAGTGGTTCAAGTTTAAAAAATTCTAAACCGATTAAACCGCACAAAACTGAACCGTTTCAATTGGTTCGGTTCGGTGCAGTTTGATGTAAGAAATGGTCTGTATCGGTGTTCAAAATAATAAAACCGACATTATCGGTTCGGTGTAATTTTTTACCTAAATACCGACCGTACCGAACCGATTACATCAATGTGTTATGCTTTTTATTCAATGAACTGTTCCGGCCTTTCTTGAACTTAAAACCCTGTCTCTTACCGCGCCACTCGGTCGCGGGTGTTTCCGTTTGTTTCAGTGCTTCAATATTCGACTCAGCTATTATTGCTCGGTCGAGGACATCCACATATTTAAGCAATTTCAGGACATTAATTCGATCAAGTATCTCAACATTAAGTCCGCCTTCAAACTTCTTGGCCTTTTTATAGTCAGTGTCCACCATGTGTGGTGCATATTGGGCAAGTTCAGTGAACTTTGATTCATATTCGGCTACAGACATGGTACCTTGCTTCAACTGTTCAAATTCGGTTACCTTCCGATCCCTGACACACTGAGGGAAGTACTTCTCGAAGAAGGCTTCTTTAAACTGAGCCCAAGTCATGACAGTACTTGCATCACGGACAAGCATCCACCACCGTCTAGCTTCTTTTTGCAAAGTGAAGGTAGCCAGTAATACCTTGTGTGCCTCCGAACATGGAAACACTTCAAACAATTTCTCGGTTTCTAGAACCCATGCTTCGGCCTTTAATGGTTCAAGGCCTCCTTGGAAGGATGGTGGTTTCATTTTGCTGAACTTCTGTGTCAGAGCAATTATATCATCATTAACATTCTGCTCGAGTTGTACTAGAGGAGGTGGGGGCTGTTGGTTCTGTTGTTGTCTTAAAGCTTCAGTCAACAGTTCAACTGTTCTTTCTAATCTTGCCATTCTGGGATCAGATGATTCCGTTTCATCGGCATTCCTTGCATTGTCCATTTCATTATATGCAATACAGTAATAATAAACATAAGAATTGCTTACTTAAACACATTAGCACATATATTCATGTCATGGCCACACACACTTTTTCAATGCTCGTGCAATGCCCTATTCACTTTTCTTGGACATCCTATAGCTCATTTGGACACGTGTGTGCAGTATAACTCGTACTTTAGCATCACTCTGATACCACTCTGTCACGACCCAAACCCGCCCCTATGGGTTTAGTATCGAGACCGGCCAGTAATCCGAGATTACTGAAGGCCTGTTTAACAGTAACAAAAATAATACAGAGTAAAGGGGCTGGCGGAAGCCAAAACAGTAAATAAAAGATGTCCAATGAGCTGTGACAGTCTGAATGCGAAAAGACTTTTATAAATAACCCACATTCATAACCAAAACATATGTACATGCGATATATATATACAAACAACTATGTCAGGGACCAAATCCCTAACTAAAACTGTACAGTCAAGTCTTAAACATTTATTACAAAACAGAAACAAATGGGTGAATCTGAACACCCCAAAACAGCTGTGGCTTGAATACACTTGGAACCTCGAGGTGAGGCACAATGGTTGGCTTTGACAAAACAAGAGCTAACCCGACGCTCCTAGCTCCGATCCGGTGCCTGGACACCTACATATATATATAAACAGTGAGCTAAAGCCTAGTGAATAACAGTAGCGTAAAGAGGTTAAGAATGAATGTTCTTTCAGTATTGAAACAGTCATGTCAATCACTTAGAAACCATAGCAGTCATATGTGGTACATCCTATAGCAAAACAGTACAGCAGGTCTTAACAGACCGAACAGTCAGTTGATGGCCATCATAACAGTAAACAGTAGTGGTTCCGAATATGGGAACCGACAGAGATCTTTGTGACAGTAGCAGTAATAGTACAGTAATGGTAAATTGCTATGGATGCCACAAATACAGTTTACAAATAGGACAAATATTCATTTATTGAACAATAACGTTTCAGTAAGCAGAACAGTTAATCATTCAGAAAATATTCATAATTGAACATATCTTTACAACATTGTTACTCACAGAGCACTGGGCTATAGACAAGTTAATGAGCGTTCTCGAATGCCAACCCTACAGTTGCAGAATGAACACACACTAAGTTACATGTTCGGGATAACAACTTAGCCCCTAACTTGACTTGGTGTGGTTCTATATCGATATCCTCATTAAGATGCCTTAAACTAGGCCTAGGAATGCCTAGGATGGAATGATGATGCAAAGATGCACTTTAAAACACTTTTCAAAATTTTCAGAAAACAGGGGTCTCGCTCGAGCGTGGATTTCTTCGCTCGAGCGAGCTTGTCAAAACAGTGGGGTCACTCGAGTGTGGACTTCCTCGCTCGAGCGGTATGTAAAAACGCAAAAAGTGCTGGATGCTGAAAATCCCCGCTCGATGCTCGCTCGAGCGTGAGACACATCCTTCGCTCGAGCTTAGGTCTCGTTGCTCGAGCGTACGTCTGCGTGCACCAAAAATTTGAGAGCTTGCAATCTACGCTCGAGCGAGCATTCCTTCGCTCGAGCGGAGATCTGAACAAAAGACGGTCGCTCGATCGTGGAAGCCAAAATCTAGAATTTCCAGATTTGCCTCCCAAGCTCAAACCAAGCATTCAACACCTCAAAACTCAACTTTTTGGGCCCATTTTCTGGAAAACACTTGGAAACCAACAATATAACATGTTTTGAAGATCAATTTGTAAAATCAAAGCCCAAGGGTGAGTCAATCGAACACCATTTCAAAGAAGTTTTCATGAATTATGTAAAAACATAACATGCATGAACTCTTATGAACTCTAGTGCTCTAAAACTTGATCAAATGCAAGATTAGGGTCAAAACTATGGTGAATTCATGGACTATAACATAAACATGAACATGCATGTGGAAATTCATGAAGAACAACCTCAAAATTCAAGAATATGTACATGCATGTACGGATTAAGCCTCAATTCAACACTTTAAACCAATATTTGACTCTAACCTCCATTAATCCCATGAACCATGCAAGAATAACTCAAATGTACAAATGAGAGGATGAAATCTCTACCTTAGGTCTTGAATTCAAAGTATACAAGCTTAATTTTGGAAATTCCCTTCAAATCTTCTAGGTTTCCAAGCAAAACTCTTGATGAAACCAATTTCTCTTACTCTCCCTCTCTCTCTTTCGGTTGGGTCTAAGAAAATGGCTGAATAAGGTGCATCAAATGATATGAATTGAGTTCCAAACAATGGTACAAAAAGTGGCCCACTAATGGCATTATGGTAATAACACAATCTAATGTAATTTAATGTTAATTAATCTAATTTAATCATTCCAAATCGGATTTTAATTAAACCTACCATAAAATCACATAAATTCTAATTAGCATAAAATACCAATCAATTTCTGAATCGGTCGCCGATAAGGCTTTCAATTCGCAGTTCAAAGATAAAACATGAACAGATCATTTAATGACTAATAGATAGAAATGCAATTAAACAACATACTCATGCATTCAGTTCAGAATTTCAGTCCGTTCAATTACTTATCATGCTCAATCAGAGGTGAGGGTTGTCACACTTTCCCTTTCCAAATCCCTCTTCAAATCCTTCAACCAAACACAGCGTAAGAGTTTATAGAACAAATTATCTGATATAGAATAGAGTATACTCTTGTAGAAGGAATTGGACACTATAAAATATAAATTGATTTTATTCACACACAAGATTAAATTCTTCCCAGTAAATTAATAAGATGAAAATTCTAATGTTTGTTGTTGCCAATGATTAATTTGGACCCCAGCCGGAGGTATAATCACAATTGAGATATATTTTTCTCTTCTCTTTTCTTATTCTCTTATTATTCTTCATAGAAACACTGCTGTGCTTTTGATTATTGAACTTAGTTGCTTATGGTCATTGAGATTTTTCGATGATTAATTTGGATTGAAGTATATTTTTCTCTTCTGTTTTCTTCTTCTCTTCTCTTCTTATTCTTCATAGAAACACTGCTGTGCTTTTGATTATTGAACTTAGGTGCTTATGGTCATTGAGATTTTCCGAGTCAAAGTTGCCATTGTACATATGTATTCCTCTGAATGTTTTATACTATGCAAGGTCTCCGACATAAGAACATTAGTATGAAAACAAAAAGTTGTATAGTTTTTTTAAAAATCTTGTACCTTCTCATTGTTTCTGCTTTGAATATCTCATGTTTTCATAGGATACATAGGCTGCTCCCCTGTTTTGGTGCCTTTCAAATTTATTTATTATTATTTTTAATGAAAATAAAACTCCTCCCTTAAGTTTTTCTGATGTACAAACATTCACTAGTCTGATATATTAAAAATTGTTGACTAACTTGTGTGTAATTTATGTTTATGAACAAAATAGAAATATTAAGGAAAGGATACTAAGTGCTGAGTGCTTTATGTAGGAATGGAATGACACTATTTTTTAGCCTTTATCGGAATGATCATTCTTCGAAATTGGCTAATGGTGATTCTATTTGGAATATATATATATTACCGAGCCAAACATGGGAATGAGTATTTCGACAAAATGACGATTATATTGTAATGAACCAAATGTTGCCTAAATTATCATAAAGAGATCAAGTGTCTTCATTGTTTTTTTCTTTCAGTGACTGAACGAAGGCTTATAGGCTATTTGAACTCTTATTCTTATTCTATATAACCACCAATAATCAACAATTTGTATGAAGCCTACTTATGTGGGAAGATTTTGTATGTTGTTAGTCATTGATCTAACATTGATGATTGTGTACTTGCTTGATCCTATTAATTCTAAAATAAACACAAGCCTTGAAATTGTAATAAACACGTAAGTTTAGTTGGTTCGTACATTTCTAAGCAATTTGAGTTACTCAAAAAATATTTTGACTTTTGGAATTTCTTTTGTAAAGTGCTTTGAAAATTTATGAAGCTACCCAAAGGAGAAGGAGGACCAATCCAGTTTGGAAAGTAGTTCAGGTAATTAATATCATTTTCTCTAATTTTATCATACTTATATTTATGCTAATGGTTGTTCAGCTTGATCATAACACTTTATATGTAGTTTCTAATAATAATGAAAATGCTTTTATGTAGTCCCCGCAACTATCTACAAACGTGGAATGTGGGTTTTATGTAATGAGGTATATGAAAGACCTTATTAGAGATCAAAGCATCCTAAGAAAACAAAATGTGAGATAAATTCTAAACTTTTATTACTATTATATTCATGATACTTGTACATCTTCTTCATTATCTAATTGTTTCTAAATAACATCTTTCAGTTCAATGGAAAAAAGACTTACACGGAAACCGAACTTGATGAAGTGCGAGTTGAATGGATTAATTTCGTACTAAAGAATATGAGTTGAAATCTAACATGTAGGTATGATATAACTTCCGTTATTTAAATTGCTAATAAACAATTTTTTTAGTTAGTAAGGAATATATAATCACTTCAAGATTTCATTTTGGATTTGTTGATTCTATATATATTTGGTTTTATAACTTTAAAATATCTGACTATACATTGAAGATTTTCATTTTGGATTTATTGATTCTATGTATATGTCATATTTATATATGGTAATATAAACGTTATATACTAATAACAATCAAAATTGTTATTCTTTTTCTATTGATGCAAGGGATGAAGAGTCAGTGTGATGAGAAGATGTTCGATTTTATCTTTTGTAAGACAAGAACAGTCTCTACAAAATTAGTAGGTTTATTCATATGCTTCTAGCGGTTTCTGAATTAATTTGTGTTTTTATTTTTCAGGTCAGAAATTTATTGGAGAGATGCAAAATATGGTCAAAGAATTCAAGAACTTAGTTTTTTCAAGTTTTTTTGTTTTTTAATATATGTAATCACAGTTAAAAACTTTTTATAAATTCCTTTGTATATACTTTTGAACATTTAATTTTCATTTATGAAATATATGATATTATTCCATTCAATATATGTTTGTAATTCAAAATATAGTATATAGTGTGTATTACATTCGTACAAAAATAATATTGATTATTCTTCAAATATGTCGAATTTTTTTTTATCACAGGTTTTATTACTTATTAATCACACTTAAAAGATGTGATCTAAATATGTTTAATCACACTTAAAAAATGTGATCTGAATATTATTAATCACACTTAAAAGATGTGATGAAATCATTTTTTAATGACACTTAAAAGGTGTGATTAAAAATGATCCATTTTTAATCACACTCCCAAAGATTACACTTTAATAAAACTTAAAAGGTATGATTAAAAAACATACATCACACAAAAAAAATGTGATCTTTATTTATATTTGTAGTAGTGTGAGAGAAAAATTTGAGCTAAAACCATAGAGGAAAATGGAGAGTTTGCGGAGTATGTAAGAAGAGAGAGAGATGAATCTATCTCTTAACATGGGAAAGAGAGACAGAGTAAGTGAAAAGACACATTTTTGAGGAAAAAAGCTAAAACAAACAAATTATCTTGACCCATAGATGTTTGATAAGTATAATCTCAACCCTTCGTTCAAAATGTATCTCTAATACATTTTGAGACATTTTCAAAAAACCTCAAGCCTTATTAGAGGAAGACACCCTTTAATGTTTCAATTTCAATGTGGTCCGAATGTGAGACAAAATTTTTTGCTTCAGAATTTTTTTTTTTTTTCTTCAGAAAAAAACAATTGGGGAAGCCAGTGAAGAGCAAAATAAATTTAAGCCATTGTTTAGCATTCAAACTGAAGGTAAAAAAAATTGAGCCATTGTTTAGCATTCAAACTAAAGGTAGGGATGACGGGATGATGAAAAAAAAAAAAAAACAGAGGCAAAAAAATGAATGGAAAACAAAAAGAAAGTGAGCAGAGAAGAGTGCCCTACATGGTGATGGTGGAGAAGAGAGCTTTCGATTGAGCTTTGTTCTTCCTTCTTCAGAGCTTTCTTCCTTCTTCAAAGCTTTCTCAAAGCTTTGTTCATAGATACATATGATGTAAAGAGTGCCTTACCTGGTAAAGTGCAGTGGGTTGGTGAGAGTTGGTAGGTAAACAAATCTGGACCATTGAATTTTAGCCATTGATAAATCTAGACCATTGAAACTCTTTTCAATCTCAGCTATTATTTTTAAATTAGACAAATCTAAACCATTAAAGATAGTTTGTAAGAGAGATATTTTTTAAAATAAATCTGAGCAATTACTTTTTAAATTAGATAGATCTGAACCATTAATTTGAAAGACATTTTCAAATGAACCCTTCCATTGTTAGATAGATAGAGAGTACTATGAGACTGTGAGATTGTACGGTTAGTATTTTTTTTCCCTTTTTTTTTTTTTTGGTTTAATGGCATTCGATGCCGTTGGATTGAACAATTTGACGGTGTGGATGGTGTCTGGTTTTATGTGAGAACCGACTCTTTGTTTTTTCCTAAATAAATAAATAAATTAGCAAATTACAAATAGATCTTTAAAATTTGTTTAAAATATAAATTGTCTCCTATAATTCTGAAATTATCCTTTAAATTTATAATTGCATAATAAATTAAGTATTTTATTAATAAATTATTAATTGAATTAATAGTTTTTAGTGATTTCATAAATATATTTAAATTAATAATTTTCATAATTTTATTGTTATATAGAATAGTTTAAAAAAATGTTAATTCAGTTAAAAAATTCTAATAAAAAGGTATTTGTAATTTTCAGAACCACATTGTCAATCCATATTTGTTGGCTACATATTTTGTAAAAGCCAATCACAGTTCGACACGTGGCAGAGTAAGGGTAATATAGGAAGACTAGTCAAGTCTTCGATCCTGATCGTATACGTGGCAGTTAATATTGGTTCTCACGTGATTGAGTAGCATTGGATCAGTAAAGAGATACAAGGTGACGTGGCTTCAACGGTTACTCACATTCAAATTCAAATATAGGAGGGAAGCCTAACTGCAAGTGATGGTGTAGTGGGACTACTTATAAGGCAACATGGTCAGCGATCATGGAGGAGCAGTTCGACGGTTTGAAGTGCAGTTCGAAGGTCATCCTTAACAAGTATAAATAGTAGGGAAGCCCCCAGAAAAAGGCCACAGACTCAGATCATACAAACCAGTCTTACTTTACATATTTTCTTTTCTAGTTTTTACATTTCCAGTTTTTACATTTCCTGCACTTTAAATACCTGTTCTTTACATTCCTACACTTTAAATACCTGCTCTGCACTTCATTCATAGGAGCAGTTTCAAGTAGGTTCAAACAGATTGTTGCTGTAAACCTCTACGAGGCTGAGTTTGGACCATTGTAAGTTTTCATTTTAATGAAATACTTCAATTGCTCTTCGTTTAACTGTTATTTCGCTTAATTTCTCCTAAGTTAAGCCACCAGTAAAAGTCCTCTTCATTGAGGCTGAAAGAACTAAAACACAATCGTTTGATAATTGGTTGGCAATTATAATTTTTGTAAGGACTGATTGATCCTTGCTGGCACGCTCGCATTTACAAAAATACCCTTCGAAAGCCAAAAAGCCAACAATATTATAAGCAAATCTTACAAATACACTCCCAATGTTTGCTTAAAATATGAATTGTTTCATGTAATTTTGAAAATTATATCACGCCCTTTTAAATTTTTAATTATACAACAAATAATTCATTTTATTAATAAATTATTAAGTTAATTAACAGGTTTTAATGATCTCATAAATATATTCTAATTAACGAGTATAGTAATTTTATTATTGTATAGAAGAATAGTTAGATTTTTTTTTTTTTTTTTTTTTGATAAGTAAAATTCTGACAATCGGGTATTTATAATTTACAAAATTACAAGAAATAATTTATATTTTAAGAAAATTTTAAAAAATGTGTTTGTAATTTACCCAAGTCTAGGATTTTGCAATTTTGTGGGGCTATTTTTATTACATATTTATGAAAAAAATTTAAATTTAAATTATTAATATTTATGAAATTTGTCATTTGTTTATAATTATCATTTTTCAAAAATTCCACTGAAGTGAAATTTTTTGTTTTATTTTCACACCATATTTTACGTTATATAATAATTATTGTATTTTTTTCAATTTTAAAATTAATTAAATTATTTTTTTAAAAAATAACTACCACAACATTCACAAATAAGGTGGGATCTATTAAATTTATAATTATGTCAAATTTTATAATGAGATTTTGTACTCATACAAAAATTATTATTTTTAAGATAGAAATGTTAAAGATTTCAAAAAATTTATCGAAAATTCTTATAAATGTGAGCGTAGATCCCTCACACACAATGCAAAAACATTTAATAAATTTTTTAAGATTTTTAACATTTTTGTAACATAAATATACATCAATCCATCACAAGGCGTCATCCTCGTAACTTCAACCACCACACGTCACCATTCTGGTGTCTCTTTCACCTTGCCTCCACCTATAAATATAGTACTCCTCTTTTTCTTTTCTTTTTGGGTTTTAACAGACCCTTTTCCTTAATATATAGATAAAACAAATTTTTGGAGTCCTTTAATATTTTTTCGAGTCAAAACTAGAATATGGATAGTCACTCAATTGTAATTTTTCAAAAAATAATAATAATAATAAAAATAAAATTTCATTTTCTTATACATTTTCAAATTTTAATGCATATTTTGCATGTCCAATACTAATGTTAGATCTTAGCACGATTATTAATATTTTCCCAATAGTAAGAGAACTGGAGGTGAAAAAACTATTTTTTCTAGTATCATTTTACTTGTTGTTAATTACTAATTAATTTTTCTTGATGAAAAATACATTAAAACAAATAAAATTTAATCCACACATAATTAAGGGTCTCTCGTATCTACCCTTGTTTTCGTTCATTCTTAAGTTTGAGGGTTTCTTTGTCATTTTACATCATAAATTTTTATTTCAAAAAAAGATATTCTAGGCAATTGTAACAAAGTATATGATTGTAAAATTTGTTTGTTACATCCACCCAAGAAATTCGTTTGTTAATCCTAACAAAATATAAGATAAATTACCTTCATCCCATTCAAGTTTAAAAATAATAATAATAAAATCTTATACATTTTTATAATAAAGTTAAAATTATTAGAACTAATACAACTAGTATTTAGAAATTAGGATAAACAAATTAAAATGCATATTTAAGTATAAAATATATGAAAACATTATTTTTTTCATTTTACAACTAACAACTTACTAATAAATATTGACCAAGTGTTATGTACATTAAATTTTTAATCAAATACAACATAATTATGTCAACCTTATAAAATTTAATAAATTTTCTACAAACTTTAAAGGAACAAAAAAGAAAAGAAAAATGATTTGTGGCTCTAAAACTGCTGGCACTAATGGCACTAATTTCCTGTTTTGGTAACTTTGTTTTTTTTTTTTTTTTTTTTACCTGATATAGAAATTAGTGCCATTAGTGCTCAAAAAATTAGTGCCACAAATCACAACTGAAAAGAAAAAGACAGCAAGGTAAGCTGAAAGGAAAGTTCAGACGAGACAACAATATTGCCACGTGACCTGCCACCTACTCTTCTAAAACAAGTCTCTCTCTTAATTCAAGAGTCTCTCACTTTTATTATTATTTTTTTTTCAAGAAGTGATGTTTTATATAACGAATAATTACCGTCACAAGTGACTCTTTATAGTTATGTAACAAAATAATTTTCCGTTCGCCAAACTCATTTGAGAATTCGAAGTGTTCATGATTTCTCTCATCTCAACATTTTCGGCCCAAAGTTTTGTCAGTCAGGAACCACTCCTACGAAGGAAAGTTCTGCATTCCAGATATCACAAGAAGACTCGAGGTTTAGTGCACTAAGCACGGCTCTAGTCACTTCATTACACCACTAAGCTCGTTCCAAACAAGGTGCTCGCATAACTGAGATTCATGTCATCAAAAAACCTAGCCACACAATCGTGCAAAAGTATGCCCACAACTGAACAATAAATACTGAAATTAAAAGTCTTTTTATCGCAACAGTTCTACGATACATTGTGAGAAAAAGGGCTTGGCTGGTTTCCTTTGGACATAAATACTTGTATGCATCAAAAACCTCAAGTTCATAAGGGTAAAAATGCATTTTGAAGGGACTAATTTTATGAAAAATTTTAACACTAAATGAGACCAACAAGAGGAGATTAGTGCAGTCAAATTGATGTGAGATCCACAAGATTATGGGTTGATCCACAAGAATATGATATGATTTTACTGTTTTACAGATGAGATGCAGTCTCTCTACACAAACACATACCAAACACAGGCATGAAGCTATTTTCTTTTTCCTTTTCCTCCTTGTGTTGGGGATAGCTGTTGTCTAAAAACATAAATATTGTAAACAGTCTTGAGTTCTCAAGTACCCACCAAAGATTATGCTTCTTCATTCATAGTTCTCTATAGTATGTTAAGAGGCTTTGCATCCACATAAAAAGATAGCCACGGCTTACCTTGAGGTTGCAGTAGCCGGCGACTTGCGATGGTAGCTTGACTTTGACCGGCGCGTGTGGGTCACCCAAAAGTCTGTTTTGGCCGTTATTTCTAGGTCTGGACTCCTCTTGTCGAGACAGACTTCTTGGTATATTCAAAAGTTGATTTCGAAAACTTCAAATTTTTCAATTTACAGAAAACAGAGTTGCGGATGCTCTATTTTGACACAACGATACTCTGATACCAATTCGTTGTGCCTGGGAAGCAGAAAACAATCACACAAGTAAGAACACACAAAGATTTACGTGGTTCGGTAAATCGTCTATGTCCACGGGCAGCGAATTGCACTATACGGAGAGAAATGCACAGATTACAATAATGGAAGAGGAGGAGACAATACTCTCACTCTACTCACACTCACACTCACACTCACACTCACACTCACTCAATTGCTTACACTTGGTCACTCTCACACTCTCTGATTTCACCCTACAAAACTCCTCTCATTCACTACCTATTTAAAGATCAATGGGAGAGCCAAGCTGCCGACTTCATTGAAGGCAACCACCAACCAACAAAATTAGCCACCCTACCATGAGTAGCTCGGCTGGAAATGTCTAGCTTCTTCATTTTTTTCTTCAATCACCAACCATTGTTGACAAAGCAAACAAAGCAAATCTAAGCCAATCTTTAACAGTTTAGCATTCAAACTGAAGGTAAAAAAATCTGCGCCATTGTTTAGCATTCAAACTGAAGGTGGGGATGACGGGATGATGAAAAAAAAAAAAAAAAAAAAAAAGAGGGAAAAAAATGAATGGAAAAACAAAAAGAAAGTGAGGAGAGAAGAATGTCTTACTTGGTGATGGTGGAGAAGAGAGCTTTCGATTGAGCTTTGTTCTTCCTTCTTCAGAGCTTTCTTCCTTTTTCAAAGCTTTCTCAGAGCTTTGTTCATAGATACATATGATGTAAAGAGGGCCTTACCTGGTAAAGTGCAGTGGGTTGGTGAGAGTTGATAGGTAAACAAATCCGGACCATTGAATTTTAACCATTGATAAATCTAGACCATTGAAACTCTTTTCAATCTCAGCCATTGTTTTTAAATTAGACAAATCTAAACCATTAAAGATAGTTTGTGAGAGAAATATTTTTAAAAATAAATCTGAGCCATTGCTTTTTTAAATTAGATAAATCTGAACCATTAATTTGAAAGACATTTTCAAATGAACCCTTCCATTGTTATATTTATATGGCTCAACCACAGTATCTGAAACCTTTGGTGATGGGAACACAGAGAAAGTGAGCATCATACGGTCAGGGTATTCTTCCCCGATCTTTGAAATCAGTAAAGTCCCCATCCCAGAACCAGTTCTTCCCCCCAGTGAGTGGCAGACTTGAAAACCTATTTAAAGGCATAATGGAATAAAACGAGTTCAAGAAATCCAAAAATATTTGCTGATGTAACAAAACTAGAATAAATATGTTTCAGCTATTCAAACAAACAATAGTCTGCATTTCACTTTTAAGGAAAATATTCATAAATAAAGATAATAGTGGCAAACATTTACTGGTATAAATGACATCATATTTTCCATTTCCATTGGAGATGTGAACTTTGGGGGTTGATATGCATTTATTTTCATAGCCCAGAACCAAAACATGGATTTGGATACGGCACGAATTTGCCACATCACTAAAAGCTTGATTGGCAACACATTTTGCCGCATCACTAAAAGTAGATTTGCAGTGTCACAAATTCTTCAAGTAGATCTCTTTACTTTTTCATGCAAAATACGAAGGATCTAGATCCTACTCAAACAGATGGACGCAGATCTTCTCCATTTCATCGATGGAATAGAGCAAAAGATCCACAGTATCAAATTGTGAGGATATATTTTCTGAGTACCAACACATGGCATGGTGACGCCGACGTGTCAGCCGAGGTGCCACGTGTCGGGGTAGTTATGCCGAGGTTATCTCAGAGTTGCCGAGGTTATCTCCGAAGATATCGGAATCTGGGATAAAGCGGATAAGGGACAAAAGTCCTAGGATAAAGAAAGACTTCAGGATAGATAAAGATAATACTCTTAGGAGGTTTATCATTATCTCTTGAGGAATCCAAAGTAAGCACAGAATTGGAGTCCATAGAAGTCAGGCTTCTAGTGGGACTAGATTGAGTAAACTATAAAAGAGAGGCACCCTTGTGGGTCTAAGGTACGCAATTTATACTTTGAGCATTAAGTTTAGCACAATTGATTATCTTTGAGAGATATACTGACTTGATCGTCGGAGTGCCCCCGGGTGGAAGAACCACCGCCGGAGCCTTTTCTTTCTGTGCAGGACAACCAAGTGCCATCTATTCTGCCTGTGTTCTACAGCTGAATTACTAAGGAGAGCAGTGTGGTCGGAAATTGACTCATACAATTTGGCGCCGTCTGTGGGAACAAAAGACGAATAGATGGCCAGTAACGCACAGAAAGAAAAGATTGGGGATGGCACTCCCGCTGGGAGCGAAAGACCTATTGACCTCAATATTAAAGGAGACAACCGCAACACAGAAACTCATCACGGAGCGAAAGACGTCGGCCAGGAGGGCGACACTTCAAAGAAGACCGATCAGAGCAGATACTACAACGAAGACAACCTCTAGGTATAGAGGGACAGGTGCTTACGGAGGGATGAAGAGGTAAAAGAAATGGCAAACAAATTGGCTGACCTGCAATCGGTCGTCAATTTTATGATGCAAAACAATGTGATGCAGCCACCCTTCCCACTGCATGACACACCAGTTCCAGTAGTCAACACCCAGAAGGGGGGACAGATCCCTTTAGTACCTCAGCATACCAGGAGCGGAAAACACTCTCATCAAACCTCCAGGGAGGTCGGGCGAGGAGAATCAAGAAGGGAAGAATCACGGAAAACGCATCGCACGAAGGAGGCAGATCCCAAAGAACGTCGGCATGTTCAGAGGCAGGCATTATGCTTCGACACAACTCACGGGGAGAGATCGAAAAGACGCCATCACGAGGCCGAGAGCAGTGTGCCAAAAAGACTAAAATCAAAGGATAGCCGAGCTCCTGGACGGAGCAAGGAAGACTTGAGAAACTACCTCAAGAGGAAGCAACAGAACGGAGATGCCGAGGTAACCTCACCAGACAAGCCGAGGACACCCTTCTCGGTAGAATTGGACAAGCTCCAGGCACCAAAGAGATTCAGCATGCCGAGGTTTCAAATATACGATGGTAAGTCGGACCCTAACTTCCATGTCGGATTATATTTGAACTCAATGGTATTGTATAGTGGGAACGAGTCGTTGCTCTGTAAAGTATTCCCCTTATCCTTCGGGGAGATTGCATTAGATTGGTTCCACAAATTACCAAAGGGAAGCGTAAAGACCTGGGAAGGCCTGGCTGAGATGTTTGTGGCCAGGTTCGTAACAAACAAGCTGCAGCCATTGAGGGTGGATGCACTGATGGCCCTAAAGATCAGCAAGGATGAAGGCCTAAGGGCCTATGCAAAAAGGTACTATGAGGTGTTCAACCGAATACCCGAATGCAACCAGGAAGTAGCGGTCGTTTCTTTCAAAAACGGCCTGAAAGATGATTGTCCACTTCGGAAATCCTTGGCAAAGACATTGCCGAAGAGCATGGAAGAGCTCATGGCAAGAATCGAAAAGTATGCCAGAGCCGAGGAGGATACATCGGGGAATAAAGAAATAAAACAAGAAAGAACCAACGGCTCGCCGAAGCGAGGCCGAGGTAACAATGGGTTCAACAAACAAGAAACAGAATTAAGGGCCAAACAGGCAGTGACGACTGTGTTCCAAATTCCGGTCCACAAAGTCCTGGATCAAATCCGAAACCAACCCTATTTCAGAGCACTGGCAAAGGCCCCAGGAGAATACATGGGAAGGAACGTTGGTAGGCGTTGTGCTTACCACAATGAAGAAGGGCACCCAACCCAGGGCTGTAGAGCCCTTAGAGCACACTTAGAGGACTTAGTGAGACAAGGCTATCTGAGGGACCTTGTCGATGAAGCCAGGACAAAAGAGGAACAGGCAAGATTGCCTCAAGCACTAGCAGCCCCGCCACCCCCAGCACAGCAACCACAGGCAGGGGGACCACGGGTGGTTAATGTGATCCACTCAAGGGTCAACGAGAATGAAGTCAGAGGAGAGACCCAGAAGGTAAGGCATTTAAGCATGTCTACCAAGTCGGGGAAAAGAGACATCGGCCAGAGGAGTGCTAAGAACCGATGATAGCTTTTACTAAAGCCGACCTAGAGATGGTCCAACATCCGCATAATGATGCCTTGGTAGTATCCCTCTAGGTTGGGGAGTGCCAAGTGAAGCGCATCTTGATTGACCAAGGCAGCTCTTGCGACATCATGTACGTTAGATGTTACAAGGAGCTGGGCCTTCACCCAGATGACATGGAAGGATCCAATGGCCTGATGGTCGGCTTCAATGGAACGCCGACATGGCCACTAGGCGCAACAAGCTTGGAAGTACAAGCCGGCACAAAGAAAATCAAGACAGAATTCATTGTGATTGGCACGCCCTCGCCATACAACATCATCTTGGAAAGGCCATGGTTGCATGCAATAGGGGCAGTTCCCTCAACGTTGCATCAACTATTGCGTTTCCCAACAGAACTTGTGATTGAAAAAATCAGAGGAGATCAACTGCAGGCAAAAACTTGCTCCATGGCAGCAATGAAATCAACCTGCAACATCCGAGAACCAGAGAAGGCTGAAATCGAAGACGAGGACATGGAGGTCCTAGATGATGTCGGCAAGGAACCGGCCGAAAAAAGTGAAGAAGCACTGAAGAAGATCCTCGTCCAGGAGGGCGATGAAGAATGCTTCTTTCTTCTCGGCTCGGGCTTGGCCGAAGAAGAGGAAAGAGAACTGGAAGCTTTTCTGAGGACAAACATTGAGGTGTTCGCTTGGACACCTTATGAGATGCCTGGCATTGACCTCGAGGTCACATGCCACAAACTGAACGTCGACAGGTCGGCAAAGCCTGTGATACAGCGAGCCAGAAGACCGACGTTGATGCACATCGAAGCAGTGGAGGAGGAAGTAGACAGACTTCTGGAGGCCAGGGCCATCAGAGAAGTCAATTATCCGACATGGCTGTCAAACACTGTCGTAGTAAAAAAGAAGAACGGTAAATGGAGGGTCTGTGTAGACTTCACAAGCCTGAACAAAGCCTGTCCCAAAGACAGCTTTCCTCTACCCAAGATTGACCAGTTGGTAGACGCCACATCTGGACATGGTAGGATGAGTTTCCTGGATGCTTACCGGGGGTACCACCAGATAGCCATGTACCCCCCAGATGAAGAGAAGACAGCATTCATCACCCCAAAAGGCCTGTACTGTTACAAAGTAATGCCTTTTGGATTGAAGAACGCGGGAGCAACTTACCAAAGGCTGCTAACCAAGATGTTCAGACACTTGATTGGCCAAACAGTGGAAGTTTACATCGATGATATGGTCGTGAAGACCAAGGATCCTAAGGGTCATCTTGCCGACCAAAAAGAGGTATTTGAGATACTCAAAACATATCGGCTCCGACTCAGCACATCGAAGTGCGCGTTCGGAGTTGGATCTGGTAAATTCTTGGGATACCTGGTGACACGAAGGGGCATTGAGGCCAGCCCAGATCAGATCAAGGCCATCCTAGATTTACAGAGCCTTACATCGGCAAAACAGGTACAGAAACTTACCGGAAGGGCCGCAGCCCTAAACAGGTTCATAAGCCGAAGCTCAGACAAATGTAAACCTTTCTTCAACCTGGTGAAGAAAGCCACGGATTTCCTTTGGACAGAGGAATGTGAGGCCGTGTTGGCCAACCTAAAGAAGTATCTGACTACAGCTCCAGTCCTCTCAACACCTGAACCTGGGGAAGAGCTGTTTTTGTACTTAGCTGTTTCAGAACACGCAGTAAGTGCGGTGTTAATCCGAGAAGAAAAGGGGGAGCAAAAGGCTGTTTACTATGTAAGCAAAACCCTGGCCGACGCAGAAATAAGGTATCTACCACTGGAGAAATTAATGCTAGCCTTAGTAATGGCTTCAAAGAAGTTGAACCATTACTTTCAGGCGCACAAGATTGTGGTCCTAACAAAGCACCCACTGAAGTCCTTGTTGCAACAAGGAGACTTAACAGGAAGAATAGCAAGATGGGCAGTGGCCTTGGGCCAGTACGACCTGGAGTTCAGGCCGAGAACAACAATTAAGGGCCAAGTTTTGGCCGACTTCGTGGCCGAGTTCACCCCGGAATCCAACAAACATCGGGCTCCGTTGAGCCAAGATGAACGACGTCCCAGCAAGCAAGGAGAAGCCCAGCCAAAGGCAAAAGAACAAAGGAAGGAAAAACTCAGACCCTGCAGCATCTACATCGGCGACTCCTTCAGACTGAGCGGGGGCAGGAGTACTACTGATATCTCCAGATGGAGAAATAATAGAACAGTCCATCCGTTTGGGGTTCAAGGCCTCAAACAATGAAGCAGAATACGAAGCATTAATTGCAGGGCTAAAACTGGCAGCAACAGCAGAAGCAGATGAGGTAATAGTTTTTTGTGATTCACAGCTTATTGTTAACCAGTCAACAGGGGAATTTGCAGCCAGGGACGAAAGAATGTTGGCATATGCAAAAGAGGTCATCAGATTGGCAGCCTTATTTCAAAATTGCCGACTACTCCAAGTAAGCCGAGATGATAACAGCCACGCCGACGCGTTGGCCAACCTGGCAAGTTCAATGCAGACTGGAAAAACAAGGTCAATAATGATTGACTATATGTCGGGCCCGAGCATAGAACCACGGAGCACAGAGCAGGAAGCAATGTGTGTGGACATGGGACCAAGCTGGATGGACGCAATTGTTGCATTCCTGAGAGAAGGAAAGCTGCCAGAAGACCGCAAGGAGGCACATAAGGTCAGGTTGAAATCGGCAAGATTCAGCCTCACAGCAGACGGACATCTCTACAGAAGGTCATTCAGTGGACCCCTCTTAAGGTGCGTACACCCTTTGCAAGTTGAAGATTTTTTATATGAAATTCATGAAGGAGTTTGCGGAAGCCACGCTGGGGGCAGATCACTAGCTCACAGGGCCATTACCCAGGGGTATTGGTGGCCCTACATGCAAAAAGATGCAGAAGCATATGTGAAGAAGTGCGAACAATGCCAAAGGTTTGCACCTTTGATACATCAGCCAGCTGCTGACCTGAATCCAGTATCCAGCCCTTGGTCGTTTGGCCAGTGGGGCATGGATCTTGTTGGGCAACTTCCCCAGGCAACTGGGTAGAGAAAATACTTGCTGGTAGCAACAGATTACTTCACGAAGTGGATAGAGGCAGAACCTCTTGCCAAAATCCGAGATGTGGATGTCAAGAACTTTATATGGAGAAACATCATCACCAGATTTGGGATTCCAAGAGCAATAGTTGCCGACAACGGAACGCAGTTTGACAGTAAACTCATCAAGAACTTTTGTGCGAAATTCAAGATCAAGAACTACTTTTCAACACCAAGTTTTTCCCAAAGTAATGGACAAGCTGAAGCATCCAACAAAATAATTTTGGATGGAATAAAGAAGAGGCTGCAGGCAGCAAAAGGAAAGTGGGTAGACGAATTGCCCAACGTGCTTTGGGCATATCGGACTACGCCGAAAAGATCAACAGGAGAATCCCCCTTTGCCATGGCTTATGGCACAGAAGCAGTCATTCCGCTGGAAGTCGGCATCCTAGGGATTCGAACCTAGAGAGTTGAGAATGGAACTAATAACATACTCTTAGCCCGAGATCTTGATCTTTTGGAAGAACGAAGAGAGAAAGCTGCAATTTAGCTCGCAGCCTACCAGCAACAGCTTGCCAAAGCCTACAACATGAAGGTCAATCCAAGGGATTTTCAAGTCGGCGACCTAGTCCTGAGAAAAGTCGTCGGTAACAAGAAGGATCCCAGAGAGGGCAAGCTTGGCCTAAACTGGGAAGGACCCTACAGAATCACTTCGGTATTAGGCAATGGAGCCTATCGACTTGAAGATAATGAGGGCAAAGCATTGCCTAGACCATGGAACACTTGTAATCTGAAATTTTTCTATCATTAGATGTTCCTTGTTATTTTTTCAACGTTATCAATAAAATCATAGCAAAATTCCTCTACACTGAAAAAGATGCGCAATATTATTCCTGAATAATGAGAACCCAAGTGAAACTCAAGTTCACATTGGGGGCAAAGAGAAGAAGAATATGCTCAACACTTGTTGAGCTGATTCCTTATCTTCACTTGTTGAAATTCGTAGCAATTTACAAGTTGGAGTTAAGTTGAGATTATTCCTTATCTTCACTTGTTGAAATTTGTAGCAATTTACAAGTTGAAGTTAAGCTGATTCCTTATCTTCACTTGTTGAAATTTGTAGCAATTTACAAGTTGGAGTTAAGCTGAGATTATTCCTTATCTTCACTTGTTGAAATTTGTAGCAATTTACAAGTTGAAGTTAAGCTGATTCCTTATCTTCACTTGTTGAAATTTGTAAAAATTTACAAGTTGAAGTTAAGCCGAGATTATTCTTTATCTTCACTTATTGAAATTTGTAGTAATTTACAAGTTGAAGTTAAGCCGAGATTACTGTCTCCATTCGCTTGTTAAAATTTGCAGCAATTTACAAATCAAAGTAAAGCCGAGGTTAATACTTTAATACTTGTTGAAATTTGTAGCAATTTACAAGATGGTGTCAAGCCAACGTATGATCATCTGTTGAAATTTGTAGCAATTACAGGTTGAAGTAAAAGCTAAGTATATTGTTTAAACACTTGTTGAAATTTGTAGCAATTTACAAGTAGATCATTGTTTAACTTGGGGAAAAGTTTATAGGTTGAAATTAAATGGTATGTGTTTTACACTTGTTGAAATTTATGAAAAGTTTGCAGGTTAGTATCTTGCCGAAGTAAAGCTTGTAGTTATTATACCCGAGGTATGTAACCCCGAGAAGACTGCACAAAGGAGGCTGAGTATGAAAAGCATGCAAAATATTCTAAGTATAGAATCATACAGAAGTAATCAAGAAGAAATAGAGATTGAGGCGTTCAGAGAAAACAATTATAGTTTTTTTATAAAAGAGGGTACAATCAAAGAGTAACTGTTCAGAAGACGGCACATCGGCTATGTAAAAAACTCGCAAAATACAAAAGAAATAAAAGAAAAGACTTGCAAATTAAGGTTCCTCAGCATCAGCAGCAACTTGGGTCTGGACCTCAGACGACTGTTGTGTAGATACCTCGGCGACCTTTTTCGATTTCGGCGTCAATCTGAGCAAGAGTTTCATCAAGGCTTTTTTCGGCCACAGGAACGTCGGAGGAAGCCTGCTCAGGAGTAGTTTCCTTGGCAACCTCATCACCCACTTCATCTTGAGTTAAATCCATGATTTGCTCAGTTGAAGGAAGGAACTTGGCCCTAGCAGCATCCCTGGGTTTCCTTACTAAAGCCTCCTCCTCGTCCTCATCTCCATCTTTGTCCTCAGATTCAGAAGCATCCTTAGGTTGACTTGGAGGTGGAGGTGGTGGGAATGGCAGAGGGATAGCATCGGCATTGCGGAAGTGTGAATCGGTAGGGAGGTCAAGTTTCTTTATCAGGGACATCCAACCAAGGGAGAAGCCCCTGTTGCATGCCTGCCTGACTTGCAATTTGTAATCCTCAGTGACGTCGGCCACGCCCCGGGCATAAGCCTTCTCATCAGCTTCTTTTATTTCAGCTTCTTTAGTTGCCAAGGCCTCCTGAAGCTCCTTCTCGGCCTGGGCCGCTTTTTCCTCAGCCTCTTTCAATTGAGATTCAGCAACTTTCTTCATGGCCTCAGCAGCTTCAGCCTTCTCTTCGGCTAATGTTTGGGCTTTAGTGGTGGCCTCGGCCTGGTCTTCTAGCTTCTTCATTTTTGATTGAAGACTTTTGTTGGCCTTCTGAAGGGAAGAAAACTCCCTCTTCATCTCGGCCAATTTCTCTCGATTCTTAAAAGATTGCATTGAAAACGAATGGGCATGCTGGATGGCCTGAAAGAAAACAGAAGTATTAGAAAAAATTCTTTAAATGTGAAAACAGAAAAGAAAGAAAAAGTAGCAAGTAGGAACACTTACTTGAACGGAGTGCTGGAGCATTAGGGCATAGTTCTCATACTCACTATACCCGGCATTCCGCTCCAGATCACCAGGAAGGAGCAGCGCCGTACTGAGGCAACGCCGACGTTAATGTCATCAGCACTTTCACTTGTCATTATAGGCCTATCTTCCAGAGTAATCTGAGGAGCCCAAGGAACATCAGATTTTTTGGACCCCGAGGTCGTCGCAGACGATGACCTCGGCTTTTTCGATTGTGTGGACTCTGATGGCTGTGCTTCAGCAGACCTTTTTGTGGGAACGGAAGTAGTCTTCCCGCTCCCAGCCAATTGAGAAATTGGCAGGGCATCCTTAGTCTCAACTACAGTGGCTTTGGCCTTTGGCTGAGCCTTTTTAGTTCTCCTCGGCTTCGGTGGGGACATGCTCTGTGTTGGTTGAGTGTCAACATCAGAGGGGAGGTCGGCTAAGAGATCTGCGACAATCGGCTTTAGGCGACCCATTTCAGCAGTTTTGACAAGTCTTCGCCAACGTTTTCGTTCAGGTATGGGGATCAAGTATGGCGCCGAAGTAGATGGTTGATTGGTTGGGTCAGATGTTGACCCTTGATCTGTTTGTGATGTAGAAGCGGTTTGAGTTGTGACAGTAGGAGGGGAAAGACTTTTCTTCTTTCTTTTGGGGACGTCGGGTAAAATTGATTTGTATGTTGGGATGAAGTTCAGAAGTAAAGGCGCTTTCCTCTTTTGGACTGGCAAGTCCAAAAGCTTCTTCAAATCCTTGCTAGGGACAAAGGATTGACGAAAGCTTTTTGGTGGCTTACGAACATCTGCAAAAGGAACAGACATTAGAAACAGACAAAGTATTGATGATTTGAAAAGAAACAAACAGGTATTGACATTGGGCTCTTACCCTTGCCCTCCTTAACTGTTCGAGGAAGAGGGTAAAGATGGGCATCTTCGTCTGGGGCAAACTCCCAATTTCCAGAGATAATGAAGTAGTCATCTCCAGCCCCCTTGTTGGAGTCTGGGAGGTCGGCTACGATTGTGAATTCGGTGGACCTCGGCTTGAGGTAATAGACGAAACCTTTTTCTTTCAAGTTAAGGGCACACACGGTATAACAATATTGGATGTCGGCAAGGGTGATCCTAACATTCTCCTGCCTAGCTAAGGCTATAATACCATTAATCACTCGATAGGAGTTGATGGTAAGTTGTATAGGGTTCAACTTGTAGTAATGAAGAACTTCGCGAAAAAGGGGATTAAGTGGAAGCCGGAGTCCACATTCAGTAAAAGCAACAATGGGAAAGGGCATAGTATCATCTGTGGGCATGATAGAGTTGTCATCCCCAGCCAGTCTCAGATGGACATCGACAGGAATGGAGAATTCTTCCCTAAAGTACTGAAGCTTGGTTGGGGTATCTACCCTATGTTTCCACATGCCCATGATGTCGGTGTAAAGATATTCGACTCCAGAAAGGGGATGTTCTTAAAAGGTTTTGGGACCTCGGCAAAAAACCTAGGTAAATACTGGTAAGGGTGTTTCAGTTTTTCCTAAGGATTGGTGAAATCTACAGACAAATCCCAAACCTAAATCTATGGAGATAAAGATTGGGGGCACAAATCTGGAAGGAAACACAGCAAACAATAAACAAAGAACGAAGTTTCAGAATCAAGAACAGAGGTAGGGTTCTCAAAAGCATAAAGAATACAAGAGATATAGGGTCAAGAACAGTGGCAGAAAAATGGTGAAACAGTGCAAGTGTTCAAAACATGAGCAAAAGCAGAATCAAAGCATTCAGATATATGGTTCGCAAGATAGATGTTTGAAAAAGACAGTAACAGCAAGAAAATAGAAGAGCATCAATGAACTGAAAACGAAAAAGAATTGTGGCTTACCAGAAAGATTGAAGTCGGAATGAGGGTCGCCGACAAGACGGAATGGCGAAAGCTTCACTGAAATGGAAGAAAGAGATCAGTTGTAGAGCCTGGAGCTTGAACAATGGCGGATTCGAGAAGAAGAGTTTAGAGAGAGAAAGAGCAAGCAGAAACGAATGCAAAAGTGAAGAAACGGAGGGAAGAGGCAAGAGTTTTGTCAAAAACTTGAAACGGCGGCAAAACAGGGCATTTAATGCGCCTGGAGCAACGCACACGTCAGACGGCGCAGACAGATGAAAGACGGCTTACAAGCGCGTCACAGGCACGAGCCAATGGAAACAAAACGCGTAAGTGGAACGGTTGAGAGGTGATGTATGACAGCTCATGCGCGTGAGAGAGTTCATTTGAATTCTTGTTCTTGAAAGAAGACATGTCGGCCTAAAGTGAATGATCTCGGCTGAGGAGTTCATAGCCGATGTACAGAAAGAAAGTATCGATATAGGTTCCATCATCTTAAGATGCCGAGGTAATAGAACCTAGGGGGCAGTTGTGGGGATATATTTCTGAGTACCAACATATGGCATGGTGATGCCGACGTGTCAGCCGAGGTGCCACGTGTCGGGGTAGTTATGCCGAGGTTATCTCCGAAGATATCGGAATCCGGGATAAATTGGATAAGGGACAAGAGTCCTAGGATAAAGAAAGACTTCAGGATAGATAAAGATAATACTCTTAGGAGGTTTATCCTTATCTCTTGAGGAATCCAAAGTAAGCACAGAATTAGAGTCCATAGAAGTCAGGCTTCTAGTGGGACTAGATTGAGTAAACTATAAAAGAGAGGCACCCCCGTGGGTCTAAGGTACACAATTTATACTTTGAGCATTAAGTTTAGCACAATTGATTATCTTTGAGAGATATACTGACTTGATCGTCGGAGTGCCCCCGGATGGAAGACCACCGCCGGAGCCTTTTCTTTCTGTGCAGGACAACCAAGTGCTATCTATTCTGCCTGTGTTCTACAGCTGAATTACTAAGGAGGGCAGTATGGTCAGAAATTAACTCACACACAAATCTTTAATTTCAATTGAAATTTGTTAATCTAATGAAGTTGTAATTATAGACAGGCAATTTCTAATTTTGAAGATTTGTTGTAATCTTATGAAATGGAGAGGATCAAATACCCTGTAAGATCACCAACAATATGGATTCCTAATGATCAATAAACCCCCGCAAACACAAATGATGATATATATTTTCGGAGTTTGGAGACACAACAGAACAAAAGTTTAAATGGAGATCAACTTTTCGACTTTAGATTACCAAATATATAATATATAACCACTGCAAATACACAAGGCAAAAGAAAACTATGAAATTGTCAAAAATACATAAAATTATATACCTTGAAGACAGTCACAATTCTCAGCCTCCTTACGCACAACATCAAGAACCGAATCAATGAGTTCTGCTCCTTCAGTGTAGGGGTGCAACTCGGGCGGGCTCAACCCGAGCAACCTGAGCCCAGCCCGAGTTTTTTTAGGGTTTGGGCAACTATATTTTGTAATCTGGACGGGCCTGGGCAGATTTTTGATGCCCGAATTGTAATTCGGGCCGGGCTTGGGCAGAACCAATGGCCAACCCGAGCAACCCGAACCCGAATTAAATTTAATATATTATATAATATATAATATATATATATAATTTAATAAATTATATAATATATATAAATTAAGTAAAAGAGTTAGTCTTAATTTTTAATTTTTATTTTTTGGTGACCAGAAAATAATTTTGAATAATTCTCAATTCTTTGTTAATTATCAATTCTACCTACAGGTTTCAAAACAAATCTACCTACAAGTTTCTGGGCAATTCGGACTAACCCGAGTTCAAAATACAAAGCTTGGGCCGGGCTTGGGCAGCAAAACTCGGGTTCATGTTCGTGCTTGGGCGGGCTTGGACACTGCTCTGGACAATTCGAGTCGGGCTTGGGCAGACCCCTAACCCGAGCGAACCCGCCCGAGTTGCACCCCTACTTCGGTGTAGTGACCCTTGGCCCAGTTATTTCCAGCACCAGATTGTCCAAAAACAAAGTTATCGGGACGGAAAATCTGACCATAGGGACCAGTCCTCACACTGTCCATAGTACCAGGCTCAAAGATCCATGAGCACAGCACGAGGAACGAACCGTCCACACGACGCTTCATTGTAGTACACATTGACGCGCTCCAGCTGCAGATCTGACGTTCCGGTGTATCGGCCAGTCGGGTCAATGCCATGTTCTTCGCAGACAACCTCCCAGAACTTCGCTCCGATCTGGTTTCCGCATTGTCCGCCTTGAACATGAAGGATTTCTCTCATTTTCACCTGAAATTATTTCTTAGCAGTCAAAATTTAGCAGAAAAAGCCAGAAACTAAGCAAATTTAGACATGTTTAGTATATGTATGTATCCGAGAACTACACTACACAGAACTCTAACTGATCTCCATCTTCTCCCCTCGCACACCTCTGTAACTCGCCAGAACCTAATTTATCAGACTCTCTCTCTCTAAAAACCAGTAACATTGTCGATTTGGTTCCAACATTAGTCATTCATCCTCTACCGATTAACACTTCATAACTCTCTCCCTCTCTCTCTCTCTCTCTCTCTCTATAATTACATTTGCATATATCATCGGAGGTTTTGGAGCAATGAGATAACAGATTCCAAGAAATGATCACTTACCGAAGATTCCGGCGATCTGAACTGAGAATGGGAGATTCCGGCCAGGTCCGGCGATCGAGCAACGGAGGGAAGAAGAGAGGGGAGACCGATGTGAAAGCGAGATGAGACACTGTATATAAAGGTGGAAATTTGGTTTTTATAAGGTTATTTTGGGCTAATTTTGAGCCCAAATTTGAACAGGGTCTACACGTTTTTTGAGGTGGATCTAAAAAGATAACATGTTTCTTGTCGCGTGGCGAGTTTCGCAGTGCAAATGATTCTTCAAAATTATTTATGAGTGAATAGAAACTTGACGTAATTTTCGGATTCGTGAAATTAGACCATTAAAAAATAAAATGTGGGTTTTTTTGTAAAGTTTATTCCACATTAATACTTGAAGAGAACTTATATGTGTATATAATTTCTAGGTGACAACACTTTGGTTGGGTTCTAAGGGACATCTCAAGTTTGTAAAACGGAAAGAGTTATGAACAAATCCGTTCTACAAACTTGGAGTGTCCCTTGAATCCTTTTTAGATCATCGAAATGGGACTATTAACTTTATAACATATAATAACTAGGATATGCATGTGCCTTAAAATATTGTTGGAATGAAAATGTAATTGAATATAAAATTATTGGGTTAAAATATAAATATAAATAGATGATTCGTATAGCTTTGAATTTTCAAATTAATTTTATAATTAGATTTTTGAAAAGAGTTTGTCAAACATCAAATTTTGTTTGGTTGTATATATTAAAAATAATTTTTACAAATTTAAAATTCAAAACTTACTTAGTTTTGGAGTTTCCAAAAATAGTTTTAAAATTTTTAATTTGTATTTTATTATTTTTAGTGAACTTTTTAATATTTTAATCAATATTTTTCACTTTTCAAATCCACTCAATTTAAATATTTTGCATGATAAAATTTAGAGAGATGCAGAAATTTAAAAAAATTAGACCCTCCTTACTACAAACTTAACGATAAACATATAAAAACTGTCCAATTGAATTTAATAATAAGTTTTGCTACAAATTTTTGTTTTTAACAATAAACAAGTTTCAATAATATCATTGTGATTGATATAGTATTTGAACTCAAATTCTCAATGAAAAAATAGTTGCGTTTTTGTTTGTCAAATAGAAATTTAAAGGGCAAAAAATGGAATGGTCCATGATTAGTAGTGGTGGAGGCAATATGATGGAAATTGCAACAATTCATCAAGAAAATGTGAAAATAGTGATGACACAATTATTACATTGGCCAAGAAAACGTGAAAATAGTGATGACACAAATGCAAACAAAAGTATAAGATTTATTATTGTAGTAATTTTTGTTTATGTAACCCACCTACAATTTGCAACAGAAAATAAACATTTTATTTTCCAGACCAATAACAGTACCTGAGTGGGGAATTTATATACAAGTGGGCCGAGCTAGGTGTTGGGCCTTAGGGCCGAAATAAAAAGGCTCGCGCAGAGAGGGCCGTATAAGTTACTCCGGTTTGGGGAAGTAGCTTTGAAGATGGACCGGTCACGCAGCCGTGGTAAATAGCCTGGTCTTGGGAGGACTTGGTTTTACTCCGGTTGGGTGGAATGGCTCAAATGTCTCGGTCTTCGGTAATTACTTCGGTTGTAGCGTGTGAGAGGCCGAAGTAAGTTATGGTTTGCAGATAGCTCGGTTTTAGCTCCCTTATGAATAGCTCAGTCTTAGTATGGGAAAGCCGAGGTAAGGGAGAGTAAAATGAGGGCCGAATTAATAGTTACTTCGGTCCTGAAAGTAGTCCGGCCATAAGAAGAACCATCTCACTTGGTTTAAGCAGTGAGGGGGGTGTTGAAGGATAAGCATTATCCTTTAGGAATGTGAGTCCTAGGGGGACTCTACATGGAAGAGTTAGAGTCCTACTAGGACTGTGCCACACGAAACCTATATAAGCTCACCAATATCACCTATGAAGAGGTAATGCAACTTTTGCTCCCTGACTACATTGAGCTTTTGCCTATTTCTTGCTTACTGACTTAGGCATCGGAGAGGTTTCCGGCATACACCCGCCGGCCAGCTCACTTTGTGTTTTCAGGTGCTATAACGACGACGTGCAGAGGAACATAGGCTTGATCAACAGGATTATACGTGAAGGTGAATCTCTTTCCCGTACAATTGGCGCCGTCTGTGGGAAGAACAGTCAAGAACAACCTCTTGATCAAGCTTTTTCTCTCAAAATTCGATGGCGAACAACGAAGAACTGCCTCAGTCCGCCATTGACGGACAAACTCCAGATGGAGGTGCAAGGCGCGAGGGCCTACCTTTGGTCCCTCCCATGGCGAACCTGGAACCACGAAGACAAGATTCCAGGAGGGATGCCAGGGGTAGAAGGAGGAATAACAGCCCCCATCTCTCTCGTTCGCAGAGCCCAGAAAGACAAAGGCGCAGGGTGGATCCTCAAACTTTGGAGGATCGCGTCAGAAAACAAGACGAGTTGATACGGCAGATGGCGGCAGACATGGAAGTTCTAAAACGCCAGATGAAAGGAAAAGAAGTGGCGACAGGAGAGGGGCGCAACAACAAGACGCCCCCTCGCCACTCAGAGGGTCGTAGTAGGAATCCTACACCCTCCCAAGCAGAAGACAGAAGCCTCAGGACAGGCGACACGCAAGTTAGGTCTTCCAGGACTCGTCACTCCAGGTCTGAGAGGACGAGGTCTGAAAGGTCTTACACAGAAGGGAGCACTTACTGGCCTTCACATACGCATCAAACCAGGTCCAGACAGACCGAGATGCCCAGATCGTCCGACCTACGAACCGTGCTAGAGGAAAAGGCACGATGCAGGGAGGACGCCAGGGCACGTGATCCACATAGAGTTTCTGCCCTACAGCGGTTGGCTCCTCGGACGCATGGAAGCGTCGAGGTTGGAATGCCACTACCACGCTCGGCCTACGAACCAGCGGATAAGGCATTAGCGAGGCTGCAGACCTCACTATTCGTCCCAGCAATAGAGAACGCGCCTCTACCTTCAGGCTTCCTTCAGCCCAAATTCAATACATACGAGGGGAAGACGGACCCCTATTCGCACTTGAGCCACTTTCGCCAGGTCATGGCTGTATACCGGCGGAATGAGGCCTTAATGTGCATCCTATTCCCCTCAAGCCTGGGTGACCTTGGCTTGACTTGGTTTGAGAAACTCCCAGAGGGCAGCATAGCCTCTTGGGCGCAATTGGCCGAAGCATTTGTCACAAGATTCAGAACAAACACTAAAACCCCAGTGGAGATCGACCAATTACTCTCCATCGATATGGGCGAGAAAGAGACCCTGAGATCATACAACAGTCGCTACTGGGAGACATTCAACCAGATTGGGGACTGCCCAACCAATCTCGCCATTGCGCAATACAAGAGAGGACTCCCAGTTGGGAACAGACTAAGGGATTCTATCACCATGACGCCACCTCTTACCATGGAAGCCCTGATGGAAAGAGTGCATCAGCACATCAGGGTGGAAGAGGATGGCGCCCGTACCAAAGCAAAGTCTGGCACGACCGCAGTACCAGAAAAGAAGGCCTCAGCAAAGGTCAATGCGGTGAATCGGCCGAACAAAAACGGGCGTGGTAGACGGGACAATGGAGAAGACCGCCATCACCACGGTCTTCAAGAAGCCGATCTACCGAATACTTAGCGAGATTCGAGACGAGCCCTTCGTCAAGTGGCCAGCCAAGTTAGGCGAAGCACAGAAGGACTTCGACGACAGATCACGGTGCACCTTCCACAAAGAAAAAGGGCACCGCACTGAGAACTGCACCCCATTGAGGCAGCACTTGGAAGAGTTGGTGGCGGCAGGCCACTTAGACAAATACATTGAAGGAGGGGCACAGCCGGCCCCCCAGGACCGTAATAACCCCAATGGGATGCCGATCGATGCTCCACCTCTAGGCATCATCAATGTTATACATGGAGTTTACGAACCTGAGCGTGTATGTGAGCTCAGAGGTTCAATCAAAAAGGCTGAGCACTTGAGGGAGGTACTAAGTGCCCAACCTGTCGTCAAGAAGGGCAGGACAGTGGCCACAAATGTTATGTCTTTTTCGGATAAAGACTTGGACAGAATATATTGCCCCCACAATGATGCCCTGGTCGTCACTCTCCGAGTCAAGGATTTTGACGTCAAGCGGATTCTGATTGACCAGGGTAGTTCGTGCGAAATCATGTACTATGAGACGTTCAAACAACTGAAGCTGCAAGATAAAGATTTAGCACCCGCAGTGTCACCTTTGATTGGATTTAACTCGATGCCAGAATGGCCAGTTGGCAAGATCATCCTTCCAGTCAGAGCGGGGAGTGTGACGAAGCAAGTAGAGTTCTGGGTGTTAAAGGTCCCATCCACCTATAACATCATCTTGGGCAGAACATGGCTGCATGCCATGCGCTCAGTGGCGTCATCCTACCACCAAGTGATGCGGTTCCCAAACGACACCGGAGTAATAGAGGAAGTCTATGGAGACCAAATCATGTCCAAGCAATGTTTCATCACAGTGAACGGAAGCCGCGCTGCGAAGGGGTATGTTCATTCGGTAGAAGAACCGGAGAGTAATGAACTATTCGCAGACGTCGGCAAAGCAGCAAGCCAAAAAGCGGTGGAAGACTTGGTGGAAGTCAGAATAGATGAAAAGAACCCGGATAAGTTCTTTCTGCTCGGTTCGTCGTTGTCCAGCGCTGAGAGGTTAGAGGTCTTGGAATTTTTGACCTCTAACATCGAAGTGTTTGCCTGGACTCCATACGACATGCCAGGCATTGATCCCAACTTCATCTGCCACCAACTCAATGTCCACCCATCTGCTAGGCCAATCATTCAGCGCACCCGCAGATCGGCACTCCACCACGCCGAAATAGTGGCGGAAGAAGTGGGAAACTTGTTGGAAGCAGGGGCAATCAGAGAGGTGCACTACCCCAGATGGATCTCCAACACGGTCGTAGTGCCGAAGAAGAATGGCAAGTGGCGCGTCTGCGTCGACTATAAAACTGTCAACAAAGCATGCCCTAAAGATAGCTTTCCTCTACCACGGATTGACCAACTGGTAGACCTGACGGCGGGGCATAACCGTCTAAGCTTCCTGGATGCATACAGAGGCTACCACCAAATCGCAATGCATGAACCGGACCAGGAGGTCACATCTTTCACCACACCAAGAGGACTCTACTGCTACAAGGTCATGCCCTTTGGCCTAAAGAACGCCGGGGCGACATTCCAGAGAATGGTCACCAAGATGTTTGAGCCGTTGTTAGGCAGAACAATGGAAGCTTACATCGACGACATGGTGGTCAAGAGCAAGGATGAAAATGACCACCTCAGGGACCTAAGTGAGATGTTTGAAATTCTGAAGAAGCATAAGTTACGCCTCAACGCGTCGAAGTGTGCATTCGGAGTAGGATCAGGCAAATTCTTAGGCTTCTTGGTGACCAACCGGGGTATAGAAGCAGATCCTTCTCAGATCAAGGCAATTCAGGATCTGGAGAGACCAAACTCCGTAAAAGAAGTACAGCATCTCACCGGCATGGCAGCCGCGCTCAATCGGTTCATTAGCCGATCGTCAGACAGGCTACGACCATTTTTTCATGCCCTCAAGGCCAAGTTTGTGTGGGACGAAGAATGTGACCGGGCTCTGGAAAGCTTGAAGGAATACATGTCTTCTCCGCCACTGCTTGTAACACCAATTCCTGGAGAAGAACTCTTCCTCTACCTAGCAGTCTCACAGCACGCAATCAGCGCGGTGTTGGTCCGTGCAGAAGGAGTCCAACATCTGCCCATCTACTATGTTAGCAAGACACTGCTGGGCGCCGAAACAAGGTATTTGCCACTGGAGAAACTAGCATTGGCCTTGATGATGGCCGCAAGGAAGCTACCGCACTACTTTCACGCTCACACTATTGTTGTCCTTACGGCCTTCCCACTAAAGGCTTTGTTTGAAAGGGCGAACTTCTCCGGGCGAATTCTGAAGTGGGCAGTAGAGTTGGGACAATACGACATCAAGTTCCAACCTAGAACCGCAATAAAAGCTCAAGCATTGGCGGATTTTGTCGCAGAGTTCACTCCTGGGAGTCATCATGTCTGCCCAGTCGACCTGACTGACTCAACCGAACTAGGGATGGAAGTTGACGTCGGAATAACGCAACCCCTGGTATTGGTTACTCAGCCAAGTCCAAAGCCAGACCGGAGTAATACAAACAAGGAAGAAGTGAACCATGCTATACCAAGTCCGGACTCGCCAACAAAGAAAAACTTGGTGCAACTAGATGACAAGGGGCAAGCAGCAGGCCTGGACTTAGAAGAAGAAATCAGCAACATGGAAGATCCCAAGGCATCATCCGATCCCTCCACTTGTTGGAAGATGTTCGTTGGGGAGATGTGGAAGCTCTTCGTGGATGGAGCATCCAACCGACATGGAGCAGGACTTGGCATAGTCCTCATCTCTCCAGACGGCCTGGTAGTGGAGCAGGCAATCAACCTTGGCTTCCCAGCATCAAACAACGAAGCGGAGTATGAAGCGCTTCTTGCAGGTCTCAAATCGGCATTCTACATGAAGGCCACCGAGCTAATGGTTTACAGCGACTCACAGCTGGTGGTAAACCAAATATCTGGTGACTATGAGGCAAAGGATGACAGAATGGCTAAGTACCAAGAGCTGATCAGAACCGAAATCAAAAAGTTTGAAGTGGTGAGGATAGAACAGATCTGCAGGGAGGAGAATAGCAGAGCAGACGAGCTAGCGGGTTTCGCTTCAATGGCAGATACCTCCATCCCACATCCTCTATTGATCGACTACCTGCCTAGACCAAGTATCGAAGACCCAGAAGCAGAAGAAGTATGCTACGCCGATCTAGGTCCTTCTTGGATGGACCCTATCATCTTGTTCCTGAAAGACGGCATCTTACCAGAAGACAAGAAAGAAGCCAACAGAATCAGAGCAAAGTCGCAGCGATTTTGGCTCTCTCCATCCTTGGCATTATACAAGAAATCGTTCACAGGACCTTACTTAAAATGTGTGCACCCCAGCAAAGTGGAAGCATTCCTGTTCGAAATACATGAGGGTGTATGCGGCAGCCATCAAGGAGGACGATCATTGGCATACCGAGCTATTTCACAAGGATACTGGTGGCCGTACATGCAAGCGGATTCAGAGAAGTATGTCAAAAAATGCGAAAAGTGTCAGAAGTTTGCGCATCAAATACACCAACCGGCCAGAGAACTTCTACCTCTCACAAGTCCATGGCCTTTCGCAATGTGGGGCTTAGACATAGTGGGACCGCTCCCAACAGCACCAGGCAACAGGAAGTTCTTTCTTGCGGCAACAGACTACTTCACAAAATGGGTGGAAGCAGAAGCCTTGGCGTCAATCAAGGAAAAAGATGTGAAGAAGTTTGTCTGGCAGAACATCATCACTCGCTTCGGCATACCAAAAGCACTGATCTCAGACAACGGCACGCAGTTCGACGGTAAAATTTTCAGAGGCTTTTGTGAGGAGTACAAGATAGAATTCTACAATTCTACACCGGCGTATCCCCAAGCGAATGGACAAGCAGAAGCTTCAAACAAGGTAGTCTTGGATGGACTGAAGAAAAGACTAGAGAAAGCCAAAGGCAAGTGGGCAGAGGAACTCCCTCATGTTTTATGGGCTTACCGTACCACGCCTCGGCGATCAACAGGAGAAACACCATTCTCCTTAGCTTACGGCATGGAAGCAGTCATCCCATTAGAAGTTGGTCTCCCCACAATTCGGAGTGAAAACTTTGATCCAGACTTAAACGCCGAAGCAATAACATTAGAACTTGATCTCGCGGAAGAAAGAAGAGACAGAGCATTGGTTCACATCGCCTCCTACCAACAAGAGTTGTCTAGAAAGTACAACAAAACGGTGCATCCAAGACGGTTCAAGATCGGCGATTGGGTACTTCGCAAAGTGATGGGAAACACCCTGGTTCCAGGAGATGGCAAGTTGGGGCCGAATTGGGAAGGACCTTACAAAGTGGTCGGTTTAGCAGGCAAAGGGGCATACCACTTGGAAGATAAGGACGGCAAAGCAATTCCTAGGCCGTGGAACACTGCCAATCTTAAGTTGTTTTATTTTTAGCCTTTTTTTAAGCAAGTGTAATTTTTTACTTTCTCAATAAAACAAGTCGATTCTTTTTCAGTATATTTGTTTTCAATAGAGAGTAATTTTAGTAAGTCAGTAGCACTGTAAACATAGTTGGCCGGAATAACCAACTATGACCCCTCCTAAGCCCAGGATAAGGATCCAGGCTGCAGGACGTTTGGTCGGAATAACCAAACACTTTATTCTAAATTGGCTGGAAAAACCAACTTAGAGGTTGGCGGGATTAAACCAACTCTGTGTACTCTTCAGCCGAAGTGAGATATATCGGCTGAAGAGTGGTTGGCTGGATTAAACCAACTGTGTACTCTTCAGCCGAAGTGAGATATATCGGCTGAAGAGTGGTTGGCTGGATTAAACCAACTCTGCGTACTCTTCAGCCGAAGTGAGATATATCGGCTGAAGAGTGGTTGGCTGGATTAAACCAACTCTGCGTACTCTTCAGCCGAAGTGAGATATATCGGCTGAAGAGTGGTTGGCTGGATTAAACCAACTCTGCGTACTCTTCAGCCGAAGTGAGATATATCGGCTGAAGAGTGGTTGGCTGGATTAAACCAACTCTGTGTACTCTTCAGCCGAAGTGAGATATATCGGCTGAAGAGTGGTTGGCTGGATTAAACCAACTCTGCGTACTCTTCAGCCGAAGTGAGATATATCGGCTGAAGAGTGGTTGGCTGGATTAAACCAACTCTGCGTACTCTTCAGCCGAAGTGAGATATATCGGCTGAAGAGTGGTTGGCTGGATTAAACCAACTCTGTGTACTCTTCAGCCGAAGTGATATATATCGGTTGAAGAGTGGTTGGCTGGATTAAACCAACTCTGCGTACTCTTCAGCTGAAGTGAGATATATCGGCTGAAGAGTGGTTGGCTGGATTAAACCAACTCTGTGTACTCTTCAGCCGAAGTAAGATATATCGGCTGAAGAGTGGTTGGCTGGATTAAACCAACTCTGTGTACTCTTCAGCCGAAGTGAGATATATCGGCTGAAGAGTGGTTGGCTGGATTAAACCAACTGTGTACTCTTCAGCCGAAGTGATATATATCGGCTGAAGAGTGGTTGGCTAGCAAGTTAGATAATTAGACCGAGATCATAGTTGATGAAAAATTCATTGCAAGTATGAGCATACACGCACAAAACCGGAATAAAAGTTCGAGGAATTTTCATTAAAAGTGCAAACGCAGACCAAGTACAAATCGGGGAGCCACAGCCCGGTTACAAGAGAGTTCAAGACAAAAGAAAGAAAAAAAAAAAAGTACAAGTTCAATCAAACAGATTATCTATCTCGGCATCTAGATCGGCCCCAAGGTCAGCACTTACTCCGGCATTTGCTGTTAGGGTAGTCTCGGTTGGAAGTTCGGGCGCCGCGTTTTCAACAATTGCATCCAACCGAGCTGTTTGATCGCCGGCTTGCTCTTGGATGGCCGGAGTCTCAGTTGCTTCTTCTTCATCATCATCTTCCTCATCAGATGAACCAAGAAACCGGTTCTGGATCTCGTCAGCATATTCCTTCAGCGAAGCCGGAATAAAATACTCGGGAGCATTGTAGACCTCGGTTTCGGGTCCACAACCGAGCTTCTCCACAGCACTTCGCCAGCCACACTTGAAGAATAAATCCTTCGCAGCTTCGCATTGCAAAGTGTAGCCGGCTTCGGCTTCTTTGAAGCCTTCCTTGGATGCATTTTCGACCTTTTTCTCCAACTCCGTTATTTCAGCGTCCTTCTTGGTTTCAAGAGCCGCCATCTCCCGCAAGTATTTATCTTTCGTCTCGGTCACGGCCCACTGTTTGTCACTATCAGCCGAGGCAACTAGTCCGGTCAGACGCGCTACCTCGGCCTCCAGTTCGGCCGACCTTTGTTTCGATAGTGCCAGCTCGGCCGCCCTGCCTTCGGCGTCCCTTATTGCGTGCCTTGTGGTTTTGCGAAGTTCCATTATTTGCTTATGGGCAATGGTGTTCTTTTGAATGGCCTGCAAAAGGAGAGTTCCTTGTTAGCCGAGCTATGAGTTGGAAAAAATTAGACTGATCAAAGAAAAAAACAGTCCTGCTTACCAAAATCATGGATTTGGTGGATGACCGGATGGCCTTCAGCTCGGTGTTTAGCTGCTTACTGTGGTGCTCCATGTCTTTGGGAAGACAAACACCCCTGGCCAGGTTGAAGGCCAGTAGGTGATCCTTGTCAGCAACTACGGAGTCACCTTCGTCGATATTTCGGTCGTTGAAGACGAAGGGTGGAGCCCATTTGTTGTTCGGCGCAGCTCGGTCAGACGATTCCGGTTGAAGGTTGAGTTCGGGGCTCGGTGGAAGGATGGGGTCAACCTCATCAACCAAACGCTGCTCGGTCTCAGTAGTCCGGGCGCGTTTAGCTCGGCGTGAGGAGGATGGCTGTTGTGACGGAAGAGCTACCACGGCTTCTGTCGTTTGGTGAGTTGGTGGCACTTCGGCCCCTGTGGTGGCGGTAAGCATGGCCTTCATCCTGTTCTTCTTCGCCATCTCTTGTTCGGCTGTCAGGGGAACAAGGACAATCTCTTGCAAGGTTGGGTCCGGTTCTGGTGGGTCTTCAAGGAGGAAGTCAGTCACCCTTGCTTTGCGGCGACCGGAGTAGCGATAAGTCGGTTCGAAGTCGAGGAGTTTAGCCCAACTTCTCTCTCGAACTCGCAGTGCGGCGCGGAGAACACCTAAGTTGGGGTGGCCGTACTGGGAATGGAGGAAAGCTGAATCTGCAAAGAACAGAAAGCGTTAGTTCGGTTATAGAGAGGAAAACCGAAATAGAGAAAATATGAAATGCAACCGGAGTATATATACCGGGCTCTCCCATTTTCCAGTTTATTCTTCGGCCGGGAATCCGGGCCTGAAAGTCTTCAAAATTTCCAGAAACCCAAAAGAAGTCATCGTCGTTCAAGTCCTTATCCGGTGTATGTTTTATTATCTTTTCTCGGCCTCGGCGTATTCTCAAGTAATAACACCAGCCTTCATTCTTTGACCCTAGTGAGTACTGGTGGAATATTTCGGCTAAGCCTAGGTTTAGTCCGGTTTGACGGTTTAGGGCGTCTATGCCCATTATTATTCGGTATGTGTTGGTGGAGAGTTGGGTTGGGCAAAGTCTGGTCTGCCTAAGGAATTCACAGATTAAAGGCTGGACTGGGAATCTGAGTCCGGTTTCTATAATTGATTGGAGAGTAAAGGGGACGAAGCCAGTCTTGCCCCATGGATCTATGTCTTTTTCGGCCAGGACAAGGTTTACATCGGCTGGGACTTGGTAATCCTTTCTGAATTCGTCTAAGGCCCCTGGGGTTTCTACAAGACATCTATATTTACCCATTTTATTGTATAAGTTATAAATAAATTAAATCGGTTGGAAAAGTATGTTCGGTAGCTCGGCTGGGCGCAGGGAAGTGCCTGGCAACCTAAGTCTGCAAAGTGAGAAAACAAGTTGTTAAGCACTGATCACAGACCGTGCTACAAAGACAAAGCAAGAGAAGACTGGTATTATTTCGGCTCTACAGGGTGCTATGGTATTTACCTCGGTTTCTGACAAGTGCTCGTTATCTCGGTTCGCAGAGTGTTTTGTTATCTCGGTTTCAAGTGACAGTTTTCTCACTTCGGTTAGGCCTCAAGGGGCAGCTTATATGAGTTCGGTTTAGGACTCAGAAAGTTGGCTTAGCCCCCCAGGGCTTAGCTCGGTCGATGGTCAAAATTCCAAGTTCGAGTGTGTTTTTATTTCGGCTAAGGTATATCAGATGGAAACCCATTAAAACTGCTGTGATGTGTACAAGTGTTAGTTTGGTTTCAGTTTGCCTATATAACAACAGTATTATAGTCCGGTTGTGACGTGATTCCAGATCTAAGCCAAGTTCTACAGGTTGCATCATGATATTCAAAGGGCTTTTGAGAAGTTTTTTCAGAAACTATGCATGAGAGAGGTGTTTTGCAAAAACAAGAAATAAACTGTAGATAAATGAGTAAAATGCAGAAAGGGAAGCAAAAACCAGAGAAATGGATCGGAGTTACTTACCAGGTGAAGAGTATGGAAATAGGATGGAAGCTTCAAGCACAGCAAGGACACGAGCTCAGGAGCAGGAAGAACAAAAAGAACACAAGGAAAGAGAGGAGATGAATAGAGAATGATGTGATTCGAAAATGAAGGGTTCTTTTTGGTGTAAATGCAAAAAGGGCGGGAACTGTTCAAAAGTTGCGAAGTACGAGGGCGGCGTTACAGTTGGAGCTAGCCAATCGGGGTTTGCCACGTGTCGATTGGAAGGACAATCGATTCAGTTTCTGCAGACTGAAGAGACGTTTTGACCGAACGTTTTTAGTTCGGCTTAAACTTAGCTCGACTAGAGGAGTTAAAAAGGTCATCAGCTCGGCCGAAGTATCTGACAGACTGTAACTTGGCTGGATGAGCTAAAAATCTCAGTTCGGTTTGTAAACGAGTAATCCCAATCATGCTTTACAGATGGAATTAAGGGGCAATTGAGTGGGGAATTTATATACAAGTGGGCCGAGCTAGGTGTTGGGCCTTAGGGCCGAAATAAAAAGGCTCGCGCAGAGAGGGCCGTATAAGTTACTCCGGTTTGGGGAAGTAGCTTTGAAGATGGACCGGTCACGCAGCCGTGGTAAATAGCCCGGTCTTGGGAGGACTTAGTTTTACTCCGGTTGGGTGGAATGGCTCAAATGTCTCGGTCTTCGGTAATTACTTCGGTTGTAGCGTGTGAGAGGCCGAAGTAAGTTATGGTTTGCAGATAGCTCGGTTTTAGCTCCCTTATGAATAGCTCGGTCTTAGTATGGGAAAGCCGAGGTAAGGGAGAGTAAAATGAGGGCCGAATTAATAGTTACTTCGGTCCTGAAAGTAGTCCGGCCATAAGAAGAACCATCTCACTTGGTTTAACCAGTGAGGGGGGTGTTGAAGGATAAGCATTATCCTTTAGGAATGTGAGTCCTAGGGGGACTCTACATGGAAGAGTTAGAGTCCTACTAGGACTGTGCCACACGAAACCTATATAAGCTCACCAATATCACCTATGAAGAGGTAATGCAACTTTTGCTCCCTGACTACATTGAGCTTTTGCCTATTTCTTGCTTACTGACTTAGGCATCGGAGAGGTTTCCGGCATACACCCGCCGGCCAGCTCACTTTGTGTTTTCAGGTGCTAGAACGACGACGTGCAGAGGAACATAGGCTTGATCAACAGGATTATACGTGAAGTAAATAAATTTCTATATTCTACATTTTTTTAGATAATGAGTTTTGGTCTGAAATAAAGAAGAGAGATCTTATGACTATAGTTTGGCATCAATTTTAATCTAATGGTTGAAATCTACCAATTTTTATGGTTTGGTTGTCAGTTTACTGTGCAGAAAATTAAATAAATGAAAAATAAATAAATTGTATGCTACTTGGTGAATAATTCAATTTAAACACATAAATGCTACATAAAATTCAAGCATAACAAAAGTATAAGATTTTAAACAAACAACAAAATATATGTCCCAAAACATAGAAACATATAATAAAGATCAGACAGAAATACGCCAGCTAATGCAATAGAAAAAAATAAGCAACAAATTAAGCACACCAGCCAATGCTCTGTAATATAAAAAAAATGCCAAATAACAAATTAAGCACACCAGTCAGTGCTCTGCAATACAAAAAAAATGCAACACCCTTCCTGATAAAAATATATATGGAGGCAAAAATTCAAATTCAATCAAATAAAAATATGATTAGTTTTCTTTAACCTAATTCAAGAGCATATTAGGAAGAAAAAACAAAAAAGACTATATCACCTAGTGTGTCACATTTACAAAAACAAACTCATAACATAAGTCAATAATTCAAATGAATATTATCTAGCATACATCTAAACTTAGTTATAAATTTCACATACATAAAAGGCTTTACAAAACTATTGTAAGTAATAAAATTCACATCGATAGGAAACTTTACAAAATCTGAATCATAGCTAGCATATGTACGCTTTTCACAAAATAAATATGATCTTCAAACTTGTTCTTTTTTAAAAATCCTAGGAGCGCCTCATCACTTTTCAAAAAGTCTTTGTATCAACTTGTATGTATCCCCAGTGAGGAGCATGCACGATAATATACTAATTTATGAAAATAAAAAAAAGTTAGCATATTACTAAAAGAAAATCTATATATATATATATCAAAACACTTTCAAATTGAAATTATCTTGTTATATCCCCATCGAAGCAATCTAGTTGTATTTATCTTTTTGAGCTCCATATATTTTTTAACTCAATCCTACAAAAGTTGACATATATAGTAAAATATTTTAAAAATAACAATTTGTAATCAATAGAAACAAATTTATCAATAAATAAATTGTACTTTTTGACAAAAGTGGTTTGATTCATAAGTAACACTATAACAAAATTTTAGGATAAACAATGTTTGTAGTAGAATCTGGCTCATCATTGGGAAGAAGGACACTTATACGATCAAAAGATCTGCATCTAGATAGGGTCATGTACAGTTGCCCATGGCTAAACACTGGTATGCGCAAATCAACTCCAACAAATTTCACAGATTGCCCTTGAGATTTATTAATGGTTAGGACATATGCCAATCGAACTGGAAATTGACATCTTGTCATTCGGAAAGGCATTTTTGAAGAAGATGGTGTCAAGGATATCCTTGGTATGAATACCAAATTGCCAAATTTTTCTCCAGTTAAAATTTGAGCTTCAATTATGCAAGTATTGCATCTAGAGACCATCAATCTTGTGCCATTGCACAGTCCATCTTTTGGTGCAATATTTCTTAACAACATTATAGGACAACCCACTTTCAACTCTACCTTAAAAGTCAGTAGCCCGGGAGGATCTAATGAATTTAAATATTCATTAGGATATCTATTTATTATAGTACGATCAATTTCATCATCTTCAGATGTCTTGTCTGTTGCCAGATAAGTATATGTATTACCGAGAAAAATATTCAATGCGGCAGTATTGATAGCACTGACATCATCATTCCGTGCAGAAAGAATTGTACGTTCAGTTAAAAATGTTGCAGTCGATGTCATTGCCACATCCAGTTGTGGATAAACTACTGAGATTATGTCTTTTAGATCTTGGCATTTGTGTATTGTTGATGGAAATTTAACAATTTCTTGAGGATTGGTCCCAATCTATTTATAATAATAAAATAAAAAAATAGTAAGTAAAATCAATTAAAGTACATAAACATAAATGTATTTCGTCAATTTAAAAGAACCATATAATAGAGAAAAAGTTTGAAGAAATATTACCTTCATCAAGAATTTTGCAAAATTAGCATTTCCAAGATTTGCATGATTCAAGCGTATGTTCAAATTTAAAGACAGAACATATATATATCCTTTCATAGAAAAGAGTAACTTAATGCTGCATTCACAATTTGCTCACGGACTCCTTTGGTTATAATTGGTAAGATTTGTCGAAAATCTCCACCAAGAACAACAGCGATACCTCCAAATGGCTTTTCACTATCACAAGTGTCCCGAAGTGTGTGATCAACTGTCTCAACACAATGTCTATGCTGCATAAGAACTTCATCCCACATTATAAGTTTTGTTTCTCTAAACAATTCTGCTTATAATGATTGCTTGCTAAATCCACAAATTGAATTTTCCAATACATCTAACGTAATGAAAAATGTTGAATGAGCAGTACGACCTCCTACCAATAACAATGATGCAATTCTAGATGAAGCCACAATAATAACAATATGGCCAAGGCTGCGACACCTTAAAGCAATCGTATTGTACAAAAACGTTTTCCTTGCTCCGGCACCTCCATTCAAAAAGAAAATAGTTCTTTTATTTTCAAAGACTGAGGAAGTGATTGCATCATAAGTTGTTCGTTAATCATTGTTGAGGCGATCAATAATAATTTATGTATCTACCTGTTGTGCCTCATTCTGCAGTTGTTAATGTTCGAATATCAACCTATTACTAACTACTGCACTCCAATTTGTAGAAGGTTGTGGTATTAGCGGGAAGTCAATTAAACTTTTTCCTAATTCGTGGAGCATTTGATTCAAAAGATATAGACCATAGTCTTCAATTTGAGCCTCAGTTGGTTCAGAAATGGAAAACAATGTTCGAATCTTATGTGCAAGATCATCACATATATGCATTGAAAATTGATTCCATAATGCATATGGTTGTAGTGGAGAGCACTGAGTAAGAATAATAGTAAACAATCTCCTTAATTGATAACCAGTTTTTATAACTGCAGTCTCTTTAAGGCATTGTATCCATTCTTCATTATATTCTAAAAGTCCTCTTACAACTCATGTTGATTTAAACGTATCATGCAAAACATTGTTGACTGTGCGTAAGCATTGAAACGAGGTCCTTTGACAACAGTTAATAGCAAACGTAAATAAAATCTCTCAACACAATTAGGGCTAGCAAAGTACATTCTACCGATTGCATATCCCTGCTGTCTTGGTTTCCATCTCTTTTCTAAATTAAGCCAAACAAAATGTTGTGGAAATTCTTGGAAAGTGAATGGACGTTCATCTTCCATAGAAACGTAACATGAAAAAAAACCAGAAAGAGTTGACATTTGTTGCCCAGCTCTAGAAATAATTACTTCTAATGATTCATCAGGATTAAAAAGAACGCGGTGCATTCCAGGTAAATGAAGTGCTAAGCGTACAACTGTTGGTATTTCTGCATGCAATGGATGACCAAATATTCGCCAAGCAGCTTCTAGAGGTCCAATATACCTCGCATTGAGATATTTTTGGATCTCATTTATCAATCCCAACACCATCGTTGTACGATCATAACCCTTGTAAATGTATTTGTGTATATACTTGACACATCTTATTCCGGCACAAACTTCCACATTTATGTGACAGTTAAAATGTTTAGAAAGATATGCATTGTATGGTACGATGTCTTTGTTATCAACTTCTTTCCCCCTCACAATATGAACTTGACTATTATTGCGACGACGATAGATAGGATATCCATCTTGATCCATAATAGTTGTTTCTGCGAGTGCTCGAGGGTATCTCTTAGTGCATTTACCATTTTCCATTTTCCATACATGGTGCTTGTGGATTTCGAGCACCACATGATCCATGTACCATACAACACTTACTAGTTTCAAAAAGCATAGGTTCATCTTTTGGATCTGAAAATTCTGCACAAACCAATTTGTCTACTTGAGCACATGTTCGAATTTTGTCTAGACCCTTAAGAAATAGAAGTGCATGCATATGAGAAAGGCCTCGTTTTTGGAATTCAATTGTAAAAACATGCGTAACTTTATTACCAAACACTCGGTTTGTTTCTATCTCCTTCATCAAGCACTTTCTCTTTAACTCAAAAACACGGGCAATTAAATCAAGACGATCAATAGGTTTTTGATGCAGTAATAATGCCGAAGTAATTTCTGGCCAATTATGATTTGCAGTCACGGTGAGAAAAATGTCTGGATGTTGGTTATATCGTGTGATAGCCATTGAATCTTGAAAGATTTCAAACATGTGTCTAGGACCTCCAAGAAATGAAGATGGCAAAACAAACCTTTGACCAATTTGATTGGGTTGCAGGTCATTTGGATCAATATCTATCAAATCTAGGTAAAGTTCAGCACGGATTTTCCCTTGATTAAGCTTATAGTAAGTCAACCTATTTTGTTTAGTTACGGCCCAAGCTTCTACCAAATACTCTTGGAACAATTTTCCAACTCTCAAAATTGTTGAATACTCTGTGGGTCATTCAAACAAACGATAACTATAAAAATCCATTTGAGAAAGCCGATCAGTTGAAGGCCGATCACGTTGAACATCCCACAGTTTCATCTCAGGTTCCCATCCAAGCTTACCATGTGGAAATAATAAAACATAATGTAATGGCAAATATGCTGGGTGACATTCATTGATTTGCATTAGCTCATTATTTCCTTGTAGATGTAAGATAACATCTCTCATTCCACTAATCTTGGTTCCATCACTTGGTATTATAACTGCAATCTCATATGTAGTTGGTAGGTTATACCGTCGTCGATCTGTCAATGAACTGTAGTGGAGATAAGTACGTAAATTTCGTCCTGTCAAGGCTAATTGATTTAAAATTGCATAAGCCTGGCGAAATTTAGCAACGAATGCATTAACCTGTAATAAACTATCTTGAATAGTTTTTAGAACATCTCTTCTTAATTGAGGATTTCTACGATTGCGAACTTCTAAAGCTGGATCAGGGTCATAAATGTACAATTGCGCATAAGTTGCATCTTGCCCTGATTGTGGTAGCAGTGATCCCGTTCGATGTCGCAATTCCCCATGGATAGTGAATGATGTAGGGCTGTAACAACCCTGCCTATGATTAACGTTAATTCATGCTTAATTACGCCTAATAAATAATTGAAGTGAAATGTTGCATCATATGTTGCCGTATGTGTGTATATATTTGTTTAACATAGAAAGATCTGTTCATGTTTTCATTTCGGTTTGCAAATTGAAGGCCTTATCGGCATCCGATTCAGAAATTGACTTGATTTATGTGTTCATTGAAATTTTTAGAATTTTATGGTTGGTTCAATTGAAATTCGATTCGGAACGAATAAATTAGATTAATTTAATACCCACTTAATTAATTATCTTCAAGTGAGCCTATATAAGGCTTCTTATATGGCTTTATTCTTTCTTTCTTCTTCATTCAATATATTTGAGCTCCCTCATTCAAGCAAAACGTGAGAGAGTGAGAGAGAGAAGGCAATTGAGATCAAAAGTTGGGATATGAGAGAATTGCCAAGAAGTATTGGATATTTGCAAAGAGTTTGGGAATTGAAGCTCCCTTACTTGTGCAATTCAGACTCTAGGTAAGAGAATTAGCCTTTGATCTTGTAATGTAGTTGATTAATGTATGAAAACAAGTGAATTCATGTAGGAATTGAGCTAGAATTGAAGAAAACTAAGTCATTCCATACATGCATGCATATTTTCTCACATTTTGGGTTTAATTTCCAAGAATTCCCTTTTGCATGTCTTGAATTCACTTTAATTTTGGGGAATCATCAAGTTTCATGTTGTTTTGTAGCATTTGATCATGTTTTGAGAAGCTTAAGTTCAAAAAAATTCATGCATGTCATGTTCATGGAGCATTAATAAATTTTAAGTCAAATTTTTGCACAATTGGCAAGTTATTTGGCCATGATTTCTTTAAAAGATCCTTAATTCATGATGTTTTATGAGTTTCTAAGGGTTTCCTCAAGTTTGGGCCCAGAAAAATCGAGTTTGATGCTTTAAGGTTGAGTTTTGAACTTGGAAAACAAATCTAGAAATTCTAGAATTTGCACCTATGCTCGAGCGTAGGAGTTCACGCTCGAGCGACCACTCTAAGTGTGTGCACTTCCGCTCGAGCGACCATAAGTCTGCTTCAGCGTGAAATGCAAGCTCCCAGAAGTTCATGTGTTTTTGCAGATCGCTCGAGTGACAAAAGTCACGCTCGAGCGAAGGTCTGAGTCTCACGCTCGAGCGAGGATCGAGCGTCCGTCGAGCGTGAAAATCAAGTAACCAGTACTTTTTCAAAGTTTGCAGAGCGCTCGAGCAAACCTTCATGTTTTGCATGTCCGCTCGAGCGAGGAAAGCCACGCTCAAGTGTGGACCTTACTTTTAACAAGTTTTGAAAAATGTTTTCAAGTACATTTTTGTATCCTCATTCCATCCTAGGCATTCATAGGCCAAGATTAAGACACCATAATGAGGATAAAGGCTAGAGACACACTAAGAACAATAAAATGAGTTATGTACACTCTGAGCGTGTGTTTCAATGTATGTATCTGCTATGTTATGTAAGTCGCGTGCCGTAAGACATCTGATTTGCTTATTTTGTCTATTTACCTTAGAGCCTATGTTATCTGTGAGTAATAACTTTGTAAAGCTATGTTCAACTATAAGTATTTTCTGAATGAAATAAGATGATCTATTTTTGAAATATTATTTTCTGTATGAATGAATGGTTGTCCAATGTTTCTGAAATGTATTCGTGGCATTCTTAACTTCAAATGACATCTGTTACGTCCTAATTATGGCTCAACTGTATGTCTCATGAGCCAACTATTACGGATCCTTATATATACGTCCCTTTATAGGCCAACTGTATGTCTCATGAGCCAACTGTACCGTCTCCGTGCACGTAAGTCAACTGTATGCCTTTATGGGTCAACTATCTCTGCTAGTGCTAATGAATGTACCACGTATGATTAATAGCAAGTTCTAATTAAGAATACAGCTCTGAAACTGTATCTGTTATGTACTATGATTTCTAAACATAATTACGAATTAATTTCTGACAACTATTGAATTCTGTTTTCTGTAACTGTTATAGACAACATTCATTAAACCTCTTTACTCTGTTATTATTCACTGGGCTCCAGCTTATTATTTATATTATGTGTGTAGGTGAGCAGACACGTGACCATGTCCAGAGTTGAGGGCCTATGTTTTTGTTTTGTCAGTCAACTACCGTGCCTCCTGAGGAGGTTCCTTTTGAGAGGATTATGTCAAGGCTTTAGTTGAGCTTGTTTTGTATATCTGTACTTGGGCTAAGTATACTTTGACCCTATTTGTGTAATTGAGTGACGTAAGACTAATGTATTTTTGGCGTCACATCTGTATATATATAAGTTTGTTTTGAAAATCTTTGTCCCATGTATGTCTACATAGCTCTATGAACTATGTTAATTTTGTATATTTGCTTCCGCAACCCCTATCTTATGTTATCTTATTTAGAGGCCTTTGGTAATCTGAGGATTACTGGCCGGTTACGATGCTAAACCCATAGGGCGGGTATGGATCATGACAATGGCCCCTTCCAGTAAGTACTCTTGGATCTAATGTAGCACCAAGACTTGTAAAAGCATTGGTTGCATTGTACAGTCAAGTATAACGTCGAAACGATTTTGATTTATCATCATTCCCATCATATAATGCTTGAAGAAGTGAAGGAGGTGTAATAAGCAGAGGAAGCTTAACCTTTTCTTTTGAACAACACGTTTTGAATAGAGGACGGTTTGGAGATGATTTTATTAATTTTTCATCCATCCAATGTAATGCTAAACAGAAATGACATAATACATCCATCTTGCCTAGAGAATGACGACATGAATTTATATGTGTTCGAGTACCAACCATTGGACTCATAGGCATATCCTCTAATTTCTCAACAGTACATAGATCCTCTTGAAGGGAAGGAGTTGTAATAGTAGGCCTACAAATATTGGTTCTGTGTAAATTAAAATAGAATGGTAATAGTAGGAGTATGTATTTGAAGAATTAAACACAATCTTTTACCAATTCCTTTGTGGAGCAAAGACGTGCTTGGCATTGAAACCAAACATGTGGAAGGATGTGCAACCATTGTTTGTTTTTGCGCCGACTGAGTATCCTCAGTTGCCTTTGTTCCTAGTTCAAGCAAGCACGACTACAACGACACGGTATTAAAGAAGTTTGTCTCAGTTGAATGCATTCTCTTGATTTCTTCCATTCTTGCCGTGCATGTTGGGCCAATATAGCTTTTGATATAACATTATTATTGTGTGCCTAAAATGTGAACATTATATCATTGATACCTAAAATACAAATATTATCATATACTATTTTATTTCTTGATTCAATAATTTTGTTAATTTAATTATATTTTACTTTTTCTTCCTGCCTTGTGATAATTTTAAGAATATTTTTACATTTTCTTTATCCTGCTTCCTTTTCCACTTTGCTTCATTTTCCCTCTTCATGCCTTGTGATATCATAATTTGTTTTTTTAATTATTGTTTTCTCTTTCTTCTTGCCTCATGATAATTTTAAGAAAATTAAAAATATTTTCTATGCCTATGTTCCTATGTTCCTTTGCTTAGATGTTATAAATTTTTCCTTAGAGTTGATAAAGGTTACAATTATTTTAGGAAATGTTAAAGAGAACTAAAAATACTTTGTTTGAGTATACAGAAAACGAGGAGCACACAAAAAAAATTGACAACACAGTTTACATTTTTAAAAATATACATGATCAATGTTCACTTTAACAATATGATTGACTTTGTTTTACTTGATAAATATTTCTTTTTAAATGTTGAATATATACTATTGGACATGCGTTTTCCTTTCCTTTGTCAAAAGAAGTTTGCTTTTCTTTTCCTTTAGACATTGCCTTGGCTTTTTCCTCTTCCTTTGTCTTCCAAAAATAAATACAATTTATTCAGAATACGAAAAAAGAATATGGCCTTGTTTGGTTTGACTTTGGAAGATAAGTTTTCAAAAAATATTTTGAGAAGAGAATTTAAAAAATTTTGTAGTTTGTTTGGTTGTATATTTTGAAAATAATTTTAGAGTTTGGGAGTTTGGGATGATTTGATATTTTGTTATAATTGAGTAGATGTATGTGAGAGAAAAAGTGATTGATTGATGTATAAGAGAGAGAAAGTGATTTTGAATTTTTTTTGAGAAAAATTACACACCAAACAAAATTTTCAAAAATTTTCTCCAAAATCTTTTTCCCAAAGCCAAACCAAACAAGGTCTATGTATTTATAGAATTTATTAAGATTACGAAAATTTATTCAGAATACAATGTTGAACTTGATTTTTCTACTTACCTTAGAAATGCAGATAATATTAAGATTGCACTCATCACGAATAACAACACTTATATTCCTAGTCTCATAGAGGAATGGGCTTACATGAGTAGGCCTACAAATATTTGTTGTGTACAAAATAAAATTTATAAAATAAAATCTTAACAATAAGAATATGTATTTATAGAATTAAATATAAGGTTTTACCAATTCCTTTGTGAAGCTAAAGATGTGCTTAGCGAAATAAGATGTGTAAACATTACTCCTTTCTAAGCCGGTGTAGTATTAGTTGTGCTTGGTGGAATCAATTCTCTCAATCTCTCTCTTTCACATCGCAAACGTTGTCCCAATTGATATGCAGAACTTGCCTTATCATTTCTTTCGCATTCTCGCCGTGCACGTTGAGCCAATGCAGCTTTCGATATAACATTATTGTTATGTGCCTAAAACATGAAGATTAATTTCATAAGATGCCTAAAATATGAATATTATCATCTATTGTTTTATACTTTTCTCTTCATTTTTCATTTCTGTTAATTTACTCTATCTTAATTCCCTTTCCTTCTTATATTTCGTAAAAAAATTGAAAATCATTTCATATGGTATCCCTCCCCCCCTCATTCCTTTTTTGTTCTATTCCTTTTTTCTTCTCTTGTAGATGTTCATGCCAATAGCAAAAGGCCAAAAAAGAATAATAATAATTTAAAACACATATAATGTTTTTGTGCAAATGCTATTTTAGCATGCTTAAAAAAAAAACATTTCACAAATTTACATGAAACTGTTTACTATGAAAACAGTATATGGCACTGTGCAAGTAGTATGTCAATTTTACATTCAAAAAAAACAAAAAAAAACATGATCGAGGTTCATGGTCCAAAATAAATATTTCAAAAAAAGAATTTAAAATGGAAATGTTGAAGAGCCATACTACTGAACATACATTTTCCTTTCCCTTGCCGGAAACGATGGTCTTTTCATTTTTCTTCGACAATACCTTGGCAATTTCCTTTTCCTTTACCTACAAAAAATAAAGTTTTTAACATTTTACTATATGAAGAAAGTTTTTTAAAAAAATGTAAATAAGAATATACGGTGTATACGGTGTTTTGAATAAAAAAAATCTATATAATTAAATTGGGCCTACCACTCGAACATGGATGACATTAAGGTCACGCTCATAATAGATAACAACATTAGCATTTCTTTCTTGAAGAAATTGAACCTAAAAATACAAAAGAATTAGAGGTAAAAAAAAAAAAAAAATTACACATGTAAGAAAATGAGTAAAAGGAGTCAATATTACAGTTCGACGTAGGTCTCCATTCATCTGTAAATTATAAGAAAAGAGTATTTTATTATAAGGAAATTAGATAATAAAAAAATAATGAAAAGAAAAGAAAATTGACTTTTGCTTATAAGAAAAGTGTTTTTTTTTTTTCCAAATAAATAAAAAAGAAAACAATTTACGTGACCAAAAATATTAATATTGTCCATAATTAGCGGTTGAATGTCAATGGTGTCTCAACCTGAAAGTGTCTGGTTATGTAAATTTGACAAAGATAACTATAAAAAGGCAGAATGAGGTTTAATAATTGCCATAAAGAAAAATTAATCGCTATAAAATTAACAACCTCCTAACATATTTTAGTTAACAGCCTACTTTGAGAAGTTCGTCTATGCATGAATATCACAGATGGAGAAATTGAACTACTACAGGATAAAAGAAAAATTATAATTTTTTTATGTCTTCAATATACATTAAAAAGGATAGAATAAAAATTAAAGACTCTCATAGAAATCTTCATAATTTTTCTCTATTGGCCAAAATGTAGAACTATTGCAATACATGATTTTGTGGTTGATTCTATATAGTAATTTTGCATTGAGAACTGTAGTGATCCCAGTTTTGCCACTTCGCTAAGTATGTCGGGGATCGAGCTGTTCGGTCAGCTTACGGGGGTCCAGGGGGCAGTGCCCCTTGGCGGGTCCAAGGGCAGTGATCGAGCTGCTCGGTCAGCTCGCAGAAGTCTAGGGAGCAGCGCCCCTTGGCAGGTCCTAGGGCAACGCCCTGGCGGGGTTGAGGGGCAGCGCCCCCAAAGCAAAAATGCAAAATGCATTAGAAATTACTGGTCCACTCGAGCGGCCGTTTATGCGCTCGAGCGGAGAATGTTTGGTTTTAGAAATTTGACCTGTCTGCAAAAGTACTGGGAAAGTGTATTTGACACTCGAGCGGGGCTTTCCACGCTCAAGCGGACCATGTTATATCAGTTCGTGAATCTGATATTTCAGATCACTTTTATATATCTCTCTCTCTAAAAACCCTTTCCTCTCCCTTCTCTCTACATTTTCCTACGCCAAATTGGATCAAAACCTTGATTTCTCAAGATCCATTACAGTTTTGCCATAAGTTTTTCATCAAAGTTGGTTAACTTCTCGAGGGCTTCGTTGTGTGCGGTGAAGATCGAGTTTCGAAACCGTTGATTTTGGGGGTTTCATCTCATTTCTTCTTCAAAACTTGAGGTAAGATTTTTTTAGAGTCATATATATATTTTTGCAAGATCTATATGATTTTCGAAATCATCTTTCGATAGCTTTGAAAATTGATTGTTGATTCAAGAAGTTAAGCGATTTTGAAAGTGGATTTGTCTCTTATTCTTTTAAAATGATCTTATGGGTTTTGATCTTTGTTGATTGAAGAAAAGATGATTTTGGAAAGTTTTCTTTTAAAAGATTTGAGTTGTATAATTTTGATGGGAAAACCTAGAATTTGGGGATTTTTTTAAAAGAGATTGAAAATTCATGAATAATATTGTTATATTTATTTTGTGTGTCAAAATAAATGGATGTTTGAAAATTTTCTTAGTTATATTTATATAAATGATGAATTTTAGGGAACATGAGAATTGTTGTTCATTTTGGAAATTATTGTTCAAAACGTTGAAATAGTGTTGAAATGATTAATTGTTAAGGATACTTGAGAAGAGGAAATTGTGTTATTCCTGGAATGATGAATTGGAATAAAAGTATTTATATTCATCTTGTGTTATTGGCATAACAATTCATTTGATTACATTAAACTTTGAAAGTTGATTTGAAAACTTGCATTGAGAAACAAGTTTTCATGAAATGGTTTTGGGGTAAATACGTTGGTAAGTCTTGATAGGTGGTGTAGATGATACTGAATAAGTTGGCCTGAGAGTTTGGGTGAAAGACCGAAAACCCGCGCGGATAGGTGTCGAGTCTTCCGATTAATACCGGTAAAAATGACAATTTGGTAGTATTTGTATAGTCTACTTGCAGACACCGACCTAGAGATTACCAGAGTCGTATTTATCGTCCTTGAAATAAATTGTTAAGTTTTGAACAATTGAAATTGCATGACATCATTGAGCATGATGGTTTTTGAGAGGGTAATTTATACTTAAAGTGGGCCGAGCTGGGTAAATGGGCTGACATGGGCCCCAGTGCAAAGAGAAGTAGAGTTACTCCAGTCCGAAAGAGAAGTAGGGTGACTCCGGTCCCAGAGGGAAGTAGAGTTACTCCGGTCCGAAAGAGAAGTAGGGTGACTCCGGTCCTAGAGGGAAGTAGAATTACTCCGGTCCGAAGAAGAGACGTTGGAATTAGACCGGTCATACGGCCGTGGTGGTTAGCCCGGTCACGTAAGGTCTTATTTTCTACTCCGGTTGAGTAAAGTAGCAAGAATGTTTCGGTCTTCAGTGATTACTTCAGTCGAAGCCTGTGGAAAACCGAGGTAGGCCATGGTGCTGAATGTAGTTCGGCTTAACTCCCTTTTGGATAGCTCGGTCTTAGTATGGGAAAGCCGAGGTAGGGGAGAGTATAGCGAGGACCGAACTAGCAGTCACTCCGGTCATCTTGGAGCCCGACCATGGAAAACCATCTCACTTGGTTTAAGCAGTGAGGGGGCTATTGAAGGATAAGCATTATCCTTCAAGAATGTGAGTCCTTACAGGACTCTACATGGAAGAGTTAGAGTCCTACTAGGATTGTGCCACACGAAACCTATATAAGCTCACCAATATCACCTAAGAAGAGGTAATGCAACTTTGGCTCCCTGACTACATTGAGCTTTTGCCTACTTGTCTTGCTTACTGACTTAGGCATCGGAGAGGTTTCCGGCATACACCCGCCGGCCAGCTCACGTTTGTGTTTTCAGGTGGAAGACCGACGACGTACAGAGGAACGCAGGCTTGATCAACAGGATTATACGAGAAGGTGTATCTCTTTCCCGTACAATTGGCGCCGTCTGTGGGAATAACAGACAAGAACAACCTCTTGATCAAGTTTTTTCTCTCAAAATTCGATGGCGTACAATGAAGAACTACCTCAGTCCGCCATTGACGGACAGACTCCAGACGGAGGTGCAAGGCGCGAGGGCCTACCTTTGGTCCCTCCCATGGCGAACCTGGAACCACAAAGACAAGATTCCAGGAGGGATGCCAGGGGTAGAAGGAGGAATAACAGCCCTCATCCCTCTCGTTCGCAGAGCCCAGAAAGACAAAGGCGCAGGGTAGATCCTCAAACTTTGGAGGATCGCGTCAGGGAACAAGACGAGTTGATACGGCGGATGGCGGCAGACATGGAAGCTCTAAAACGTCAGATGAAAGGAAAAGAAGTGGCGACAGGAGAGGGGCGCAACAACAAGACGCCCCCTCGCCACTCAGAGGGTCGTAGTAGAAATTCTACACCCTCCCAAGCAGAAAACAGAAGCCTCAGGACAGGCGACACGCAAGCCAGGTCTTCCAGGACTCGTCACTCCAGGTCTGAGAGGATGAGATCTGAAAGGTCTTACACAGAAGGAAGCACCTACTGGCCCTCGCATACGCACCAAACCAGGTCCAGACAGACCTAGTTGCCCAGATCGTCCGACCTACGAACCGTGCTAGATGAAAAGGCACGATGCAGGGAGGACGCCAGGGCACGTGATCCACATAGAGTTTCTGCCTTACAGCGGTTGGCTCCTCGGATGCATGGAAGCGTCGAGGTTGGAATGCCGCTACCGCGCCCGGCCTACGAACCAGCGGATAAGGCATTGGCGAGGCTGCAGACCTCACCATTCGTCCCAGCAATAGAGAACGCGCCCCTACCATCAGGCTTCCTTCAGCCCAAATTCAATACATACGAGGGGAAGACGGACCCCTACTCGCACTTGAGCCACTTTCGCCAGGTCATGGCTGTATACCGGCGGAATGAGGCCTTGATGTGCATCCTATTCCCTTCAAGCCTTGGTGACCTCGGCCTGACTTGGTTTGAGAAACTTCCAGAAGGCAGCATAGCCTCCTGGGCGCAATTGGCGGAGGCGTTCGTCACAAGGTTCCGAACGAACACTAAGACCCCGGTGGAGATCGATCAGTTACTCTCCATCGACATGGGTGAGAAGGAAACCTTACGATCCTACAAAAGTCGTTACTGGGAGACATTCAACCAGATTGGGGATTGTCCCACCAATCTCGCCATTGCCCAGTATAAAAGAGGACTCCCAGTCGGAAACAGACTAAGGGATTCTATCACCATGACGCCACCTCTCACTATGGAGGCCCTGATGGAAAGAGTGCATCAGCACATCAGGGTGGAAGAGGACGGCGCCCGTGCTAAAGCAAAGCCTAGCACAACCGCAGTACCAGAAAAGAAGGCCTCAGCAAAGGTCAATGCGGTAGATCGGCCGAACAGAAACGGGCGTGGCAGACGGGACAACGGAGAAGACCAGGACAAAAGATGGTTGAGAGTCCGCACCGCCATCACCACGGTCTTCAAGAAACCGATCTACCGAATACTTAGTGAGATCTGCGATGAGCCTTTCGTCAAATGGCCAGCTAAGTTAGGCGAAGCTCAGAAGGACTACGACGACAGATCACGGTGCACCTTCCACAAAGAAAAAGGGCACCGTACTGAGAACTGCACCCCATTGAGGCAGCACTTGGAGGAGTTGGTGGCGGCAGGCCACTTAGACAAATACATTGAAGGCGGGGCACAGCCAGCCCCCCAGGACCATAATAACCCCAATGGGATGCCAATCGACGCTCCACCTCAAGGCATTATCAATGTAATACATGGAGTTTTCGAACCTGAGCGTGTATGTGAGCTCAGAGGTTCGATCAAGAAGGCTGAGCACTTAAGGGAAATACTAAGTGCCCAACTTGTCGCCAAGAAGGGGAGGACAGAGGCCACAAATGTTATGTCTTTTTCGGATAAAGACTTGGACAGAATATATTGCCCTCACAATGATGCCCTGGTCGTCACTCTCCGAGTCAAGGATTTTGACGTCAAGCGGATTCTGATTGACCAGGGTAGTTCGTGCGAAATTATGTACTATGAAACGTTCAAACAATTGAAGCTGCAAGACAAAGACTTAGCACCTGCAGTGTCACCCTTGATTGGATTTAACTCGATGCCAGAATGGCCAGTTGGCAAGATCATCCTTCCAGTCAGAGCAGGGAGTGTGACGAAGCAAGTAGAGTTCTGGGTGTTAAAGGTCCCATCCGCCTATAACATCATCTTGGGCAGAACATGGCTGCATGCCATGCGCTCGGTGGCGTCATCCTACCACCAAGTGATGCGGTTCCCAAACGACACCGGAGTAATAGAGGAAGTCTATGGAGACCAAATCATGTCCAAGCAATGTTTCATCACGGTGAACGGAAGCCGCGCTGCGAAGGGGTATGTTCATTCGGTGGAAGAACCTGAGAGTAATGAACTATTCGCAGACGTCGGCAAAGCAGCAAGCCAGAAAGCGGTGGAAGATTTGGTGGAAGTCAGAATAGATGAAAAGAACCCGGATAAGTTCTTTCTGCTCAGTTCGTCATTGTCCAGCGCTGAGAGGTTAGAGGTCTTGGAATTTTTGACCTCTAACATCGAAGTGTTTGCCTGGACTCCATACGACATGCCAGGCATTGATCCCAACTTCATCTGCCACCAACTCAATGTCCACCCATCTGCCAGGCCAATCATTCAGCGCACCCGCAGATCGACACTCCACCACGGCGAGATAGTGGCGGAAGAAGTGGGAAACTTGTTGGAAGCAGGGGCAATCAGAGAGGTGCACTGCCCCAGATGGATCTCCAACACAGTCGTAGTGCCAAAGAAGAATGGCAAGTGGCGCGTCTGCGTCGACTATAAAACTGTCAACAAAGCATGCCCTAAAGATAGCTTTCCTCTACCACGGATTGACCAACTGGTAGACCTGACGGCGGGGCACAACCGACTAAGCTTCCTGGATGCATACAGAGGCTACCACCAGATCGCAATGCATGAACCGGACTAGGAGGTCACATCTTTCACCACACCAAGAGGACTCTACTGCTACAAGGTCATGCCCTTTGGCCTAAAGAACGCTGGGGCGACATTCCAGAGAATGGTCACCAAGATGTTTGAGCCGTTGTTAGGCAGAACAATGGAAGCTTACATCGACGACATGGTGGTCAAGAGCAAGGATGAAAATGACCACCTCAAGGACCTAAGTGAGATGTTTGAGATTCTGAAGAAGCATAAGTTACGCCTCAACGCGTCGAAGTGTGCATTCGGAGTAGGATCAGGCAAATTCTTAGGCTTCTTGGTGACCAACCGAGGTATAGAAGCAGATCCTTCTTAGATCAAGGCAATTCAGGATCTTGAGAGACCAAACTCAGTAAAAGAAGTACAGCATCTCACCGGCATGGCAGCCGCGCTCAATCGGTTCATTAGCCGATCGTCAGACAGGCTACGACCATTTTTTCATGCCCTCAAGGCCAAGTTTGAGTGGGACGAAGAATGTGACCAAGTTCTGGAAAGCTTGAAGGAATACATGTCTTCTCCACCATTACTTGTAACACCAATTCCTGGAGAAGAACTCTTCTTGTACCTGGCAGTCTCACAGCACGCAATCAGCGCAGTGTTGGTCCGTGCAGAAGGAGTCCAACATCTGCCCATCTATTATGTTAGCAAGACACTGCTGGGCGCCGAAACAAGGTATTTGCCACTGGAGAAACTGGCATTGGCCTTGATGATGGCCGCAAGGAAGCTATCGCACTACTTTCACGCTCACACCATTGTTGTCCTCACAGCCTTCCCACTAAAGGCTTTGTTTGAAAGGGCGAACTTCTCCGGGCGAATTCTGAAGTGGGCAGTAGAGTTGGGACAATACGACATCAAGTACCAACCCAAGACGGCAATAAAAGCCCAAGCATTGGCAGATTTCGTCGCGGAATTCACACCAGGAAGTCATCCCATCTGCCCAATCGACCTAACTGAAACAACCGAACTAGGGATAGAAGTTGATGTCGGAATAACGCAACCCCTAGTACTGGTTACTCAGTCAGGCCCCAAAGCGGACCAGAGTAAAGAAAGGAGGGAAGAAGCCAACCATGCTATACCAAGTCCAGACTCACCAACAAATAAAGACTTGGTACAATCAGATTGTAAGGGGCAGACAGCAAGCATGGACTTGGAAGAAGACACCGGCAACACAGAAGATCCTAAGGCATCCTCTGATCCCTCCACCTGCTGGAAGTTGTTCGTTGGAGAGATGTGGAAACTCTTCGTGGATGGAGCATCCAACCGACATGGAGCAGGACTTGGCATAGTCCTCATCTCTCCAGACGGCCTAGTAGTGGAGCAGGCAATCAACCTTGGCTTCCCAGCGTCAAACAACGAAGCGGAGTATGAAGCGCTTCTTGCAGGTCTCAAATCAGCATTCTACATGAAGGCCACCGAGCTAATGGTTTACAGCGACTCACAGCTGGTGGTAAACCAAATATCTGGCGACTATGAAGCAAAGGATGACAGAATGGCTAAGTGCCAAGAGCTAATCAGAACCGAAATCAAGAGATTTGAAGTGGTGAGGATAGAACAGATCGGCAGGGAGGAAAACAACAGAGCAGACGAACTAGCAGGCTTCGCCTCAATGGCAAATACCTCCATCCCTCATCCACTACTGATCGACTACCTGCCTAGACCAAGCATTGAAGATCCAGAAGCAGAAGAGGTGTGTTGCGCCGATCTAGGCCCTTCCTGGATGGATCCTATCATCCTGTTCTTAAAAGACGGCACCTTACCGGAAGAAAAGAAAGAAGCCAACAGAATAAGAGCAAAGTCGCAGCGGTTTTGGCTCTCTCCATCCTTGGCATTGTACAAGAAGTCGTTCTCAGGACCTTACTTAAAGTGTGTTCACCCCAGCAAGGTAGAAGCATTCTTGTTCGAAATACATGAGGGGGTATGTGGCAGCCATCAAGGAGGAAGATCACTGGCATACCGAGCTATCTCACAAGGGTATTGGTGGCCATACATGCAAGCGGATTCGGAGAAGTATGTCAAAAAATGCGAAAAGTGTCAGAAGTTTGTGCATCAAATACACCAACCTGCCAGAGAACTTCTACCTCTCACTAGTCCATGGCCTTTCGCAATGTGGGGCTTAGACATAGTGGGACCACTCCCAACAGCACCAGGCAACAGGAAGTTCTTTCTTGCGGCAACCGACTACTTCACAAAGTGGGTGGAAGCAGAAGCCTTGGCATCAATCAAGGAAAAAGATGTGAAGAAGTTTGTGTGGCAAAACATCATCACTCGCTTTGGCATACCGAAGGCACTGATCTCAGACAACGGTACTCAGTTCGACGGTAAAATTTTCAGAGGCTTTTGTGAGGAGTACAAGATAGAATTCTACAATTCTACACCGGCATATCCCCAAGCGAATGGACAAGCAGAAGCTTCAAACAAGGTAGTCTTGGATGGACTGAAGAAAAGACTAGAGAAAGCTAAAGGCAAGTGGGCAGAAGAACTCCCTCATGTTCTATGGGCTTACCGCACCACGCCCCGGCGATCAACAGGAGAAACACCATTCTCCTTACCTTATGGCATGGAAGCAGTCATCCCATTAGAAGTTGGTCTCCCCACAATTCGGAGTGAAAACTTTGATCCAGACTTAAACGCCGAAGCAATAGCATTAGAACTTGATCTCGCGGAAGAACGAAGAGACAGAGCATTGGTTCACATCGCCTCCTACCAACAAGAGTTGTCTAGAAAGTACAACAAAACGGTGCATCCAAGACAGTTCAAGATCGGCGATTGGGTACTTCGCAAAGTGATGAGAAACACCCTGGTTCCAGGAGATGGCAAGTTGGGGCCGAATTGGGAAGGACCTTACAAAGTGGTCGGCTTAGCAGGCAAAGGGGCATACCACTTGGAAGACAAGGACGGCAAAGCAATCCCAAGGCCATGGAACACTGCCAATCTTAAATTATTTTATTTTAGCTTTTTTCCTTTCCAGCATGTGTAATTTTTTCCTTTCTCAATAAAACAAGTCGATTCTTTTCAGCATGTTTGTTTGTTTTTCTGTAAAGGATAGCTTTAGCAAGTTAGGAGCATTGTAAACATAATTGGCCGGAATAACCAACTATGGACCCTTCCTAAGCCCCGGATAAGGATCCAGGCTGCAGGATGTTTGGCTGAAATAACCAAACACTTTATTCTAGGTTGGCTGGAAAAACCAACCTAGAGGTTGGCTGGATTAAACCAACACTCTGTACTCTTCAGCCGAAGTATGGGCACGGCTGAAGAGTGGTTGGCTGGATTAAACCAACACAGTGTACTCTTCAGCCGAAGTATGGGCACGGCTGAAGAGTGGTTGGCTGGATTAAACCAACTCTTGGTACTCTTCAGCCGAAGTATGGATATGGCTGAAGAGTGGTTGGCTGGATTAAACCAACACTCTGTGCTCTTCAGCCGAAGTATGTGTATGGCTGAAGAGTGGTTGGCTGGATTAAACCAACTCTTTGTACTCTTCAGCCGAAGTCATTATATCGGCTAAAGAGTGGTTGGCTAGTAAGTTATATAGCTTAAACCGGAATAAGGTATATCGGCCCAAAACCGAAATAGCAGCTTGCAAGCAAACATTCAAAACCGAGATCACAATTCAACAAAGGAGTTCATGGAAAATTCAACAAATGCAAGGATATATGCACAAAGCCGAAATAAAAGTCCAAGAAATTTTTCAGTAAGTTATATAGCTTAAACCGGAATAAGGTATATCGGCCCAAAACCGAAATAGCAGCTTGCAAGCAAACATTCAAAACCGAGATCACAGTTCAACGAAGGAGTTCATGGAAAATTCAACAAATGCAAGCATATATGCACAAAGCCGAAATAAAAGTCCAAGAAATTTTTCATGAAAGTGCAAACCAAGTACAGTTGAGGGGCCGCAGCCCGGTTACAAAAGTTCAAAAACAAAAGAAAGAAAACAAAATCAACGGAAGAGTTCATCAAGCTCGGCATCGAATTCTGCATCATCATTTGTCCGGAGTCCTGTGTCAGCTGCGAGCACGGTTTGATCTGGGAGCTCGGTTTCGACTTGAACCTCGGTTTCTGTTGGCTGTGTGTTGTCAACCAGCAGCTCGTCAGTTAAGTCCTCAATAACCGGCTCCGACCGAACTGCCTGACTGTTTGTTTGTTCGTTGACGGCTGGAGTAAGAGTTTGCTCATCTTCACTAGAATCTTCATCATCATCTTCATCAGAGCCTTGGCCTTCGAGAAATTGCTTCTGCAGATCGGCAGCATATTGGGAGAGCGAGGCTGGAATAGAATAAGCCGGAGCATTGTACACCTCGGTCTCGGCCCCACAGCCGAGCTTCTCCACAGCGCTCCTCCAACCGCACTTGAAGAACAGGTCCTTCGCAGCGTCGCACTGGAGGGTGTATGCGTCCTCTGCTTCTTTAAAGCCTTGTTTTTTGGCGGCCTTGACGTCCTTCTTCAACTGTGTTATTTCAGCGTCCTTCTTCTTCTCAATCCTGGCCAGAAGGCGCAGGTACTTGTCTTTTGCTTCGGCGGCTATCTTTTTCTTTTCGGCTTCAACCGAATTCGATACTTCGGTCAGTCGATCATTTTCGGCCTGGAGTTCGGCCATTTGTTTTTTGGTCTCCTCCAGCTCAGCCCTCTTTGCTTCAGCCTCCGCCATGGCTTCCCTGGTACTTCGCCTAAGTTCCATGACCTTCCTGTGAGTAACATGATTTTTCTGGATGGCCTGCAAAGGAGAAGTGACGTTGGCCGGACTCAAAGTCTGAAAAAATTCACATAGAAAGAAGAAAGATGTTTACCAGGATCATAGACTTCGTAGAAGACCGGATTGACTTCAGCTCGGTGTTAAGCTGTTTGTAGTGGTGCTCCATGTCCTTGGGGAGGCACACACTTTTGGCTAAGTTGAAAGCCATCAAGTGGTCCTTCTCCGCAACAACCGAGTCAGTCTCCTGGATATCTCGGTTGTTGAAGGACAGCTCTGGAACCCACTTGGAAGAGGTAGCACGGTCGGATTGCTCCGGTTGGATTCTTGGCTGGGGGCTGGGAGGCTGGATTGGTGGTAGAACGATCTTGTCCTCGTCAACAAGTTGTTGCTCGGTTTGGCTAGTCCGGGCGCGCTTGCGTTGACGGGATGAGGAGGGCTGTTGGGATGGGAGAGCTACCACGGTCTCAGTCGTTCGTCCGGTTTGTGGCACCTCGGCTGGTGTTGTTGCGGTCAGCATGGCCTTCAGTCTGTTCTTCTTTGCCATTTCCTGTTCGGCGGTTAATGGCACCAAGATGACTTGCGGCAAGTTTGGGTCTGGTTCCGGTGCTTCTTCAAGCAGGAAGTCAGTCACCTTTGCTTTTCGGCGACCGGAGTATCGGTAAGTCGGTTCGAAGTTGAGAAGTTTAGCCCAACTTCTTTCCCGAACTCGTAGTGCGGCGCGCAGAAGACCGAGGTTAGGGTAGTTATAGTTTGAGAGGAGATGGGTTTTATCTGCAAAGAGAAAACAAGTGTTAGTTCGATTCAAAGTAGGGAGCCGAAGTAAAGAAAAGAGAAAAAATATGAAATGCAACCGAAGTATGTATACCGGGCTCTCCGAATTTCCAGTTTATTCTCCAGCCAGGAATCTGGGCTTGAAGGTCTTCAAAATTCCCAGAGACCCAAAAGAAGTCGTCATCATTTACATCTTTGTCCGGTGTGTGTTTTATTATTTTCTCTCGGCCTCGGCGTATTCTCAAGTAATAGCACCAGCCTTCATTCTTGGATCCTAATGAGTATTGGTGAAATATTTCGGCTAGGCTTAGGTTGAGACCGGTTTGGCGGTTTAGGGCGTCTATGCCCATTATTATACGGTATGTGTTGGTGGAGAGCTGGGTTGGGCATAGTCTGGTTTGCCTAAGAAACTCACAAATTAAAGGCTGGACTGGGAATCGTAGTCCGGTCTCTACTATTGACTGAATGGTAAAGGGGACAAAGCCCTCGTTATCCCATGGGTTGACATCTCGGTCGGCTAGGGTAAGGTGTACATCGTCTGGTATACGGTGGTCCTGGCGGAATTCGGCCAGCCCTCCTGGGGTTTCTACTAGGAACCTATACTTCCCCATTTATTTTATATGTTAAAAATAATTTATTTCGGTTGATAGAAAGTGCTCAGTAGCTCGGTTGAGCGCAGTGGAGTGCCTGGCAACCTAAGTCTGCAAAGTGGAAAAACAAGGTGTTAAGCATAGATCATCGACCGTGCTACAGAAGCAAAGCAAGAAAAGAAGACTCATTGCGGCTACAAAGGATGCTACAGGATTTACTTCGTTTCTCAAATGGTGTGTTATCTCGGTTCGGCAGATTTTTTGGTTACCACGGTTCCAACTAGGCGTTTGTTACTCCGGGTGGGCGTCAAGGGGCAGCTTCTAGTTCGGTTTGGAAACTAAAAGCTGGCCTAGCCCCTAGGCTTACCTCGGTCAAGGGCCGAAATTTTCTAGTTCGGTGCATCTTTATTTCGGCTAAGGTGAATCATGTGGTGGCCTATTGAATCTACTGAGATATGCACAAGTGCTAGTCTGGCTCCTATATGTGCATAATTGCAAACAGTATCCTAGTTCGGTTGCTTCGTGACTTTGGATCAAAATCAGTGTTCTACAGGTTATCGTGTGCATTCATATGTGCTATGGCTAAGTTTTTCCGAAACAATGCAAAAAATGTTTTGCAAAAACACATTCTACAAACGGATTGAACAAAGCAAGAGAAACAGAAACAAATTTCTGATGCTTACCTGGTGGGGAGGAAAATCTAGGAGACGGAAGCAAACGCAGCAATGGGAAGCACGAACACAGCAAGCTCGAAGAACTCAAGAGCAGGAGAGAGAAAGAGTAAAAGTGCGTAATTCAGAAGTGAAAGGGTTTGTTTGTTTTGTGGAGAGAGAAGAGGCAAAAGGCGGGAACTGTTCAAATTCGCGAAGTACGAAGAACGGCGTTACAGCTGGGGATAACCAATGAGAGCCTGCCACGTGTCATTGGAAGGACAATCGATTCAGTTTCTGCAAACTGAAGGGACGTTTTGACCGGACGCGCACAGTACGGCTCAAGTTTAGCTCGGCTGGATAAGCTAAATGGTTTTTAGCTCGGCTGGATAAGTTAACTGGGTCTTAGCTCGGCTGGAGAGGCTTAAAGTTTAGCTCGGCTAAAGTGATTGGAACTGTAGCTCGGCTGGAACATGGGTAATCCCTATCATGCTTTGCAGATGGAATTAAGGGGCAATTGAGAGGGTAATTTATACTTAAAGTGGGCCGAGCTGGGTAAATGGGCTGACATGGGCCCCAGTGCAAAGAGAAGTAGAGTTACTCCGGTCCGAAAGAGAAGTAGGGTGACTCCGGTCCCAGAGGGAAGTAGAATTACTCCGGTCCGAAGAAGAGACATTGGAATTAGACCGGTCATACGGCCGTGGTGGTTAGCCCGGTCACGTAAGGTCTTATTTTCTACTCCGGTTGAGTAAAGTAGCAAGAATGTTTCGGTCTTCAGTGATTACTTCGGTCGAAGCCTGTGGAAAACCGAGGTAGGCCATGGTGCTGAATGTAGTTCGGCTTAACTCCCTTTTGGATAGCTCGATCTTAGTATGGGAAAGCCGAGGTAGGGGAGAGTATAGCGAGGACCGAACTAGCAGTCACTCCGGTCATCTTGGAGCCTGACCATGGAAAACCATCTCACTTGGTTTAAGCAGTGAGGGGGGTGTTGAAGGATAAGCATTATCCTTCAAGAATGTGAGTCCTTACAGGACTCTACATGGAAGAGTTAGAGTCCTACTAGGATTGTGCCACACGAAACCTATATAAGCTCACCAATATCACCTAAGAAGAGGTAATGCAACTTTGGCTCCCTGACTACATTGAGCTTTTGCCTACTTGTCTTGCTTACTGACTTAGGCATCGGAGAGGTTTCCGGCATACACCCGCCGGCCAGCTCACGTTTGTGTTTTCAGGTGGAAGACCGACGACGTACAGAGGAACGCAGGCTTGATCAATAGGATTATACGAGAAGGTGTATCTCTTTCCCGTACAGTTTTCAAAAGATGAAAATGTGATTTATGTTCAAAAAAGGTATAGCATGGCATGTGCATTTTATTTCTTAAGACTTGTATAACATGTATATACTTTGTTAAGGATTTCCTACTGGGCTTTATGCTCACCCTACGGGATTTTTGTGAAGGAAAAGATGTGGTGATACCGCCTACCTAAAGGTGAGGAAATGTGTGTTGAGAGTACGAGACTCTCATTTTACTGTGACTCTGTGGGTAAGCCAAGGGCTGTATGTGTGTGAGTTTGATAACCATTTTGTGTAATCAGACTCAAGCCTTGGAAACTTGTAAACCCTTGGGGGTATTCATTTGTTTATTTACTTGTTGTTGGATTAATGTATTGTTGCATGAAGAACTATTGTATCATGTAATGTAAGTTTGGAGATTTATATTCGGTTTTCCTTGAAAGAGTCATAATTGTTGTATTATCATTTGGGTTAGAAATTTGGGGCGTTACAAGAACGGTTAATTCTTATGGATTGTATTGCCCACTTTTCCTACTAACAACTAAGTAAATTATAAAAAAATATATAAATTATACTACTTATGAATAAAACTTTAGCAAAACTTAATTACAGAAATTTAATTACTAATTTTGCATTTCAAAATGTGAAAAAAAAAATAAGTAAAAAACTACAATAAAAATTTATAAAAGGGCTCACCACACTGTAATTGGATAATCACAAATACCTTTTGTATTATCTATATAATTACAAATGCATTTTTCAATACACATCATAAAAAATTATACTACACAATAGCTTATTTACTCCAAGGAGTAACACTCTCATAAAAATCATTAAAAAATTATTAAAACAACATTTTAAAATAAGTATAAGTTTTTTCAAAAGTCTTGATAAACATCTAAAAAGTCTTTCTTTTTTTTTTTTTTTGAAAAATTCCAAAAATAAAATTTAAAAAGCTAAAAAATTGGACTCTTTTTAGAGAGAGAGAAGCCTAAACGTTTTAAAATAGTAGTTCAATAAAAAACTAAATTAAAAAATGTTTACTAAAAGCAAAAAAAAAAGGGTCATCAATTAAAAGGGGTTAACTTTTTAATGTTCCTTTTCCTTTCAATCAACAAATTCCCTTCAAATCCTAAATCCAAATACAGCCTAAGAGAGATGGAAAAAAAAAAAAAGAAAAAAAAAAAAGGACCTATCATATTACAAAATTAAACGGTAATAAAATATTTGTAAAAATCAAAAAAAAAAAAAAAAGAATAGCTATTTAGGCCAAAAAGTTAGACCTACTTTATACGTCCAGTGATATGTCAAGAAGAGGACTAGTTGATAATTAAACATTATCTAATTATCAACCAATCATCTTCTTGACACATCACTGGGTCTATAAAGTGGGTATAAAAAATGAACTTGTATATCATTATTAAAAAAACAAAGACATAAATATTCACATAATTTATCATACATTCCTACTATTCCAAAAAAAAAAAAAAACATAAGTATTGTCTAGAAATTTAACAGCTATATATACCAAGATACATAACTATACACATTATGTTAGACTTCTTTCTAAACCAAACATTAAAAGCTTAATGTTTAATCTAATTATTGAAAATTCCAAGACCAAACATGAAATTCCAGAGCATTAAAGAAATTTGAGAGTTCATTCATTAATCCAGAACATTTATTAACCCATTGCAATTCAAGAAAGAAAGTGAGGAACTAATAAAGAATTGCAAGGGAGAGACTTTCTAACCTGAGTATCTGCTTGAGAAGCAAAATTAAAGAAATCTGAGACAAAAGGGAAAAAAAAAAACACAATTAGTAAAATCACTCATCAACACTAAAAGTGTACACGAATCTATTTTCATATTTGACGAATACGAATATGACCATTGATGATTAATGAGAACCTTTGATTAAGACGAAATAAAAATGATTGTTGACATGAAATATAACTGTAAGAAGGCAGAATGAGATTTAATAATTGCCATAAAGAAAAATTAATCGACACAGAATTAACAATCTCATAACATATTTTAGTTAACAACCTACTTTAAGAAGTTTGTCATTGCATGAATATCACAGATGGGGAAATTGAACTACTATAGGATAGAAGACAAATTATAATTTTTTAATGTCTTCAATATACATTAAAAAGGATCGAAGAAAAATTAAATACTGTCATAAAAATCTTCATCATTTTTCTCTACTGGCCAAAATGTAGAACTATTGCAATACATAATTTTGTGGTTGATTCTATATAATAATTTTGCATTGACAACAGTTAAATTCTTATGGATTGTATTGCCCATTTTTCCTATTAACAACTAATGTATACCGCACCAAAAAAAAAAAAAAAAGAGTAAATTATAAAAAAATATATATAAATTATACTATTTATGAATAAAATTTTAGCAAAACTTCAATATAGAAATTTAATTACTAATTTTGCATTTTAAAATGCGAAAAAAAAAAGTAAAAACCTACAATAAAAATTTATAAAAAGTCTCACCACATTGTAATTACAAATATCTTTTGTCTTATCTATATGATTACAAACGCCTTTTTCAATACTCTCATAAAAATTATACTACACAGTAGCTTATTTACTCCAGTGAGTTATACTACACAGTAGCCTATTTAATCACAAATATCCTTCCTTAACCCATTTTTCCATACTTTCCATTCAAAAATTCTATTATTTATTTATTTTTAATTATATTTTTATAAGCAATGAAACGATGAAAAAAGTTAAAACTTTCAATTTCCTTTTCCTTCCTTTTTCTTACATACCAAACAACAATGCATAAGATTCAAACTTCATTTTCCTATTTCTCTCAACAATCAACAGCCAAACTAAAGAGAGAGAGAAAGAGAATCCAAAAAACCAGAGATCGAAGTACTAACCAAAGCGTTGAGAAACAATCTGCAAGTAAGAACAAAACACAATCAGAAATCAAACAAAAAATTGAAAAAAAACAAAATAAAAATCACAAAAATAAAAAAATTCTGACAAACCGTCATTTTGTCAACCCATATTTGGTGAGTAAAAATATGACCATTGATAATTATGACCATTGATAATTAAAGAGAATCTCAACCCATTTAATTAAGATGAAATAAAAATGATTCTTAATATGAAATCCATTTTTCTTTAATCCCCATTTGATAGAGAGAGAGAGAGAAGTGGGTGTTGAAACCCAATTGATTATTAAAGAAAAAAACGCAATACTGAATTTTATTTTGTTTAACATTTGATTAATTTTTTAAAATGTTTAACATTTTTGTTTTTGCTATTAAAGCTCATCTTTAACAGCAGCATTTAATAGATTATCGGAATTATTATCACCAAAAATAGGGTGCAAAATAAAATGGGCTTTTGATTATGCCTTATTGATTTCTATAAACAGTTCTCGCAAACAGTCCTATAATGTAACAAAATCAAACCAAAAATAGAATGCTAATGATTCAATTCCAAAATAGAAACCCATGTCATCAGCACCCATTTACTCATAGAAATCTTATTCAATAATTTTCTGAAATCCTCATAGGTTTAGTTGATGAAACCCACAAATATGAACCCAAAATCGAAACTCATTTCATAGAAATCCAAAATTGAAATATAAACCCATTTCAAAATACAAAACCAAAATACAATTTTATAGAAATCAAAACCAAAATCGAAACCCATTATAATCATAGGTTAGTTGATAAAACCCATCAATGAAATAGAAATATATAAACCCATCATATTTGCAACTAATTTCAAACGTACAAAAAGAAAATGTAAATTTTCAACCCATCATATTTTCTAAAATACATACAGAAATAGAAACCCACTTCAATGAAATCAAAATCCATCATATTTGTAACCCATTTCAATATTTACAGAAATAGAAACCCATTTCATAGGTTAGAAGAGTGAAAGAGCAAAGAAGAATAGGAGTGTCACCTATGAAGAGTTGCTGGAGATTGCAGAACCGAAACTGAGGGAAAAATTTGAGCTAAAACCAGAGAGAAAAATGGAGAGTTGGTGGAGTATGTAAGAAGAGAGAGAGATGAATCTATCTCTTAACATGGGAAAGAGAGACAGACTAAGTGAAAAGACACATTTTACTGGGAAAAAGCTAAAACAAACAAATCATCTTTACCCATAGATGTTTGATAAGTATAATCTCAACCCTTCGTTCAAAATGTATCTCTAATACATTTTGAGACATTTTCAAAAAACCTCAAGCCTTGTTAGAGGAAGACATCCTTTAATGTTTCAATTTCAGTGTGGTCCGAATGTGAGCCAAAAATTTTTGCTTCAGATTTTATTTATTTATTTTTTTGCTTCAGAAAAAAACAATGGGTGAAGCTAGGAAAGAGCAAAATAAATCTAAGCCATTGTTTAGCATTCAAACTGAAGTTGAAAATAAAAAAAATAAAAAATTTGTTCTGTTCTTCCACTGTTTAGCATTCAAGCTGAAGGTGGAGATAACGAGATGATGAAAAAAAACAAAAACAGGGGTAAAAAAATGAATGGAAAAACAAAAAGAAAGTGAGGAGAGAAAAGTGCCTTACTTGGTGATGGTGGAGAAGAGAGTTTTCGATTGAGCTTTGTTCTTCCTTCTTCAGAGCTTTCTTCCTTCTTCAAAGCTTTCTCAGAGCTTTGTTCATAGATACATATGATGTAAAGAATGAGGGGTGTTAAAATGGCCCGCAGCCCGTGGGCGGCCCAAGGTGGGCCCGGCCCGTTTAGGTCCGCTTGGGCCCAGACTCGAGCCCAGCCCAAGCCCCTGGGCTAGGGCCTGGGCCATTGTTTTGAAGCCTAGCCCGACCCGGCCCGTGATCCAACCTATTGGCCCGCTTAAGGCCCACTTAGGGCCCTACCTGAAGCCTGGTCCACCCAAGGTCAAGTGTATTTTTTGATGGAAAACAATGAAATTTTGGTAGAAAAAAAATTTAAAAACAAAAAAAATAAAAAAAAGTTAGGCTCGCCCAAGCCCGATCCAAGCTCGAGGCCAAGCCCAAACCCATTGGGCCGACCCGTCCAAGGCCTAAATACCCCTGGGCCTGGGCTTAATTTTTTGGCCCGTGGGCTAGCCTGGCTCAGCCCGAATTTTGGCAAGAGCCCCCAAGGCCCGACATGAGCCCGGGTGGGCTGAGCCGGGCTAGATTTACATCCCTTTTCAATCTCAGCCATTATTTTTAAATTAGACAAATCTAAACCATTAAAGATAGTTTGTGAGAGAGATATTTTAAAAAATAAATCTGAGCCATTGCTTTTTAAATTAGATAGATCTGAACCATTAATTTGAAAGACATTTTCAAATAAACCCTTCCATTGTTATATAGATAGAGAGTACTATGAGACTGTGAGATCGTACGGTCAGTATTTTTTTCCCTTTTTTATTTGGCTTAACGGCATTCAATGCCGTTGGATTGAACAATTTGACGGTGCGGATGGTGTTGGGTTTTATGTGAGAACCGACTCTTCATTTTTCCCTAAATAAAGAAATAAATTAGCAAATTACAAATAGACTCTTAAAATTTGTTTAAAATATAAATTGTCTCCTATAATTCTGAAATTACATCCTTTAAATTTATAATCGCATAATAAATTAAGTATTTTATTAATAAATTATTAATTGAATTAATAGTTTTTAATGATTTCATAAATATATTTAAATTAATAATTTTGATAATTTTATTGTTATATAGTGTAGTTAAAAAAAAATTCGTTAATTCAGTTAAAAATTTCTAATAAAAAGGTATTTGTAATTTTTAGAACCACATGGTCAATCCATATTATAAACAAATCTTACAAATACACTCCCAATGTTTGCTTAAAATATGAATTGTTTCCTGTAATTTTGAAAATTATATCACGCCCTTTTAAATTTTTAATTACATAACAAATGATTCATTTTATTAATAAATTATTAAGTTAATTAACAGGTTTTAATGATCTCATAAATATATTTTAATTAACGAGTATAGTGATTTTATTATTGTATAGAAGAATAGTTAGATTTTTTTTTTTTTTTTGATAAGTAAAATTCTGACAATCGGGTATTTATAATTTACAAAATTACAAGAAATAATTTATATTTTAAGCAAATCTTAAAAAATGTGTTTGTAATTTACCCAAGTCTAGGATTTTGCAATTTTGTGGGGCTATTTTTATTACATATTTATGAAAAAAATTAAAATTAAAATTATTAATATTTATGAAATTTGTCATTTGTTTATAATTATCATTTTTCAAAAATTCCACTGAAGTGAAATTTTTTATTTTATTTTCACACCATATTTTACGTTATATAATAATTATTTTATTTTTTTCAATTTTAAAATTAATTAAATTATTTTTTAAAAAAAATAACTACCACAACATTAACAAATAAGGTGGGATCTATTAAATTTATAATTATGTCAAATGTTATAATGAGATTTTGCACACATACAAAAATTATTATCTTTAAGAATAAAAAAAAATGTTAAAGATTTCAAAAATTTTATCAAAAGTTTTCATAAATGTGAGTGTAAATCTCACACACAATTTGAAAGATCTCACACACAATGCGAAACATTTAATAAAATTTTTAAGATTTTTAACATTTTTGTAACATAAATATACATCAATCCATCACAAGGCGTGTCACGCCCCTAAACTCGCCCCTAAAAGTTTGGGCATGACCCATTCAGAAACAGATGCATAATCAAATATACATATCAAACGGGGCCTTAACGGAAGCACTAAGATTTAACATAGTATAACAAATTCCATTGAGCTACCTCTAATATGCCAGGATCAAATGCATCGTATACAATACAAGCCAAAATTATACCTCGAGCATCACTCATATATATATATATATACAGTCCTAGCCCCATGATCGGGCATATACAAAAACATTAAAGTTATGTACATTCAACCTTAAATGAGTAGTCAATATACAAGTAAACATCCTAGCAAAGCTTCATATAAAGGCAGTGATCTCGCCTAGTGCCTGGACTCATAAAGGTTGACAAAAGGAAATGGACGTCCTGGGTCAGGACTGACCTCCTGGTTGGTTACCTACAGAAACAGACATAACAGAGGGTGAGCCAAACTCAGTGAATAGTAATACCTACATAAAGCGATACTTAACTTGAAACATAATATGTAAATACATATATATTCATAGTAGGGCTGTCAATGGATCGGATTTAATCCGAATCCGTTTACAAAAAATCCGATCCGATAATCCGATAATCCGAATCCGTTTAATCCGTTTATCAAACGAATTGAATATGCAAAAATCCGATCCGATCCGATAATCCGATAATCCGATCCGATTATTCTCAATTTGAATAAAAAAACACAAAATGAAATTTTTTTTCAAATTATATAAAATTGTAGCTCAATAAATAAATAAATGGATCGGATTCGGATTATCGGATCGGATATCCAAAATCATCGAATTCAGATTCGGATATCTATAATCGGATATGAACTAAACGGATTCGGATCGGATTCGGGTTTGTCTTAATCGGATCAGATTCGGATTTTGACAGATCCGATCCGAATCCGATCCATTTACAGGCCTAATTCATAGCTTCTCAACACTTATTGAACCATAAATCGTGTCTAACATGCCTTGGAAAGAGATGAGGATAGAATTATGAATTAAATGCAACTTTCCAATTTTTGCTGAAAATGGATCCTCGCTCGAGCGCCACTTTGGCCGCTCGAGCGGACTGTACAATTTAACAAAAATACTGGGAGGTCGATTTTTACACTTGAGCGGGAATTCTCTCGCTCGAGCGGACAGCGAAATTTCTAAAAAACTGCTAAGAGGTTAATTTTCACGCTCGAGCGGACCATGAAATTTCTGAAATTCTAAAATTCCAATTAAAGTTCCAACCTGGTAACCAAAGCTCCAAACATGTACTTTCGTATATTAATGCAGCATTCACATAACAAGTCTGAATCTGTTCTTACTCATAATAGTCTTAGATCTTATCTTGGAACATATTGGCTTGCGCATAATGTTTTGGCTTAAAGCCCTTGTGTAGTGTGGCACAAGCCCTTAGTCATGGTGGCACGAAGCCCATAAACATAGTGACGCAAAGCCCTCGAATAAATTGGCATGAAGCCCGTGAATCATTTGGCCGTAAGCCCTTGTAAATTGGCATTGAGCCCTTGTAAATTGGCATTAAGCCCTTTTAAATTCTTGTATGAACTCAAGAGGTGTCTCACACGGGTTCTAGCGGTGACTCACATTGTAGCACTTAGTCCCGTGTAGCACTTTGTTTCATAACATAGTTACTTATACCGTATGGCCAAAGGCCCATAATCTTAAAGAATGAAAACACTTCATCTTTCCCATTTCTTTATATACACATGTCAAAACATGAACGTAATTACATATCGTGTATGAACAAGATGCTAATGACAATCATTAGCTATGCATGTGAAGCATATAATGGTACTACTACTCACAGTGGTGTTGAGACGACGTGCTACTTCCCCCCGTAGTGTGTCCTTGAATTAATTTCTACAACTTCCTTGAATTTGACAATCTTCTTTGATGAATTGCGTTTCCCCTAATTCCTCTTTTCCACACTCTTTCTTTTCTCTCCCAGGAGATGTTGAATGGAGAAGTTCTCAAGTCTTAACTTAAGATATATCTATATACTTATATAGATTTGAATAAAGACAAAATTTAATCGTTTAATCATCCCAAAATTGAAATTTCGTAAACGTGCTTAATATTATATAAAAATTATGCTGATCACATATATAAAGTCAATTTCAAATAATTAAGCCGTTAAGGCTTCCAATTTCTAATTCAAACGTGTTAATGGTAACAGATAGTTTTCTTGTGAAACAGATATGCATCCATAAACATGGCTTTCACTTACTTAACCGTAATTTTTCATGAAATTTTACAGTAAGTGTTTAAAAGTACCAATTAAGGACTGAGAATATATCAAAAATCATGTGCGAGGGTCGGGTTATTACACTCTCCCCCCCTTAAATAAGTTTGGTCCTCCAAACTTGTTTTACCTTAGGATTGAAACAGGTGTGGGTATTGGTTTTGCATGTCCTCTTCTTTTTCCCAAGTTGCGTCAGTTCCGTAATGTTCTTGCCATTCAACTTTTACCATTGGAATTTCTCGGTTTCGCAACAGTTTTACTTGTCGGTCCAAAATGCGGATCGGTCTTTCCTCATAAATTAGCTTGTCATCCCACTCAATTTGGTGGTAATCAATGACGTGTGACGGATCCGGAAGATATCCTCGAAGCATAGAGACATGGAACACGTTATGTACTTGACTCATGTTTGGCGGAAGGGCAACCCGGTACGCTATCGGACCCACTCTTTCCAAAATCTGAAAGGGACCAACATAACGGGGTGTTAACTTACCCCTTTTTCCGAATCTTGGGTGTCCTTTCATCGGAGTGACTTTCACAAAAACATGACTATCAACTTCAAATTCCAAATCTCTCCGTCGGTTGTCCGCATAACTCTTCTGTCTACTTTGAGTAGTTTTCAATCTTTCCCGAATAACTTGAACTTTTTCAGTTGTCAACTGAACAATTTCAGGCCCTAGCAAGGATTTATCTCCAACTTCAGCCCAACACACGGGAGAACGACATGGTCTTCCGTACAAAGCTTCATAGGGTGCCATGTCTATACTCGAGTGGTAGCTATTATTGTATGCAAATTCTATCAACGGTAGGTGAGTTTCCCAACTTTCTTGAAAATCCAGCACACACATTCGGAGCATATCTTCTAGGGTTTGGATCGTTCTCTCAGATTGACCATCAGTCTGAGGGTGGAAAGCTGTGCTGAACTTTAATTCTGTACCCATTGCTTCTTGTAAACTCTGCCAGAATCTGGAAACAAACTTAGGATCCCTATCTGACACAATTGAGACCGGAACACCATGAAACCTCACAATTTCATTCACATAAATTACCGCCAATTTGTCTGCATTATACTGAGTTTTTACTGGTAGGAAGTGGGCAGACTTAGTTAATCGGTCCACAATAACCCATATAGAATTCATGCCCCGGGGAGTCCGGGGTAACCCCACAACAAAATCCATGGTCATATGCTCCCATTTCCACTCCAGGAGGGGAAGGGGTTGCAACAACCCTGCTGGTCGCTAATGCTCTGCTTTTACTTGCTGGCATTGCAAACATTTAGAGACAAACTCTACGATCTCCTTCTTCATACTTGGCCACCAAAAATTTTGTCTCAAATCTCGGTACATTTTGGTACTTCCTGGATGTATTGAAAACTTTGAAATATGTGCTTCTTCCATTAGTTTTTGTTTAAGGTTCAACACATTGGGGACACATATTCGGTTTTGAAATTTGAGCACTGAACTTACTACACTGAATCCCAGTTTTGGTTTTATTTCTAACTCATCACGTATCTTCCTCAGAGTTTCATCTTCCATTTGGTGTACTTTAATCACTTCAAGCAAGGTTGGTTGAGCCATCACTGCTGCCATTAAAGCTTCCTGTCTGTGTAGCACAACGTCTACTTTCATCTTATCCAATTCAATTGCTAATTCCTTTGGCCCTGTAATCAAGCTTGCCAAAGTCCCCATACTCTTTCGACTGAGCGCATCTGCAACTGTGTTAGCTTTACGAGGATGGTAATGAATCTACAAATCATAAGCTTTAAGAAGTTCCAACCACCGTCGCTGCCGCATATTCAACTCTTTTTGAGTAAAAAGGTACTTGAGACTTTTGTGGTCAGTATACACTTCACAGGTAGTGCCATACAAATAATGTCTCCATATCTTTAAAGCAAAGACTACTGCTACTAGCTCCAGATCATGCGTGGGATAATTCTTTTCATGGGGTTTCAATTGCCGAGAAGCATAAGCGATGACTCTTCCATTTTGCATCAGTACACAACCAAGCCCTTTGTGCGAAGCATCACTGTAGATTACGAATCCCTCTGTACCGGATGGTAAGGCCAAAACTGGTGCCGTTGTCAACTTTGTCTTCAGTTCCTGGAAAGCAGATTCCCGCTCCTCTGACCATTCAAATGCAACTCCCTTCCGAGTCAGTTGTGTGAGTGGCACAGCAATTTTGGAAAAATCTTGAACAAACCGCCTGTAATAGCCGGCTAACCCCATAAAACTACGCACTTCAGTCACATTAATGGGAGTTGGCCAATTTACGATTGCCTCAATCTTGTGTGGGTCAACAGAAACTCCTTCCTTTGTGATGATGTGCCCCAGAAATACCACCTCTAGTAGCCAGAATTCACATTTCTTCAGCTTTGCATATAGTTTCTTTTCTCGGAGGGTTTGAAGAATCAAGCGAAGATGATTCTCATGAGCTGCTGCATTCTTCGAATAAATGAGAATATCGTCAATAAAGACCACCACAAATTCATCCAAATAGGGCTTGAAAACACGGTTCATCAGATCTATAAAAGCCGCTGGTGCGTTAGTGACTCCGAAGGGCATAACCAAAAATTCATAATGACCGTACCGAGTTCGAAAAGTTGTCTTCTCAACATCCTCAGCCTTGACCTTTAATTGATGGTATCCAGACCGTAGATCGATCTTGGAAAAGACTTGTACCCCCTGAAGCTGATCAAATAGATCATCGATTCTTGGCAGTGGATACTTATTCTTGATCGTGACTTTATTAAGTTCCCTATAATCGATACAAAGCCGGAGTGTTCCATCCTTTTTCTTTACAAACAGAACTGGTGCACCCCACGGAGACACACTCGGATGGATAATTCCCTTGTCCAGTAAGTCTTGCAACTGCATTTTCAATTCCTTCATCTCAACTGGTGACATTCTATACGGAGTCTTCGAAATGGGTTGAGTCCGCGGTGTTACTTCAATGGTAAACTCAATTTCACGGTCTATCAACTGCCCTGGCAATTCTTCAGGAAAGATATTCGGAAATTCACAAACAATTGGGATCTTGTCGATATTCCCATTCACTACTTGCCCCTCCAAAACACTACATAAATACCCCTGACACCCTTTCTAAATTAATTTACAAGCCTTCGTTGCCGAGATCAAATACAGTGGAGAAGTCACCTCCTGTCCCTGAAATGTAAATTCTGCTTGCCCTGGAGGGTGGAAACTAACTTGCTTCGTCAAACAGTTTATAGTTGCACCATATTCACTCAACCAGTCCATTCCCAGTACAATATCAAAATACATTATATCGAGAGGTAACAAGTTAGTGTACACCCGAATATCTCCAAGGTGAAGTTCACAAGCAACATATATCGAGGTACAAATCATAGAATCCCCTAAAGGTGAAGACACACACAGCATATAAGATAGTACTTCCTTTGATTTATCTAAATTAAGAGCAAATAATTTTGACACAAAAGAATGGGTAGAACCAGAATCAAACAATACACAAGCAGAATGACCGTGAACCATAAATGTACCTGACACCACTGTTGCTGCCTTTTGCACATCTTCCGGAACCAATGCAAACACCTTGCCTTGTCTCGTGGTGTCTTTATTATTAGTAGCTTTGACCGGTGCTTTGGTGTTGGTAGTTGGTGCAAACTCCACTGAACTGATTTGTTGTTTCCTCTGAGGGCAATCCCTTATCATATGACCCGTTTTTCCACATTGGAAGCAAGCTCCTGACTTCCGATAGCATATCCCACGGTGTTTCTTTCCACACTCCACACATACGGGAATTGAATCTTGCCTAGGGGTGGATACATTGGAAGTCCATGAATTTTGTTTCTTACTTGGTGGAGTCGTTAGCCCCTTCGACCATTGACTGTTTTGCTTTTTCCCTTTCCATTCAGTAATTCGGTTTTGTGCAGCAATATTCCCTTCTGCTATAACAGCCCTCTCCAACACCTCTACATAGGTAGGTAGCTTCAACATATTAACTCGATCTAGAATAGCACCCCGTAATCCCCCTTCAAATTTCTACGCCTTCTTATAGTCTGTGTCCACCATGTGAGGTGCGAACCGAGCCAACTTGGCAAATTGGGCTTCATACTCGGCAACAGTCTTGTTCCCTTGCCTAAGAGTTTCGAATTCAGTCACCTTTTTATCTCGCATACTTTGTGGGAAGTACTTATCGTAGAATATCTCCAAGAACCTATCCCATGTCAATCCTTGATGTATAGTCCTCGTAAGCATCCACCATCTCCGTGCCTCATCTTCAAAAGTGAAGGCAGCTAATTGCACCTTCTGAGCTTCGGTACAAGGAAAGACTTCAAATAACTTCTCTATTCCCAACACCCATGCTTCAGCTTTCATTGGTTCTATTCCACCTTTGAAAGATGGGGGTTTCATCTTTTTAAACTCTTTTGTAAGGGTAATAGTCCGGTCTTCAACATGAAAATCTTGTGCTACCGGTGGAGGTACCGGTGGTGGTGGCGGCTGTTGTTGAGGCTGTTGCTGTTGTTGCCGTAGACTCTCCGCCATTTCCATAATCATCCTCTTCATCCTATCAAGTCGTGCTGAGGTAGCATCTTCCACATCTTCTGTCCTTGTTCTCACCATGATCTACACAACAATCAATTATATATAATAGACATAGTTTAATATTGTTAGCATTATCAGAGTACACGTAATGTTGCCATCGAACTTGTCTTGTACTTTTAGGATGTCATGCATGATGCTGTAGACGTCCCCGAACGTCCCGGGAGGATGAATCTCGTTCTGTTCATTTGTGGGTCTACTACAGTTCGGACTCAAATTGTCACGGTTCTTAATCTGAACCAAAGAGTCCAAATCCGGCAAATCGTTTTGAGAAAACAGATTTTTAGAAAGAAGTGCCAAACATGGACTGCTTTGCGAGATACAGAGTCGCCACCTAAATATTTATTATGGGGGAATTTAGGAAACCCTGACTCGTTTGTCTAAGGCCACGTGTCCATCATCACCAAAGTTGCCTCGGCTCGGGAACTTGGGTACGATTGGAAAAGGTCAGCTATGAGCACCCCCGCTCGCCCGATCAAAGATCGGCCTCTACTAACCATGATATCTTGTTTTGAAAACATTATGCATTCTTATTCCGGTTATTAGCCTAGATTTACTACGTGATGTGCACAGCAAACAAGTATAGACTAAGTCGGCTAAATTGGAACAAAACATTTCATGTTTGTTTGTTTGAAAATGGTTTGATGGTGCTACCCGCAAGTAGGCTAAGACATGAATTTTGCTACCCTCAAGTGGGCTTAAAACTCGCGTTCAATGTATTGTTCCAATTTAAATAACTCAACCTTTACCCACAGGCATTCAGGCAGTTATATCACATAAGCAGCTAGCCTCATGGCAATTATGTTATTATGGCCACACTCACACGCATGCGGTATGCTAAAGCATAAAAGCTTACCTAGTACTCCAAGCCAAAACAGAAACTAGTTAGTAATCATATGCATGATCCTAGTTCATGTTAAGATGGCTAATGCAACACATGCAAAATGCAACTATAATAGGCTCGGCTATCCTAAAGATGGCATGTGAAATGCTGCAACTAACAAGTACTCAACTTGGAATTGAAATACAATGCAGTTAGTATGATGCGCCGAGCCCGGTGCATGCAAGACAAATGTATAGATGCACGCATGCATAGCATAAGGTATACTAAGTTAAATATGCCCTAATATTAACCATTGAAAGCAGGTAAGTAAAAAAGAGAAAGAAGTGGGGGTTGGAAGACATACACACACTCACACACGCTCACACACACTTATTACACAATTGCCCTCGCTCAGAGGGTCAGAATAAATATTACAAAACAAATGAATACTGCTAAATTAATTATTACAGACTTCTAATTAATTAACAAATTAAATGCAGAATTAAAGTGGCCACAGCCTCTGCCTCAAAATGTTTGGATGATGCATGCTTGACTCATACTGCCCAGAAACTCGCTGCCATACCATTGCTGCCTCTGTTTACACTGCCTAGCTCCTCTAAAGACTGCCCAAGTCTTGGGTTAGGTTCTCTGCACATTGTGGAGCACCACCGGCTAGGAGTAATGGCCACCGGCTATGGGAAATGGTCACCGGCCGCCGAGGAAGTCATCGGCCATTTATGGATGGCCGGTCGGCACTAGAGATGGCCGGCCGGCCAAAGCTTCCTGCAGAAACTGGTTTTGACAGCAACAGAGGACATGCAGTGTATGGCATGGAATTTTTAAGCAAATGTAAGCATGGCCACACTCCCTATCATGCAATAGGCTCAAGGGAGCATGACCCTCGACCCTCGGGCCATTAATTGTGCATTTTGATGCATGATGGCCTAAGAGGCCAAGTTTGCAACTTGATGTAAATGCATGCAACCAAAAGAGATGAATGCCAACACCCTATCATGTTGAGGTCAAGGGGATTGACGACCGAGGGTTGAGACGTGTTACATCACTTGGAGTATGAACACTTCTCAATCCTCATACTTGGTTTGACACCCCAAACCAAGCAAAATGTAATACAATGTATGCAAGGTGGCTCAAGTATGCAACATGAGGCTAATAGGTACAAAGCATGCCAAATGCGAAGTGACCTATCATACAAAATGCAATGTGATACATCTTATCGTACAATGTAAGCATGAAACCAAAGTAATGCAATACAATCATGCAATGATGGACCTAAAACACAAAGGGGCAGACCTCAGCCCACCCCCAAAACAGTGACAAAAGATGCCTAAAATGATGGATAACTACTTATGTAAGCATGCACACCAATAGGCTCAAGACTAAGGCATAACAAAAGAGTATTCTACTACCACTACCCTAAGCAAGCATGGCATAGGCTACACAACCAAAACAGAGTTTTAAGGCACCAAAATAAGCCCCAAAACCCAGTGATATGGCAACCCCAAAGGTTTAAACACTTAAGCATGCACAATACTCATTTCAAGGCACAAAAGGACACATCTTCAAAGCATGAAAGAGGTGATGAATGCAAGCATACAAGCATGGTTTGGGGACTGAAATGGCATGGCAAATGATTCCAAATTACTGAAACATCCCAATTCAAGCATGCTCATGACTCACACCCTTAAGGCTCACAAGCCAAAATGCAAAGAGGCTACCCTAAACATGGCAAATATGATCAAACCAGCACCTAACAGTCTTGGAGCATGACAAAATGATGCTAGAACCTTCATGAAGTTAAGCTAGATCATGCAATAATCATGGCCTAAATGCATGGCCTATTTCTAGGCAAAATGGAGGAATACAAGGCAAGTGCAATATGCATGCAAGGGGCCACAAATCCGACCAAAAATAGAGGTATATTATGACCAAACAACACCTAAAAACCTCTGAAATGGAGCCAAAGACAACTACTCATGCATGCTACCATTAGGAGCCAAAAATATGCACAAATGAGAGACCAAGGGAGAGGGGTGTCCCTCCCCTATGCAAGACCTCAAAACCCCTTCTTCACCACTGAAAATCCACTGGATTTAAGTGGTGAGAAGCCCAATACACAAGAGTAACCAAAGCTTAACAAAAGAGCACAAAAAGAGGCCAAAAGAGGCCTAAGAGGGGGAGGTCGGCCCCAAACAACAAAATGACCTTAATGAAAGATCTTAAGCATGAAAATACAAGACTTTTTTCAGTTATACACAAAGCTTAAATCAGCATGCAAGATAGGTCAAAAGCTAATGCAAGATTGGGGAAAATAAAGCAAAAGTGTTACCCTTGAAGAACACTTCAAGAACTGCAGGTCCAGCCACTCTCTTCTAACTAAAATCAGTCCAAAACCTCAAGAACAAACCCTCAATGTCTCTCAAAGTCGAAGTAAGGTGTAATGCTATGTGTTTTAGTGCAAAACTAAGAACAAACACACACTTTAGGCCCTGAAACACACACAAAATGAAGAGAGAGAGGGAGATATAGAGAGAGAGGATGATATATATCAGATATATATGTGTATAGCTCTGGTTTTTTGCTCAACCCTTAATAATGGAGGAGGAGGGGCTCTTATATAGACAATGCCAATGACTTGAAGCTTCTCAAAGAAGCTAAACAAAAAAAGGTCAAAGGGGGCAAGGGGGGCAAGGCTTCCTGAGGAAGCTGGGACAGCTGGCAAGCTTCTTGAGGAAGCTAAGACAAAGGTCCAAGCTTCCTCAAGAAACTAGACCAAAAGAGTGTAAAAGGGGCAAAACAGCCACACTTATGCACGGGGGCAGGGTTAGTGCATTCCAGTTGGCACAGCTGGCATGCACCATGCCTGAAAAAGGCAAAAAAAAGCTACCGGCCAGAAAAGGAGGCCACTGGCCACACTAAATGCCGACCGGCCAATGGTATACTTCACCAATGGCCGGTGGCCTCAAGCCACGGCCGGTGGGTTCCAGGGGTAGCTAACAAGTTACTCTATACCCTTAGAAACAAAAACACAAGTGTTTGGTGTCAAACCAAACACAGAACAGTCGAGTTGAGAGATCCTGAGGCAAGGCGCGCAGCCGAGACCTTCGGGAACTCAAAACAAAACACAAACATGAATAACCACCGAGTGTTCGAGCGGTGACGTCCAAGTCTTGAGGACGGTCAAAAATGGGGTGTCTACAGATGCCTAAATCTTTTTTAGACACCCGACAGCTCAATGGATCCGTGTGTGAGATAGCAACTCGTGCTCTGATACCACTTGTCACGCCTCTAAACTCGCCTCTAAAAGTTTGGGCATGGCCCATTCAGAAACAGATGCATAATCGAATATACATAGCAAACGGGGCCTTAACGGAAGCACTAAGATTTAACATAGTATAACAAATTCCATTGAGCTACCTCTAATATACCAGGATCAAATGCATCGTATACAATACAAGCCAAAATTATACCTCGAGCATCACTCATATATATATATACAGTCCTAGCCCCATGATCGCGCATATACAAAAACATTAAAGTTATGTACATTCAACCTTAAATGAGTAGTCAAAATACAAGTAAACATCTTAGCAAAGCTTCATATAAAGGCAGTGATCTCGCCTAGTGCCTGGACTCATAAAGGTTGACAAAAGGAAATGGACGTCCTGGGTCAGGACTGACCTCCTGGTTGATTACCTACAGAAACAGACATAACAGAGGGTGAGTCAAACTCAATGAATAGTAATACCTACATAAAGCGATACTTAACTTGAAACATAATATGTAAATACATATATATTCATAGCTTCTCAACACTTATTGAACCATAAATCGTGTCTAACATGCCTTGGAAAGAGATGAGGATAGAATTATGAATTAAATGCAACTTTTCAATTTTTGCTGAAAATGGATCCCCGCTCGAGCGCCACTTTGGCCGCTCGAGCGGACTGTACAATTTAACAAAAATACTGGGAGGTCGATTTTTACACTCGAGCGGGAATTCCCTCGCTCGAGCGGACAGTGAAATTTCTGAAAAACTGCTAAGAGGTTAATTTTCACGCTCGAGCTGGAAATACCACGCTTGAGCGGACCATGAAATTTCTGAAATTCTAAAATTCCAATTAAAGTTCCAACCTGGTAACCAAAGCTCCAAACATGTACTTTCGTATATTAATGCAGCATTCACATAACAAGTCTAAATCTGTTCTTACTCAACATGTACTTTCGTATATTAATGCAGCATTCACATAACAAGTCTGAATCTGTTCTTACTCATAATAGTCTTAGATCTTATCTTGGAACATATTGGCTTGCGCATAATGTTTTGGCTTAAAGCCCTTGTGTAGTGTGGCACAAGCCCTTAGTCATGGTGGCACGAAGCCCATAAACATAGTGGCGCAAAGCCCTCGAATAAATTGGCATGAAGCCCGTGAATCATTTGGCCGTAAGCCCTTGTAAATTGGCATTGAGCCCTTGTAAATTGGCATTAAGCCCTTGTAAATTCTTGTATGAACTCAAGAGGTGTCTCACACGGGTTCTAGCGGTGACTCACATTGTAGCACTTAGTCCCGTGTAGCACTTTGTTTCATAACGTAGTTACTTATACCGTATGGCCAAAGGCCCATAATCTTAAAGAATGAAAACACTTCATCTTTCCCATTTCTTTATATACACATGTCAAAACATGAACGTAATTACATATCGTGTATGAACAAGATGCTAATGACAATCATTAGCTATGCATGTGAAGCATATAATGGTATTACTACTCACAGTGGTGTTGAGAAGACGTGCTACTTCCTCCCGTAGTGTGTCCTTGAATTAATTTCTACAACTTCCTTGAATTTGACAATCTTCTTTGATGAATTGCGTTTCCCCCAATTCCTCTTTTCCACACTCTTTCTTTTCTCTCCCAGGAGATGTTGAATGGAGAAGTTCTCAAGTCTTAACTTAAGATATATCTATATACTCATATAGATTTGAATAAAGACAAAATTTAATCGTTTAATCATCCCGAAATTGAAATTTCGTAAACGTGCTTAATATTATATAAAAATTATGCTGATCACATATATAAAGTCAATTTCAAATAATTAAGCCGTTAAGGCTTCCAATTTCTAATTCAAACGTGTTAATGGTAACAGATAATTTTCTTGTGAAACAGATATGCATCCATGAACATGGCTTCACTTACTTAACCGTAATTTTTCATGAAATTTTACAGTAAGTGTTTAAAAGTACCAATTAAGGACTAAGAATATATCAAAAATCATGTGCGAGGGTCGGATTATTACAAGGCGTCATCCTCGTAGCATCAACCACCACACGTCACCATCTCTTTCACCTTGCCTCCACCAATAAATATAGTACTCCTCTTTCTTTCTTTTTTTTCCTTCTCAATTTATAAGAATAAAACAAATTTTTGGAGTCCTTTAATATTTTTTGGAGTCAAAACTAGAATATGGAGAGTCACTCATTTGTAATTTTTCAAAAAAAAAAAAAAATTAATAATAATAAAATTTCATTTTCTTATACATTTTCAAATTTTAATGCACATTTTGCACGTCCAATACTAATGTTAGATCTTAGCATGATTATTAATATTTTCCCAATAGTGAGAGTACTGGAGGTAAAAAAACAATTTTTTCTCGTATCATTTTACTTTTTGTTGATTACTAATTAATTTTTCTTGATGAAAAATACATTAAAACAAATAAAATTTAATCCACACACAATTAAGGGTCTCTCGTGTCTACCCTTGTTTTCGTTCATTCTTAAGTTTGAGGGTCTCTTTGTCATTTTACATCATAAATTTTTATTTCAAAAAAAGATATTCTAGGCAATTGTAACAAAGTATACGATACATTACCTTCATCCCATACAAGTTTAAAAATAATAATAATAAAATCTTATTCATTTTTTACAATAAAGTTAAAATTATTAGAACTAATACAACTAGTATTTAGAAATAAGAATAAACAATTAAAATACATATTTAAGTATAAAATATATGAAAATATTATTTTTTTTCATTTTACAACTAACAACTTACTAATAAATATTAACCAAGTGTTATCTACATTAAATTTTTAATCATATCAAACTTATAAAATTTAATAAATTTTCTACAAGCTTTAAAGGCATCCTTAAAATCTTTTTTTTTTAGAAGAAAAAAAGAAAAAAAAAGACAGCAAGGTAGGCTGAAAGGAAAGTTCACATGAGACAACAATATTGCCAGATACTCTTCTAAAACAAGTCTCTCTTAATTCAAGAGTCTATTAATTAATTAATTAATTTATTATTTTTTTTTTTTCAAGAGGTGATGTTTTATATAACGAATAATTACTGTCACGAGTGACTCTTTATAGTTATGTAACAAAATAATTTTTCGTTCGCCAAATTCAAGCTCGCCAAACTCATTTGAGAATTCGAAGTGTTCATGATTTCTCTCATCTCAACATTTTAGGCCCAAAGTTTTGTCAATCAAGAACAACTCCTACGAAGGAAAGTTCTGCATTCCTGGATATCACGAGAAGAGTCAAGGTTTAGCGCACTAAGCACGGCTCTAGTCACTTCATAACACCACTAAGCTCGTTCCAAACAAGGTGCTCGCATAACTGAGATTCATGTCATCAAAAAACCTAGCCACACAATCGTGCAAAAGTATGCCCACAACTGAACGATAAATACTGAAATTAGAAGTCTTTTTATCGCAACAGTTCTACAATACATTGTGAGAAAAAGGGCTTGGCTGGTTTCCTTCGGACAGGAGGACTTGTATGCATCAAAAACCTCAAGTTCATAAGGGTAAAAATGCATCTTAAAGGGACAAATTTTATGAAAATTTTTTACACTAAATGAGACCAACAAGAGGAGATTAGTGCAGTCAAATTGATGCGAGACCCACAAGATTATGGGTTGATCCACAAGAATATGAAATGATTTTACTGTTTTACAAATGAGATGCAGTCTCTCTACACAAACACATACCAAACACAGGCATGAAGCTATTTTCTTTTTCCTTTTCCTCCTTGTGTTGGGGATAGCTGTTGTCTAAAAACATAAATATTGTAAACAGTCTTGAGTTCTCAAGTGCCCACCAAAGATTATGCTTCTTCATTCATATGTTAAGAGACTTAGCATCCACATAAAAAGAGAGCCACGGCTTACCTTGAGGTTGCAGTAGCGAGCGACTTGCGATGGTAGCTCGACTGCTCAACCCCACGATGCTCCAGTTTTGCTTCTGGAGTCCGGGGAACATCCTTTGATGATGTGTGAAGTTGTTCCAATGTAGCTAGAACGTCCATCATGGGTGGCCTATTTTTGGGATCTACGTGTAGGCACCGCAACACAAGGGCAGTGGCAGCTTGGGCTCCCTTCTTGGAGTATTGCCCCCCGAGCCGCGTGTCCATGATTCTCAAAATTCGTCTGTTGTCGCCTAGAAATGGCTTTGCCCAATCCACTAAGGTTTCGTCAGCGCTCGCAGCTCTCTCGTCACCCATTGCTCGTCTTCCAGATAGCAACTCTAATAACACAACTCCAAAACTGTACACATCACTTTTTGGAGTCAAGTGTCCTGCTTGGCAAAAATGAACAGTTTCTTTAGTCTGAAAAGTTTAATCAATTTGAAAGTATAATGATACAATTAAATCATTTATTGGGGGGTTATAGTCAATATATATTAAGAGAAAATATAAATACCATATTGCAAACTCACCAGAACAGGCCAAATTATCTAAGGCCTCTTCTCATGACATCATCAAAATAATAATAACACAACTCATTCTATTCTTTTCATTTTCTTTCTTTTTTACCTCTTTTTTTAATAAAAAAAAATTAAAATCGGAAGTCATTCAAGAGGTTGCTGTAATTCTAGTACTTGAGAATGATCAATAACAGAAACCAAAAAATAAAAATTAGCGAAATTATTTTTACTTCCCAACTTAACAATGTATGCAGACATTTGCACACCTATATTGAGTACTTTCAACATCTTTCTTGCAGAAATTTCCCTAAAACAGAAACAGAAATGAGGGCTTGACATGAAACTGATGCTATCTTGACCTATGTAGACAAAAATGAAATTTGAGAGGCCAAGGAGCTAAAAGCAAGCTTGGGGAGGGGAGGCTGTGCAAAATTTTGATGACAGCTAATGGGACTAGCATTCGGGGAGTCTTCACATGTCTTCTTGAAACATTCCATCTTCTACAACCAACCATTTCATTAGGTTCAGAATTTCTCTCATTTTATGATCGTCCCTCTCTAATTTTGTCACTTCTGTTATTGTTTACCATATTTAATTTGCTTATGCTATTCATATATAATAGCTAAAAGAACAGTATAGAGCAATTAACAGTTGATAAGATATTATTATCGATCCCGGTTTTGACCCGACTCTTGTGATATTCTGGACTCGGGTTTAATACTTTTATATTGTTATTTACCCCTTGCTTCCCTTGTATCTCTTTTAAATTGGCTTTTGGGTTGTTGTGGTTGTGTTTGGGCAAGTTGGTCGCTTGTTTTTCAAAACTTGTGTTGCTCAGAATTTTGGTCCTCCACTCGAGCAGCACTTCTTGCTCTTGAGTGGACTTTGCAAACTCTCAATACTTTTGCAGGTCTGCAAAACTATTGGGAGAATGATTTCTATGTTCGAGCGGCGTTTCCAACGGTCGAGCGGGTGGGTGCTCGAGCGGACTTTTTTGCGCTCGAGCGTGGGTCTGTTGTCTGTAAAACTACTGGATGTGTATATTCTACGCTCGAGCGATGAACGTCTTGTTCATTGTGTCTTGGCACTCGAGTGGATTTTCTTACGCTCGAGCAGAACAACTTTTTGTGTCTGACACTCGAGCGACACTTTGTGCGCTCAAGCGGACTATGCGTATATCAGATCACGAAAATGACTTTTTACATCACTTTCTCAGATCTTTTTCCCCTAAAACTTAAGGTTGAGACCCTTTCTCTCTAAAACACTCTCTCTATATATTTTCACCTAATTTTAGTGATTTCTTCACTCTAATCCCTTTGATAAAAAGGTAGACCATTTCAAGATCTCCATTTTGATCCGAATAAAGTTGGATTTGGACATCTTTCAAGTTTCACTCTTGCTTGGCTTGTCTTCTCTCTTTGAGGTAGGGATTCTCTACACTTTTATATGATTTTTAGCTTAGTTATTTGTCGTGTAAAAATGGTGGGATTTGGGGAGTAATTTGAACAAACCTAGGGTTTTGGTGTGAAATAAAAAGAGGGGTTTTTGGTGAATGTGAAATAAATGGTTTTGGGGTTTGAATATGAGGTTGTTTTGTGACAAATTGTTGATATTTGGAAAAATGGGAGTTTTGCCCTAATGAGTTAAATTGTTATTTTGTATAAATAGCTGAAAATTGATATTGGTAATGTAAAATTGGAGGATTATTGATATAAATGGTGGAGTTGGACACGTGTTGTCTCTCACCTATGGGAATTTGAATAATTTATCTATTACGATGATTGTATATCTGTTTAGAAATAGCTGTCTTGAGCTATCGGTGGAGAATAGCTATGATTGTTGTAGAAATTGCATGAGAATTAGGTAAATTGAAACTAATCTATTGTTGGTTGTCATTGAATCTGACTATGTTTTAAATACATTGTATATGTATGATGTTTGAGAGGAAAAAGGGAACGTACTCCATTGTTTTGGGAGGAGATAGGGGATGGACTCCATTGAAATTAAGTTGGCCGGAATGTCCAAGGTGAAAGTCCAGAAATCTTATGTATACATGGGCACCGATCCCACGGACGCAATTTTCGTAAAATGACAGATTGAAGTGTTGTGTGGTAATTGTCTTGATTAGATAACCACTGAGTTGTAGTCTCAGTTGGGGTTGTTGAAAGATAATGAAATTGACTTATGAATTGAAATGAATTAAAGGAAAATGAAATAAGACATGAACTTCGTATTTTATGATTATATAAAAATATGAATGTTTTGTCACAAACATTGTATATACACATTGTACTCATATCTTTATTAAATTTCATATACTGCGTTAGATTGTTCCTACTGGGTTTTGGCTCACCCTATTTGGGAAAACCATTTTCAGGTATTGGTGACATGTCTCCGCCAAGGCAATAGCTTGGAGAGACTTTTGGGAGCAAGAGCTTCTTTATTTTGTTATATTATTTGGTATAACCAAGAGCTTAAATTGTATTAAGTTAGGTTCACTTTTGTGTAACCAAGTAATGACTTGGAAAGAGATAAGCTTATGGAGCATATGACTATATGTTTAATTTTAATTCTCTTTACATTAAAACACATGCTGTAGATTCAAGATGAACATTTATGAATGTATATCGCATGTGTTAAATTTTGTAAACGAACTCTGATGAATGAAAGCATATTATTGCTATTATTCTTATGCTTTAAGGATTGGTTTTATTGTAATAATTTGGGGGCGTTACATCTTTGTTGCAAAAATTTCCCTAAAATGGAAACAGAAATGAGGGTTTGACATGAAACTGATGCTATCTTGACCTATGTAACAAAAATGAAATTTGAGAGGCCAAGGAACGAAAAGCAAACTTGGGGAGAGGAGGCTGTGCAAAATTTTGATGACAGCTAATGGGACTAGCATTCAGGGAGTTTTCACATGTCTTCTTGAAACATTCCATCTTCTATAATCAACCATTTCATTAGGTTCATAATTTCTCTCATTTTATGATCGTCCCTCTCTAATTTTGTCACTTCGATTATTGTTTACCATATTTAATTTGCTTATGCTATTCATATATAAAAGCTAAAAGAACAGTATAGAGCAAGATATTATTAACAGTTGACAAGATACTTATCAATATGTTGAATTCATCAAGAAAATTGTTGGCAATTCATTTATTCCAAGACTTGCGGATTGTGTTATCATTGAATATTGTGATATATATAACTGTTTTGGTTCAAGAAAATGCATTAAGAAAGGAATAGAAAGATCAAAACCTGTCGCTACGTATTCTGGTGCCGCATAACCCTGAGTTCCCACAACTCTAGTAGAAACATGAGTGTTATCTCCAGTGGGACCAGCCCTTGCTAAGCCAAAATCTGAAAGTTTTGCATTGAAATCCTACACAAAATTTGTCAAACAAAGCTCCATGAGGCATAGAAACTGATTACATGACTTCAGGGGCAGCAATTCCATATTGATCCAAGAACTCAAACTTCAAATTTGTTGACATACCGAATCAAGTAGAATGTTGGAAGCCTTCAAATCACGGTAGATTACATTAGCATCTAAATTATGTAAAAAGGATAGTCCGCGGGCAACGTCAACAGCAATACTCATTCGTGTAGCCCAAGGAATAGGTTGAACACCTTCTGCAGACGGAAAGAAATAGCGATTTAATGCTGGATATAATTTCCCTCATTTTGGATAAGTAAAACTTAGATAAAAATGCCATTGACTGGAATTTTAATGCTGCCAAGGCCAGGTTAGGTGGAAAAGGAAAATGAAAACTATCAGAATAAAATTTTGGTGTGGCTGAAAAGGTTCATGATTGAAAACGGGGCTCTTCTTTCCTGGTGTGAAGCCCTTTTTTTTTTTTTGTGGTGATAATTGGTCTGATCCAGATTTCAAAAGCCTGTCAAAATATGTTTGTGGTATAGCATTCAAAAAGAAGTTCCCAACCAAGTCAACCTATACGTGCACAACCCACAAAGCTGGTTGCCTGAATTATCAAAAACCTTGATGATTCCTCTACATGATCATTTCAAAACCTTTGTTCTCTTACACAGTTCAATCACGTAGTGCACTGTCATTAATTTCCAGTTTTGCTAAATTCACACTTCCAATCATATTGGTACTTCTATGCACCCCTTGTTTTCATTTTGAAAAATAAGATAAAATATATTTGGAAGGATAAAAATGGAAAAAGTAAAGAAAAAACAAGGAAATTAACTTACTTCTGAATAGATGATTTTCCAAGCTTCCCTTTGGCATGAACTCATAAACTAAAAGTTTGTGTTCAAACTCTGAGCAATAACCAATGAGTTTCACAAGATTTTCATGGTGAAGCTGACCTAAATAGTTTACTTCTGTCTGCCAAGTTTCAAAGGTCAAACAGAGTTTAGTTCATACAATGATGGGCAACTTCTAAAAAATAAAGCTTAAAGTAATTATTTATGACACATACAAGCCATTCCTTGTGACCTTGAAAGCTTTCTGCCTTGAGCTTCTTGATGGCCACTACAATCCCAGTTCCCGGCTTGCTGGGAGCAAAAGTGTTCTCGTCAATCCATCCTTTGAAAACACATCCAAATCCTCCCTCACCAAGAAGGCTATCTGAGCGGAAGTTTTTGGTGGCATTCTTGAGATCAATGAAAGTAAAGGACTTGAGGTTGTTGGAGATTGACGTATCACCTTTGGATGCTATGAGAGCTTTGTTCAAACTTTGCTGGGTGGACAGGTATGGATGATCTTTTGTTGTGCTAGGGGGCGTTGTCGTTTCTAGATAAAAAGTGGGGAAAAAATTCAAAGAAAATAGAATATTTACCACTAAAATCTCATGCAATAAAACCAGAAACCAAAGTTGCCTGCAATACCACTACACAAGTGATTTGAAAGTGACTCAAAATTCAAACTCATATAAAAAACAGCAATTGCAAGACAGCAGGAACTACAGTAAAATACTAATAAAGTGTATATTAAGGGATAAATATGTAACATTTAGGCACCCGAGTTGCCATTTCTCAAACAGGGTACACTGTGTTAAATCGGCACCTTTTGTGATTCTCACACGAGTTATCTGCTGAATAGATTCATATATCTACCCTTGCCCCAGTTGAGAACAGGTGCATTGTGCATGACCCTTAGTTGCACGAAGTGGGAGCGGGACCGGGGGAACGTGGCCACTTAGAGGAGTTGTAAATTAGGAGCGCTTATGTATTATTTTTATTAATTATATTTTATTTATTATGATAAATTATGTTAAAATAAATAAAAGAATAATAATTAGATGTTTTATTTTATAAATTTTTTAAGATTTTTTTATTATATATGATTTAAATAGATTTTTTTAAAACAATTAGATGATTTATTTTATGTTAAAAAGTTAAGAAATAATAAATTATGTTAAAAAAATAAAAAAATAAAAATTATATTATATATGATAAAATAAATAATTTTTTATTTTAGATAGAAAAATTATATTGTTTATGACAAATTATATTATATATGATAAATATTATAATTTATAAATTATAATATATTATATTATATATATGATAAATTATATTTATATTAAATAAAACAAATATAAAAACGGCGAGGGAGAGAGAGAGAGAACAAAGAATAGATCGAGAGAGAGAAGCAAACAAAGATGAAGAGGAGATCGAGACTGAGAGAAGAGAGAGAGACAAAGACAGTCGAGATCGACAGTGAGAGACGAGAGTGACGAAAATGATCGAAGCCTTGAGAGAAAGACGATCAAGATCGACTGTGAGAGAAGAGAGGGACGAAGATGATCGAAGCCTTAGTCTCAACCCTAATCACAATTCTCTCGCATTAGAAATGCGATTCTCTCGCATTAGAAGCACGATACTTATGCGATTCTTCCTTGGAAGTGCAAAATCGCGCTTCTTCCTCAGAAACGTGAGTCCCTTCCATGATTCCTACTACTAAGGCATGACCAAATGCATACTACCAAGTTACGGGCAAGGCACTGCCTAAGTCCGAGTAGATTCATATATCTGCCCCGGCCCCGGTGAAGAACAAAGGAATGGTATGCCAAAAATGTCGTCATAAACAGCATATTTTGTCACCCTTTTACAGCTGCTAATTGTGATTCTTTGTGATCTATTTGCTAAAGGGTATTGTTTATAATTAGAACTTAGATATAATTTGAAATGTGTAGCCCAAATGGAAGCTAACCGATTTGGTTACATGCATTATGTTAACTACTTGACTCAGAGGTTGTATGATAGTTCTTTTGTGACTATCATCCATTTGATAAAATGCCCCATTGAAGGGCCTTGATTTATTTATTTATTTTTATTTTTTTTCTCTCTGCTGTGAGTTGAATGCGCATTTTTGGAGCTTTTAAGGAACTAACTAATTTGAGAACTTATAATGATTGATTCCGATACAATTTCTATTGGAGGATTTCAGAGCTTTTATGGGACTCGGTTTTTCTTTTTGTTGATTTCTTATAATTTTAAAATTCTAGGATAGTTAAAAGTTAAAAGGAATTTATTGTTATCTCTTAACAAAGTTTATTCTCATGTCGATGCATACATAAAATGGAATAAGTACTAATATAATCCTCTTTCGATGCTCTATGTCTATCTCAATATTGAATATAAACTATAGTTGTAGATTCAATCATATTCTTTGCTAAGAATGAAATAGTTAAAACTTCATCCTTAATTTTTGAAACCATAGAATTTGGTCTCTCCTAAACAAGATTCCTGGGTCTACCACTGTACAGTGTGACTAAATCCAATCTATATATAGGTAGCCTTCTATTTCATGGCCGAAAAATAAGCTAATAGGACTCCAACCAAGATTTCTAGAGTGTATATATATATATATAGAGAGAGAGAGAGAGAGAGGATTGACTATGGCAAAGAAGTTCAAATTTGTTCAATTCTTCTCTGCAGAACAGATGTTTCTAAGGAAGTTGTGGAAATTCGTGTCAGAAAGAAAATGAATTCAAAACAAATTTAAAAAAATAAATTTTACAACAATAGCATGAAGGAAAACAATGGTGTTAGAGCATCTCCAATCTTTACTCTCTTTTTTTCCCCTCATCAAATTCGTGTGATAATTTGGTTAAAAACTTGATCTAATATGGAACAATCCAATCCAATCCAATCCTTCCTCTCTCTTTTTTCATTAAATCTTTTTTAAAAACTGCAAACTTTATCTAAAAAACATTTACAACAGTTTTTTTTTTTTAAATCAAAGAAACAAATCTCCAATACTTGCTCTTCATAAAATTTCATCAAAATTGAGTAAAAATACATAACTTGTTGAGAATTTGGGGAAATGCACTTCAATAATTTCACCTTAAAGTGTTTGATCTGATTCTAAAGCTGTGCTCAATACAGAGTCTCAAAATAACAAATGCAAAAGAAAAGCCCTAGAAATCAAAGACAAACCCACATGATTATATTGGGAAAAATAAAAAAATCAGAAGAAGAATTGTACCAACGAATAGATTAGAAGAAGCATGAGCGCACTTTGCAGGTCTGCCCAAGCAATTTCCCATAGTTGATCGGTCAAAAGAAGAAAAAGAAGAAGTAATCCATTGATTTTGAAAACAGTTTTTCTCAAAAGGGGAGAGAAAAAGAAGGAGAATGAAGATGAAATTAATGATGAGGTTGAATCAAACATATTATTGAAATTTGATTTTTAAGAGATTGTGATTTGGTTTTGGGAGGTTGGGGCTGACTACGGAAGCTCAGCTCAGCTAGTCGTTGAACATACTAATTCATTATTTTCATGGTCCCACTTCTCTCTAGACTCTCTCTCTCTCTCTCTCTCTCTCTCTCTCTCTCCATAATCCTCCATATTTTCTCATGTTCACATTCCATTTGAACAAGTCTATAAATCAACAGGATATTGTCGGTGTACTTGTTCAATTTTGACTCCTATGGCTGATAAAAGTAGGAAAAAAATCAGTTTATCACATGACTTCCCTACTGTTTTTGTACAATTTTTTTTTAAAAAAAAAGTTAGCAAGTGTTTGACCTGCATTAAAAAATTATATATTTTTTAATATATAACTATTTAAATTACATACATCAATACCTATTAATATTTTTTCTTTATTAGTCTACTCATTTTCTTTATTTTTCTACATATTTTTTTTTATAAAAAGTCAAAAAATATATTTATTTAGAATATTCCAAATCACTTTTTTAATAAAGTTATTTTTTATTTTTTATTTTTAAAACAAAAAATAATTGAAAACATTAAAAGTGATACTTTAATAATACCACTAATAATGTGACATTGAGCGTAATAATGTGACAATAGACCTGCGCCTATGCTTTTTTTTTTTTTTTTTTTAATATTCTCAATGCATTAGTAGTGATGATTAGGATGAGGATGACAATGACAGGACTGAATTTTATTTAAATGTAAATTTTGTTTTTTAAAATTATATGTATGAGAAGATTGGTGGTTTTTTCATATTGTTGCTGTTAATTTTTTGACAAATTTTATAGTTTGTTATTTTGTTTCGGTAGTTTTCTCATCTGGTCATTTGAGACTTATTATTTTTTTCCTTCTATTTTTCTTTTCTTATTATCTATTATGTTAACTCTTATTTTTAATATAACTATTTTATAATTTTTTTTAAAACAAACCCCGTTAGTGGATGGCGAAATTGGTCATAAGATTAGTCAATCAACACATTTTTGTAAAAAATTCAAACAGAATATATATGATTGAAAAAAAAAATGTTTATATGTATAGAAAATACTTTATACATATTTATACAATATGCGACAATATTTATAATTACAGGTGTTGTGAACATTTTAGATTACATTTGTGTCCATTCTGTCAAATTCTTTATGTACAAAGAGAAAGTAATTTTAAAATGGACCTTATTAGTAAAAGGTAAATAACATGTCAATGGATTTCAAGAAAAATAATTACAAAAAAATGGTTAACATTATAATTCCCCTGAACAATAATTCCCCCATTAATTAATCTATAATTTTTTTTGTCCTATTACGTGTTTGATTTTGGGATCGGTATGTTAGTAGTTCTACTACCACTAGTATAGATAGTTTTTCTGTTCTTACAAAAAAAATTAAACATAATAGTAAACTCAATAATTTTTATTTTTTTTCCTGAAGTGATAGAATCATGAAACAGCCACATCATCCTGTATTGATTTTTTTTGTAAGAAAATATAATACTTATTATTATTTATATAGCATTACTCTTTTATCATTAAGTTTAGGTATATAGAAAATTGATTACAAAATGAAACACATAATGATATATGAATAAAAAAACTCTAAAAGTGAAACTAAGGGCTGCTTTGGGATCTACTTAAAAAAGACAAAAAAATTAAAAAAAGTTACTCAAAAAGTTAAAAAGTTATTACTATTTATCAAAAAATATATAAAAAAATTAATATATAAATATTAAAAAATAATTCAACTTTTCGGCCCATCAGTCTAACCAACTGCCAAGAAAGGGAAAAAAAATTATTTTATAAGCATTCACTAAGTGACATTGGAAAAGTTGGGCCCGTGGGGCTCCACCATGGGTTCCGTTTTGATAATCCAAACCATTCAATATGTAGAACTTGTCTAGTATTATATGCCTGTAAAAAATTATATCTACCAGATATCGCTAACAATATGATCAAGTCAGTTTTGTATAAAAAATGAATGGTGTTATAATTAACAGTTGACCAAAAAAACTAATACGATCAGATAGCTATCGATATCCAATCAACGTGATTTTTTATAAGCATATAGTACTGGACGAATTCTACACATTGAAACGGTTCCGATTAGAAAAAAAGGACCTGTAATGGGCCCCCACGAGCCAAACAACACTGTCCAATCAAAGCCCGAAAATGAGGTAATATTTTTCCATATGCTCATCCCAGCCGACTGACTGCCTATTTGTACGGCCTAATATACTATCTTCTCCTACACACTTATTTATACAATTTTTTAATACATATTTTTTTTATAAAAAATTAAAAAATTATCCCAAACATCCATATTTTTTTCTTCAACTTTTTAGTTCAAAAAGACAAAAAATACACTTATTTAGGACATCCCAAACAATCCCTAACTAACTATTTTTTTTAAATTTTATTTATTCATATGTATTTTATGTTTAAATTCTGTATTACTTCTTAAAATAATAATTTTTCTTCCCAGGTTGGAAAAACTGACCACTCTTCCTTTTCTAAACCATTCAAGTCCTTCAAAAGGTTTGAATTTGGGGGTGGAAATTTATGGCGCTTGACTTTCTAATAATTGAACCCAAAAAAAAATCACGTTAATAGTCCTACCACTAACATCACATTATTATTAATATATAATATTATCATTAAATCACAATATATCATATAAGGTGATTCTGTTTTTATTTGTTGAATTATTAGTACAATGAGATTAAATAAGGAAATTATTAATGCGACAATATTAAGTTAGAAAAATAAAATAAATTATATTTATTTGTGTATTTATATGATATTAGTTAATTAAGACAAATTTTATGAATTTACATAAAAATTTTCAATATATAAAATGTAATTTAGTTATTTTTGTGAAGTAAGAAAATAATGATATTTTCACCTCTAATTTCATAGAATTAGATAGTTAAAATCCAATCCAACCCCCTAATGGGATTGCTAATACAAATATAGGCTGGTACACCTTTTTATTTGGTGCTTTTAATATTGAATATCAATGACAACAATATTACCATTACATTGAAAATTTACTCATAAACCTGTGGGTTCCAACTTGGAGTCTGGTTTCTCTGCAACCATTGCAACACACTCGATTTTAGAACAGATACAATACTCAAAAAATAAAGTATATTATATTTCTATAAATTACTCAAATCTAGTAGGGTGAGGACATTCAACAGACTATTTGCTCACCATAAATCAGAAACCAAAAAAAAAAAAAAAATAGTAAATTTGTGTTACTTTCGTAGTAGACTCGACCCCTCCCTCCGAATTTGAATACAATAAATTTGTTCCAAATTTTTGCAACTGCCTATTGTACAATTTACCAGCATGGGACCATCGAGTCTGTCAGAAGAAGAGAGAACTTTATCAGCCCTGTAAAAACAAAAATACAAATATGTATATAAAGAATTAAAAAGACCGCGAAAAAGAGCTCAAAACTGAAAGTAAAACACAAAATCTACAGCTCACCAATAAAAAGAGATATTTCTCCGCTGCCGGTACACTTTTAAGCAGAAACGGTGTGTGTCCTGCAGCAACCGACCAAGACTATTCACAGGGACAAAAATGTTTTCACAGCTTTCTTCAATTTACAAATACAAACCAACTTTGCAGGAAGACGGGACAGATCACCAAATCATTCCAAAAATTAGTTGAATTCTTCAAGCCGGGGGGGAAATGGGGTTTTCTATTATAGTAGCAGTTGTTCATGCGAAACAAGGTCCGACTCATCTAGTCAATCTTAGTCAATAGAGAATGGGCGTGGTCTTACAGAACGTCGTTGACGAGGAAATGAGAAAGGGCTATCAGATCTTTCCCTAATTGGCTTACTAGGTCTGTTGTCGTTCATACCTAGTAGCAAAGTAGCTGCACAAAACATGAATAAGAGGAAAACTGAATTATATTAGCCTCCAAGTGTACTTACCACATAGCTGAACAGACATGAATCTGCAAAACAGGAAATATTACAACGATACAGTAAAAATCCATATTTGAAGCCGGTTCACACGGCTTAGTAGTTTAACCATTGTTTTAGCTGGTTTTTACAAAACACAACGTTTAGGTTTGAGGTTTAAGTGAGACCGGAATTAGGATCGACTGATGTTTAAATCAGCTGGTCCTGTTTTGAAAACATCATACCTAACATTTGGAAATAAGTATAGATACTTCCAAGAAGGTACCGTGTTGTGTAGGGACACCATATTGGACACCAACACAACACCAGACACTTCCCAACCTCCATTATCAGAATCTTTTGATTCAGAATTCGATTCACGATTTGATTCACCATTTTTGTAAAACAATATGAATCTATGGATAAATCTATTTTGAAAGTGAATCTCTAGTGAATTGCACGATTTACAATCGATTCACAATTCGATTCACTTTTTACGATTCATGCAATTTTTAAAATTATTGTGTCCAACATATTTTCGACTCTTCTTCTCTCTCTCTTTTTAGTGAAAATGGCATAATACAATTTGTAATAGTGTTTAATACCAAACTAACCAACATATATACATGATTTGTTATTATTTTAGTAATCATGAAATTTTTAATAGGTTCAATCAAATTCAGTCAGACCTAATATATTTTTAACCTTTCTTTCCATTTTTTTTTCCTTTAAAAAATCATAATATATCTTCTAAAGATATTTAAGATTAAAGTTATAATATATATTTGGGGGATGCACCAATAAATCCCAAATTAATAACTTATACACTGTTTAGTCCTAAAAGTTTTCTTATAGACTGAAAGGTCCCATTACAATGTTTCAAACATCAGATTAATGTTACAAACATTAGATTTCAAACATCCAATGTTTATCAGATTACAATGTTCCAATGTTCATTTACATCATGAACATCATGATGATGTATAAAATGGGACTAAATGGAGCATAAGAAAACTTTTAGGACTAAATGGTTCAACTTTTCAGAAACTAGGACTTATGGGTAAATTTTCCTATGAATTATCTATTTTTATTTTATTAAATTGAATATAATTGAATATTACATGTAAAATATTTTAGGCTTTAAAATAAAAGATTCTAAATAATTATTTCTTATTATTTGCTCACGGTTACTTATGTATGCTTATTGTCCAAATATCAATATCGTTGCTAATTATTGTTACTTTGAAAATTGATAGTTTGTCTATTGGGTACCTTTGTTAACTTCTTACTTATTAAACTACGTGATTATCATTCAAAATAACATTTTCATTGATTTAAGTCTAAATATTTCATATTCAGAAGATATATTTAACATCTAAATGTGTAGATATATGTTTTTCAGTAATTTAAAAAAAGTGACAAAATCTTTACTATTCACGATTCAATTCGCAATTCGGTACGAAACTATTTCGATTCACGATACGAATCCCAAGACAATGTTCCCAACAATTAAAACACACATTGAACACATTACAAATTTGAATAAAACAACTTGAAATGCAATTATAAAACAAAGACAACATAAATTTATAGCTATTATCCTCCTTTATAGTTTAAAATTATTATATTATATTTGATTTAAATATTCATATATATAACATTTAATTATTATTATTATTATATATGACATAAAATAAATATATAAAATTATATATTTTGCACATCTCCTCACTTGTCGTGTCTTATATTTTTTGAAAATTTCTATGTCGACATGTCAGTGTCGAATCCATATCGTGTCATATGTCCATGTTCATGCTTTTTGGATTCAGAAAATTAACCATTCATTTCGGGGTTCAATACCAAAAATTTTACAAAAATAAATTAATTAAAAAAAGAAAATAATGCACATACCCTTGTCTGCCAAAGAATTCATGGCCCCTTCCTTGGATTGTAATTGCGGCTGCGAATTTAATCCATTTGCAGCCTCAGATTCACTGTGACCACCAGTGCCACCACCCCCAAGTCTGAGAGATATCCAATCCTCAGTTTGTATACAGTTTGACACATCAGGTTGATCTCTCAAATTAGGCTGAATCAATACATCAGAAGGCCTTGTTGGAAGAAATATTTGAAGAGAGGGATCATCTGCACCAAATGCCAATGGATTATCAACTAAGCCATCATTTAAATCAGCATTAGAACGATCAACGGTAGAGTCCGGGAAAAGAGTAGCAGATCCCATGGTAGTCTCTGCAGGCAACATGAATCCATTCATCGATGTAGGACAATTAATGGAACTGTGTTGCAAATCAACCAAGGCATCTGAGACATCTGCATCTGAACCAAATAATTGGAAACTGGGACCCGCCTGACTACCCGGAGGTAAAGGCCAGAGGGGCATTCCAAATTCATGATCATTAGTATTGAAAAGACCTAGGCATGAACTACCACCAGTAACAAGAGCAGGATCTTCAGGATATGAATCGGGAATTCCATGTGTGGGAACTGGAAATGTGATTCCACCAACATCAGTTTGATTATTCTCGTAGAGTGTTCGAGGTGAAATCATGATGTCACTCTCTTCTTCTGAATCACTGAGAACAATAACTTCCACATCCCCTAATGGTGCGGAATTTGGATTGATAAATTCATACGTTTGGTCAATGTTCAGAGAAATAGAATCAAGTTCAATCCCATTGTTGGGACAAAACTCAAAATTTCCACCACCGTCTTGATTGACACTAGCATCTTCACCATCCCTGCCACTTCCAGTTGCACTACTACTCATTGGGATTAGATTCCGACCAAGGTTCTCAAACTTTTCCAATCTATTACCGGAAGAAAGTAAGTGCATATCATCAGGTTTACTGACTTCCCACAAACCATTCCGGTTCTTCTTGATTCCAAGTTTTAAACTGGCATGTCCTTCAGAAACACCTTCTTGTTTGATGTGCTTAAGAGCTTCTGATTTAGGTTTAACTTCTCCATCCATAGGGACACAGAGAGTACCATCGGGGAAGTGCCACAGCAGAAGATCTCCAAGATCCCTGCGATCACCTTCTGTCTTTGCCCGCCAAGAACCATCAGGCTTCACCTCAATGTCTGTCACATCTTCTCCACAATTCTGCATCTGTATCACAAAATTACAACAAAGCACAAACCCTATGAACCCAAAAATCAATGACGAGCTCGATTAAATTTAGAGGTCCATGTTAGGCAGCAACCTTAGATGTGATGCGATTGAAATACGGGTCAATGACGACATTCTCCAGAGAGTAATTCTTGAGGCAGATGGGGCATTGCCACTGCAGCCATACAAATATACAAACACGCTCAAAGATGGAACCAAACAATTTATCTAACTCATACAACTTGACAAGAAGAATACCAACAACATATAAAACATTATTTTTAAATGCTTGCCTTCCTAGACCGTTGGTTCATTTCCACGAAAACTTCAAGATCAAAACAGCCCATGTGAAGACAAGGTTTGAATCTTCCAGCAACCTTCATTCGTGAGCCACTCATCTGTACATATATAATGCACAAGAGAAAGAGGGGGGTGGGGGGGGGGTGATCAGTTACCTCCATATCACAATAAAAAAGAGAATAGAAGCTTCAACACCAAAGCAGAACACCTGTTCCTGAGTAGAGGTCACATGTACTTGAGTAATATAACACATCAAGAAAAGGTCTACACATGGGTAAAAAACACACATATATTGACAATACATCACATTAGATAGTAATATCACTTTTTTTTAACAATGAAATATGAACATAAACTCGTGAAAACTCTAGTCAGACTTTGGGAAACATTCTTCGAGGACTTCTTATCCTCATTTGTACTTTCTCCATACTTTTTTATCAATAATATTTCATTTTTTTGTTAATAAAAAAATTAACAAAGAGCAGTGCAGTTTGAGGTGCAACACTGATTCCTTAGTTTACAAGGTTGATACAATTCATGTAATTTTCTCTTAGTAATGCAAAAACACTTTCATTATCAACTAGGGTAAAAACCACTTGAATACAACCGTTTCACAGTTCCACACTCCAAAAGCTTCAACTCATGTATATATTTACAACATCAATAACTAAGAGAAATCAAGCTCCATTGGAAGTAAAATGAAATACTAAATAAAAGTACACATTGACATACTTCAACTAGGCCAATTAGTTCCAGCACACACAAATATAAAAACACATTGCTTGCACTGATGTACAGAAAATTACTTACAGGACAACGTAAATTGACAGGAATAGAATCAGCAACAATTTCCAGATCACTGTCACTATCTGCATTTGCTGTTTCAGTTCCACCACCAACACAACGGCGAACACGAGCAAGAGCTTCTTCAAATAGCTCACCATCTGACTCCTTAGGTATCAAGTTGAGAATCTAAACAACAAAGCAAAAATAACATAACCAGAAAAACCAAGAATAATTATGACCTCCCAAATTACACATTTGTTTGGTGTGATTGAACTGCCTAATAAACTTCAACCAAAAATATATATATATAAATATATGTATACATAAAACTACATAACCTATAATATCCAAAACCATCACGGATACAAAAACAGTTCAATCCCAAATTGCTATCAGGCTACACCTGCCAGCCTGATCAACAAAGTTTAGATCATCGCAAACAAGATCCAGAATCATACTGCCCCCACAATGTACTACAAGATACTACAGATGATAAAATTAAAGCAAAACATCCAATTAAATAGAAGGCAAAGACAAACTTTTTAATTAAACAATACTACTCATTTGAGTCTCACACTACATAAGCCATAGAAACAAATAGAACTATGATATGACGACATTGATCCCTCAAATTGTAGGGCAACTTATGAAAACGATCGTATCCTTGCAAAAAAAGCTGGTTTGTTAAAATTCTAAACTGGAAAAAACTGATGCAAACTAACTGCAGATATAAGTACAAAGACCAATGGGGGGAAAATAATTTAATGCAAATTTAACCATACAAAGAACTAGGAAACAACAAAAAACTCTTCAACAGAAAACAATAAAACAATTTCAGACAGCTAATAAAATATACAAAATCAATACTGACTAGATTACATTTCCTATTACAAGATGCCATAACTGAAAGAATTCATCGTAGTGAAGGTACGGAGTTACAGTCAACCGTCACATGTCTTAATTTTGAAAGAATTGAAACTACCTGCTGAACAGTACGCCGCTTCACAATTCTGACCCCCAAACAGAACACTCGAGAATCACATCCTGTTAAGGAAATTTTATTAATTCCGTCTCTGGTGCACGGTGTGATCTGACAAAACAAGAAGGAAACTAAGAAATATAACCAAGACCAGCAAACTATTAATGCTGTTAGAAATGCAAGTGTCCATTAAATAAATAAACAAATAAACACTCACACAAATGTATTCCTCGAGAAATCATTTGGGCATAAAATAAGCAACAAAATGGACTACAAAAAAATGAGTGAACAAAGGCCAAGAAACTCACAACAGGGCCATCATCACGACCATTAGCCCCTAGCAATTGTGAGCCAGGTCTGTTAATTGCCCGCAATGGCATACCTGTAGGGTCATACACAAAATAAACCAAGAACAGCCTATAAAAATTCAAAACAAAACAAAAAGGAAACAAACAAACAAAAACCCACAAAACAATATGCATATATATATATATAAACCACAAGAAGATCCCAAGTACAGGAGGTTGTTAAAGGTGATTGTTAAAAAGCTATCTGTGAAGGGATGCAGGACTACGAGCTTGAGTCTCAGAATAATTTTGAGCTTATTTAGGGCCCTTCCCTCCACCAAAATAGAGAGGGATGCTCTGTGAGGTGCTTAGAGATGGATGGCATCAAGTACCCTTGAAAGCTCCCTCACGATAATTAAGATTTCTAAGGAAATTGAAGTTCCAAGAGAAGACAATGTCATATAAACAATGAAAACATTCAGAAAGCAAGTCAAACGATATAATAGAGGGAACAAATGATCAAATGAATCAACACTTTCATCACAAATATCCATTTTCTTCACTTTGGTATTGATCCAAGCAGGTTTAGTGTCACAAATCAAACTTCAGGGGGGGCCACCATATTATTTGGTCTAGCCATAAGGGGGTAAAGTGTAATTTACCTTTTTATTATTAAATCAAAAGGCCAACAGGTAAATAATAAATAGATAAAACAAAATACAAAAACAAGCTTTCATTGAATGTTTGATATGCGGAATATGTTTTCACGGCCAAATGATTACAACTGCATGGTCTAAAATAATTAGTACAAGTAAGGATACTTTAGTGAACATATCACAGCAATATATTTTACAAACTCCCACATGCAAGTAACATAATGTAATGGATAAAGCAAAATGAGCATACCATTGACTTGTAGCTCTGCATGCTGTGGCCAATGCATCCTAAATGGAACCTTGTCGTTAAGAAGCATACACCAAGCCTACATCGTAATTACAAAGAAAAGTTAAAACATTTATAAGTACTTGGTAGAAAATTAATTTTCATGACGCAGATGTAAATGCACACCAACCAACCTGAACATCATGCTCTTGTTTAAAAAATTCCCTGTCTTCCCTTGTAATTTGAAATGTTTTCTCAATGCTCTGCACCGGATTTGAACTAACAAATTTTGTAGAGAAAAAAAAAAAAATCAATTAAAACAAAAAATTAATATGACAAGGAAAGATAAGCTTTTGTCGAATAAGGGGAATATATGAAGAGAATATTTTCTAAAAGAAAATAATATAAATATTAAGACAATGGTGAATTGCACAAGTCATCTCGTAGTTATTGCATCAACATAATAAAAGCTAATTCCATCCAAGTGCAATGAAACGTAAGAGATAAGGAAAAGGCTAAATCCATTTACCACTTGTAAACCTGGGATTTCACTTGAAAAATGAAAAATTAACAAAACTAATCCTTAATTCAAGTTCTTTTTACACTCACCTTAGCCAAAACCAAAATTCTTCCATTAACATTCAAATTGGCATTTCATACATACAAAATTGTTCAACAAGGGAGAAAGGAAGCATGATTTACAACCTAAGAATCAGAATTGGGGATGCACTTACCTGTCTGTTGGAACATTTGCAATGGTCAACTTAACAGGATACAAGGGATGTTTTGCTGTCACCCAAAAGCTGCACATCATAAAACAAATCAGAAGAATTAAAAACTTTTTATATTAGATAAGCTTCAGGAGAGTGAGAAAGAATGATAGATCAAATTGGAGGAAAGTTAATCATATTGAACCACCCAGATAAGTAATTAAGTTGCAATGAGTTTAAGAACATTCGCAGCTGGCTTGACAAATGATTTCAAACAATTAAGCCAGGCAGGTTGGACTGGGGAGATCAAGATTAACTTTCTTAACTTTAATGCCCATTCCAAAACAAATCATAATCCAGACTTTGACTGCAGCTTCATCAGTCACGTTATGTACAGTAGTACTTCAGAAAAAGTTCTGACAACAACCATCATGGTCATTTAAACTTAGGGCGGGGGTAACCTCTCATAATTTGTAATTGCAGGCTTTACAGCAATATCAAAATTGGAAGAAATATATAGATGAAGACTTTGCAAAAGTTTGAAAAGTTGTTGACTAGTCAAGATTTGTTATGTAGTAATGATAGTCCAATTACTTATGTAAACATGACGAACAAATCAAACTGAGGAATCACAGACTAAGATAAACTTATCAAATAAAACAAAACTGTACTGAAATTTCTGCTACCCACACATATTAATGATAAGGCACAAAAACGAATGAAAAGAAATAGGAAACTCAAATTACAGGAAACCACGATATGAAACTTTCCAAAGACTAACTAAATCGATAGCATGTTGATGAAAAAAGATAATGAAGAACATGTAACACAGAACCAGCAACAAAATACTTATTGGGGAAAAAATAATCCCATAAGGTAGCAAAGCAATCATGTACTCGAAACAAATCCCATAATAGATGCATGAGTGGAAAAAAAAATGTGACGTTACCCAACAAGTAAAATACCAGTAACAGCAAAAGCGCACACAGAAATCATGAAACATTCATCCACATATGCACAAGAAAGAGGGAAAAAAAAAAAAACTGCATTACATACGGGTCTGCCCGACTGAGTCTACAGAGTTCACAATAGAAAATGTCAGGAGGAGCTGGTAGAACACCCTCCATAGGCTTCTCTGGAATAATAACACAACCAATATGCTGCCACACATGGCACTTCAGATCCTCACACTGCACAATAAAACAAATAAATTAGTAACAAAATAAAAGTGTGTGCAATCCGTAAATTAACCAGTATACACCACAGATGATAGCATTGCAACATTACACAAAGTCTTTTATCTTTGGCAGGTTTTTTGTTTGTGTTAAGGGGTATTAGACCACTATTTTTTTATTTTTTTAGTTTGAAACGAGATGGGTGGAGGGTATAGAACTGTAACACCCTAAGCATTATCATTGCATTACATACTCATGTTTACCATTTTAACACTTGCATATCTAGAGTTTATGGTTTCTTTTCTATGCATGAGTAGTAATTATATGATATGCTATCAATTGCCATTAATATTTGAAGTATGAATGGCTATGCAATATTGTTATCACAAGAACTTGCATTTCTGATGAATTAAATATTTACTTGGAAGCATGAATAGAATGAAGACTCTTTTGAACATGAAAGTTAAGATATTCATATGACCTTGATCATTGAATCAGTTTGCAATGAATTTCCGCATGGACAACGAATCTTATCCATTTGATAAGAATCTTCAATTTCCTCCTTGAGCCTCACAACATTACTGCTGTCTGACAAACCTGGTCCTTTCGATGCTAAATCAGTAGCCCCAGATACCTGTATTTTTCTGGGGAGACAAAATGTTTAGCAAGTTAATGAGACAACCAAACAAATGCCAACACATGGCATTATGGAATGAGAAAATGTTCTACAACCATAATAAGTTCAATTTGATATGCTGAAAACAAATGTCTACGAATCAACCAAAGTTAAGATCTGCCATTACTTACGATGTAATCCAAATGTAAGAAATGAGATAAAATAAGAACATACCTGTAAGCATCATCTACTAGTTTTGCAACTTCTTCCTTCGCAACAGCATTTTTCTTTGCCCACGTACCAGAAACTACACAAAAATGGCAGACAATTTGCAATTGTTCATAACATAACAAAGCCATTGTATTCAAAATGCACCTTCAAATTCAGCCAAACACAGTTGAATAGTAGAAATGTTGAAGTTAAGCCCACAAATAACACAACCCAAAGATAACAATACAAATATAATCAAAACTCAATTGTGCATTGACATAAGAACAAGACTAGCCAGGCAAGGGCAGAATTGTCCATCCTTGGGGGTTTAAAGATTTGGATTTGGAATGTGAAGGGGTGTCCTAAATATATAATGTGTGCATGAAATCGCACTATAGAACATACCTAGATTCTGCATTATCAAGATATGGAATAGACTGCTTCCTTTGTATTAAAGTTATTTCCCAAAGGTACACATTTTAGTTTATTCAAAACATTATGTATAAGGTAGTAAAAAATCCTAACACGAATAAAACCACTCCATGTCTGTATAAAATTACAAACTTCCAAAATAAAACATGAAATGCAATTTTCTCCTAATATAAGAGGTTTGCACAAGCTACAACTAAGGTTAAAGCTAAGGTAAAACTAGACGGCACAAAAAAGAAACTATAATGACAAGCTATGATGCACGGGCACGGACACGGACACAAACACGACACAGACACGCAAACACGTAAATTTTTAAAAAATGGAGGACACGATACGCCGTGGACACGCTCAATATATATAATTATATTTATTTATTATATGTCTAAAATAAAAATAAAAAATTATTAGAAGGTAATTAAAAATACAAAATAATATAAAAGTCAATGATATATTTAATAATCAAGTATTAGTTTTTATAAAATTAGAATAATAATAAAATTAATAAGCACCGTACCAAAATTTTTTTGTTGGTGTTGAGTATTTTAATATTAAAATATTATATATATAATATTATAATGGAAGATGTAGAAGGTGAATGCATTATTAAGGATTAGTGGGATGGTGGATGGGCCCCCTCACAAACCTATTTTATATATATTAAAATAAATCAACATTGTTGTCCACTGACTGGTAAAGAAAATAAAATAAAGAAGAGAGAAAGGAAGGAAGAAAACAAAGGAGACAGAGGAGGAAGAAAAACGAAAGCGACAAAGGAAGAATAAAGAACAGAAGAAACGAATCAAAGAAAAGAACAAAACGAAGAACAGGTTAGGGCTCTCTCCCTCTCCCTCCCTCCCCAACGGGTTAGGGTTTCAATCCACCTCTCTATTTTTCAAGCTTTATCTTGTTACAGAGTGTCCAAACGTGTCTTGGTGTGTCAAAAACGTGTCCAACAGGAAAAATTCAAAAAAAAAACAGGGGACACGTTTGGTAAAGTGTTTGACAACGGGTTAGGGCTTCAATCCACCTCTCTATTTTTCAAGCTTTATCTTGTTACAGAGTGTCCAAACGTGTCTTGGTGTGTCAAAAACGTGTCCGACAAGAAAAATTCAAAAAAAAAAAGGGGTCACGTTTGGTAAAGTGTCCGACACGTGTCCACTGCACGTCTAACGCGTGTCTGTGTACGCAGCCTCCGACAAGGTGTCCGTGCTTCCTAGATGACAAGAAATAACTACTGAAAAAATTATCATCTCAGCAATATTTCTGCTTTTTTTAATCATCAACATCTCTGCCTAATTTGGGGATGAGAAGAAACACGAAATTCACCCCAATTCCCTAACAAAGAAGTTCTTTCTTTATAAAACATGAAATGTAATGGCATGAGGACACAAACCACCACCTACTCCAGTGAACACTTTGGTACGGCATATATATAAAGAAAAGGGAAATAAACAACCACTGGTGTATGGAAAAATGTACAAACCCTATGTGGACTTTTTACAACAATTTATCATTATATTTGAGGGAAAAATGATAAAGAAAGTAATAGAACCAATTACCTCGCTCATCAGAGAGAATGGCCAATATACGTTCTACAAGGTCCTACAAAATTAAGAATACACAAATCAGACCTAATGTGCTTTGTAATAATCCAACTTAAAATTGATAAATAACGAAGAGATCAATTAATTAAATAAAAGAGATGCTCAACCCCAAAAAAAGTAAGTAAATAAATCTTCAAGTTGCCATGAATCTAAGAAACACAAGGTTACATTTATAGACCTGAAATAGTAGAGAGAGAGTTGGTGAGTGAAGAGCGAAAGAGACAAAGGGAGGAAGGGGAATTTACCAAAAGAAATCTCCAATGTTATGAACAAGCAATTTTCAGAACTAAACAAACGGCTGATGAAATCACTAGTGATAAAATGCAACCACGCATTTGTAATCCTTTAAATTGCCGGCTGATAAGAGAGTTGGGAAGGAATATCTTCCAAAACAAGGGCCGCAACTTCGGGGTTGAATGATATATTACATCAACAACGGCAATCCAAAATGCTTCTCTGTTCTTTTAAAGTGTTGCTTTATAGATTTACAACGAAAATTAAGCTTAAAGAAAGTACTACCCCGTTGTAAGGGAAATTAAACTTTGTTAACAGTTAGAGTGCAACAATGTGTAAAACCGGCACAAAACACCATGCCCATTGTCAAAATAGGGCATAAAGTATTTGCAGACATTGAGCTTCCAGCCATTCCTCTTGAAGTTCAAAAGATGTCAACAACTAGTCTTTCACCATTCATTCATACAAGTTAATAAAGCAACAAGCAATATAAATAATATTTCATATACTGAACCTGCTTCTTTCCTTGCTTTGAAAGTCCCAGTTGGGAGAGAACATCCTTGAGCTCCTTTATTCTGAAATATGCCAATTTGTCCTATAAGAGAGAAGATACATCATCACAAACTCATTGCAACCAAAAAGCAGGTACAGTATCATACATGACATTTGACAATAACCAATAAGAAAAGTAGCCACCATGAGAACAGTGACAATGATGAAGTGAGTTGAGGAAACCTCAGTGACAATGATGAATTGAGTTGAGGAAACCTCCTATGACCAGAAAAAAAATCATATGAGGCAAGGCAAGCCACGGCTTTCTACATTTGAGCATAGAATTCACAAAATTTCATCATCCGTAGTCATAGAAGTATAGAAGTATGACATTTGAGCATGCATTGGGATAGGCCTTGAGGCCAGCCTAATCCCACAGTGTAAAGATTGTACATTGGTTTCAAATCCCATTTCCTCCACCAAAGAAAGGGAATCCTGGGCATGAAACCATCACAGTCTCACACCACGCTAAGAAACAGCAAGAACATGTATACCAGAAAGTGCAAAATTAGCAAACCTAGTACTTACCCTCTTTCAATAATTGTTAGAATTTTGAAGTTCAAATGGATGAACTTATACACTAGGGAGTATATTTAATAATAAAGCTAATCATCCAATAGTAACTAGTTTTCCCTAGCAAACACCTAAAATTGAGCCTAACTTGAAATGACTAGCTCCAACCATAGCTTCACAAGTAATTACCAGGCATGGGTACATCAGCTGCATATGTGCTGCATCTACTTTAAATATATTTATCACATGAACTAGAAATGGCCAGAGGCAGATTGATATGTAACATGGGGGATGCAGTGTTGGGTGGGGTGTTAAGTCACCACCAATTTCCTCAAAAGCTTAAGCTATTGGGAAATGGACCCAACAATGTTTATCAAGGTATCCAACAGCCTCTCTCATGTGCAACCCCGTCTTGCACATGGAGAGATAAATAGAGAACCAAACAGACGAATAAGTAAACAACCAAACAAAGAAGAAATCATCAAACTGGGACCGAATACCAAAATGCCAATAGAGACACTTGAACTCAAGACCTCTCTCAACTAAAGCTCTGATACCATGCTAAGTCACCAATTTTCCTAAAAGCTTAAGCTATTAAAAAATGGGCCCAACAATGTATATCAAACTATTCAACATGGAGGTGATGCCAAATTTCCTACAAGGTAAAGGTCATACCAGTGTACAAGGTTCTAGCTTACAGGGAGCGAAAGTAAGTAGATAGCGGTCTCCTCAGTTCTTTGTGGATAGGTTGATTATTTGATTACCATGACTCAAAACAGAAAAACAGATAGCACTTGTCACCACACCAGGTCATGAGACTTCTTGAGCAATGTGCAAGCTAGTGTGAAAAGCCTCGAGATTTCCAAAGGAAGCCTCAAATTTTTTCTTGTATTTCTTTATGAGGAGGAGCCTCTAGACCTGCCCACTCAATAGTAGTGGCTAAATGAGGTTAGAGTGTTAGACAACATTCTCTTGTGAAGCATGAAAGTCAAATCTAAGTCGCCAAAAGAAGCTTTCTAGCTAGGTTGTTATCTATTCAACAGCTTAACTTAGTTGACAGATCAAAAAATACATTTTTATTATCATTAGACTAAGATGTTTTTGGAACTTGTTATTTAACACAATAACTCAAACTACCAAAACTATCATCTTAGAATGCCCTATTTCATTTCTCAATGGGTTTCGTCCATGATATTTCAAATTTTAACCCATGATACAATTCAAATAAACTTTATGACTGCTTTAAATTATTAAAGGAATTAACCAATGCATCTTCTCAAACTTAAAAAAAAAAAAACAAAGGCAACACAAAACGAAAATAAAGTGAATGATAACTGAAACCATAACTCCCACAGTGTGTATACAATTACATAGGAAGAAGATGTCCAGAATCAACCATTTCTCTCTCGCAAGTGCAACATTCCTCCCAAAGAAGGCAACTTTTTAATTCATTCTGCAGGCGGGGCCAAGTTGAGTTGATTTCAACACACAGGGTATGCAACAAAATGCTGATTGAGTTAATTTCCATTTCCACTGATATGATCTAAATAAAAAGTAAACATACTTCGCAAATTCAAAACACATCCCACCAAAATATCAGACGGTTACAGTACTCAACCGCATCAGAAAAATGGATGAACTCTTTGCTACCCCCAAAAAAAAAAATTTGTCATGCCCTAAAATGATTTTGTGAACTTTGCATTCTTGTAAACAAGTTCAATATCTTCACAATGTTCAACTAACAGTAGCCAATTTGTGAACAATTAAAATCAGTATATACACATAATTCAGAATTATAAATTCCATGAAACCAAAGTCAAGATTTAAAATACCTTGCAACTGGAAACCAAATCCATCTCTCTGATATCCCAAAAGATTAAACACTGAATTAGTTGGTTGTTCTACTGTTCAATCGCGGGAAAAAAAAATCAACAACCAGACCCATCCATACAGCCCATGTTCGCCTCCAAACAATTACAGATCTAACCAAAATTGTCAAACACAAAAACCTCGTAGTCAATTCAATTCCAATTAACAGATTATTAAAAAATATCTATACTAATATACAGCATAACTATCCAAATACATCAAACACATCGCAAAACGAACAACGAATTACACAAACATACGTGTATATAGATATAGTTTGCGCATAAGGGATTGAAAGAGATGAGAGTTGTTACGATGGTGATCGATTGACGAAGAAGGTGAAGAGATTTGATTGGGAATATGAGAAATTTGATGAATCGGAGATGATTTTAGAGTGATTCAGAGTAGGTTTTGCGCCGACTTTAGGCTCGTCGCTCGATCGATCTCCCTCTCTTCTCTCTCTTCGTTTTGCGCTTTCACATTTCTTTTTGACTGATGAAAACAAACCGGAAGCTATTTTCTTCGCCGGACGCGTCGCCGATTATCCAATCGGGTTCATTCTTCCGAACAAGTCCGGGTTTGGATTTGGTGTCTTCATGCCTCTCTCCCTTACGCGTCCTCCAGAAGTGAAAATGTGTTTTTCTTCTTCTTTTTCTAAATTACACTTTGCTCCTTTATATTTAGTTATTTTTTCTTTTGACCCTTCATATTTCAATTATTTTTCAATTTACTCTTAAAATTAACTTTTATTCAACATTTAACATAAAATATCACATTAATTGTCGCATAATTTAAAATATATATTATTATATCAAGATTTGGATATGTGTCAAAAGTGTGAGTTATATATAATAAAATATTTTTTTCATCTTGTGATTATCTTTTTTTTAGGTACATCCTTGTGGTTGTCAATATATCATTTTCTGTCAAAATTTGAACATAAGTTATCAAAAAAAAACTTAAAACATAAAAGGCCAAAGTAAAAAAAATAAAAAATAAAAAATAAAAACTATAAGAGTCCAAATGAGAAATTAGCCAAATATAAAGGGCAAAACATAATTTATCCTTTTTCCTTGTGGGATAAATTATTACACTTTCACCCCTAAATATAAGTCATTTGTCACTTTAACCCTCAAATAAAAAATAAATTATACTTTTTTACTTTTATAATTTAATTCAAATTTCACTTCAATCTTTATTTTTTTAAATTGAATAATTTGGTTTGTATATTTTTAGTATAGTTTTAATTTGACTCTTATGTTCAAATTTGAGATTAAAATTAACAATTTTTTTTGAATAATGTGCAGGACCCCCTTTTTAGGACCCTCTTTGGACCCCCTCTCGATTTGATTGGTCACCTTTTTCTTCTTTTCTCTTTTTTTTTCTTTTCCCTCCAATCACCACCCGCCACGTGTCAGAGGGGGGTAGTGGGGGTGGTGATTTGAGGGGGTGCCAATCACCACTGATTTTTTTTATAGTTTTCACTTTCTAGAGATGTATGCATAGAAAAATTTAACAATCAATTTAATGGAATGACCAACTTTAAATTGGATTGATAATATTTTCTTTAATGACCGTAGGAAAATGATCATTGAAGATGTAATTTCATTTTAATTTTAATTATTTATTTATTACATTAGGAATAAGAATATATTCTGCTACTATTTCATTATATTTATTATATATGTAAGAAGTTAAAAATATGAATTGGTGGGGCCTCACGGGAATGGATGTAGCCGAAAACTTATGCGGCCCATTTAGTGCTCCATATTTTTATTTATTTTTTATTGGTAAATGCCCAATAAAAAAATCAAAATAAAATTAGAAAATGATAGCCCAGCATCATTATTTTCTACGTGCTATATACGGGTTATGTTTAATTTTAATTTTATATAAATTTATTTTTTTAAGTAGTCAAGTGAAAAGGAATTTGTTGATGTGACTTATGCAAAAACTCAAATAAATAGAAATTCAAATATGATATTTGTTACAAATTTATGAATGAATTAAATTTAAAAATGCATGCAAATAAAAAGTGTACATTAATTTGTTAAATGTACTTATGAATATATCCCAATAGCAACCCAAAACAACAAATTTACTTATTGTTGGACACGAACTAATATAAACAATGCTAGCTGTTTGGTTTGAGTTTTCATGATTCACTTTTCAAAAAATTGAAATTTTTTATTTTTTTTATTTTTACTGAATTTTTTTAATGTTCTAAGTAATTTTTAAAATTTTTAGATACACCTAACATAAATACCCTTAAAAAGTATAATATTTATAAAAAAATCTTTAAAAATTTCACTAAATATAAAAAATACAAAAAAAATTGAAAATTTGGTACATTTTTCGTATTCTTTTGTATTTATTGATTTTAAAAATATTTTTTATAAATATTTTATTCTTTAAATACATCTATGTGAGGTACATCTAAAAAAATAAAAAATTTGCTTAAAGTTTAAAAAAGATTCACGAAAAACAAAAAAAAATATAAAAAATAAAAAATTGAATTCAGAAAATTAAAATCAGACACGCTAATGATAAAACATAAAATTGCTACAAATTACTGTAATTGAAAAACATAGGGTAAAACCCTTTTGATTTTTTTTTTTCCCATTTATTTTAGTTTTCGTTTTTATCATTTTGACATGTGAGAGAATGTTAGAAAACACAATCTTTTCTACCACACATTTTTTTTTTAAAAAAAAATTGTAAACATTTTTTTGAAATAGCTCCACAAATCTATTTTAGGCAATATTTTGTTTTTTTTTTCTCCCCAAAAATGGAAGACAACATTAAAAAATGATACCAAATCATCCATTTTTTTAAACTCATATTTGAATTGAAAATACAGTCTCTCAAATTATTTTTTCCTTGAAATTAGCATTATGCTTATTTTAAAAAATCCCCAAGCTACAATTATCTCGTAACATGCACACAAAAAATCAAAAAATACACTATGTGGGTGTTTGGGAAGTGGATTTTTTTGTAATTTTTTTAGTTGTAAGATATTATTGGAGAAATTTTTTTTGTGTTTGGGAAGATAGTTAAGTTTTTTTGTGGTTTGATGTGATATTTGTGAGAGAAAAAGTGAAATGATTATGAAATTTGATGTGATATTTTGTTTTGATTTTTTTTTTTTTAGTTTTATAACCAATTTGTCTTTTAATAAAAAAACAAAAAAAAAGATCTAAAAAATTTATTCCCAAACACCACCATAGATATATGGCCTATGACCACTCCATAAAATATAAGAATATTATCATCAATATATATATTTATGAAATTGATATAAAATAGATGAGGAAGTAGACTCAATCTTGTTTACTTGAATAGTAAATAACTCATAAACAATGACTAATGCAACCAAAAAAAAAAAAAAATTATATAAACATGTAGATGTGTATACAAAGCATGAGAGAGAGAGAGAGAGAGAGAGAGAGAGCGCTAACTTTCATCAAAATAGTTGTAAGTGTGGCGAGAGCTATAGTTGACAAGATGCTACATATTCTATAAGAGAGATGCTACATATTTTATTAGAGAGAAACAAAGATCATTCATTTCGTATATGAAACACTACTCATTTTGTTATACCCTAAACGTTTAGTTATACCCTTAACGTTTAGTTAAATATCACATAAATATTTATAATTATATATAATTATAAATGTATGTGATAATTTATTATAAATAATAAATATAGAATCTAATTTGACATTAGATTATCAAATATGAGATTAATTAGGGATTATTATTTGGGGCCAAATTAACAGAAATATGAAATTATAATACTAGTTGGGTCAAATTAGAGTCAAAGATAGTAAATAAATAAATATAAAAGTAAGAGTAAATAAATAATAATATTGATAACAATAATAATAATAATAATAATAGCGGGCGTTGTAGTTAAATAAATAATTAATTTTCTGTTGGTATACGATAAAGTGTAATTTATTTAGGGATAAATTTATTCATATGGTTATTGAGCAAAAGTGTAATTACCATAAACATTTATTAAGATAACACTAAATCTATGTTAGTAATGAGCATATCCAGGTGAGATTGAAACAAATCTGTGGAAGGATTCAAGAATCGGCCACGTGTTGGCCGAATAGTGGTCTTACCTCCCTATAAATAGGGAGAAGTTGCTCAAATCTGTGGAAGAAGAAAACAAAGAAAGGAAAAAAAGAAAAAGAAAAAGAAGAGGCACGTAAGCACTAAAAGTAAGAAACTTATAGTAGGAAGGTTGTGATAGTGGAGTAAGGCTAAGGATCAATATTAAGGTGAGTTATATTATACCTTGAGTTACCATAATATATTTTACGTATGTTTTGACTTATCATAATTTATTTTATATAAGTTATATTAATTCAAGTTATGTTTTAGAAATATTTCAGTTACGTGGATTAATTTCTAAACTCTATTTGTGTAAATGAAACTCATGGATACGTTTGTTTAAATTTTAAAGAATATTTGACTATAACCTTATAAACAATTATGTTTTGTAAGTACCACCACGTGAGTTCCACGCCTTGGGCGAATTAAACAACCATTAGCCTCTGTTTGACAACTGATGAATAAGCCATTGAAAATGCAGGGCTAACACAAAGGAATATGCAAATGGTGGGTTGCTTGGCCACGGGACTAAAGATCTCATGAAAATCAAGTCCTTCCTACTGTAGGCATCCTTTTGCCACCAACCTGGCTTTGTACCTAGCCATAGAGCCATCAGAATTACGTTTGATTCTGCACACCCATTTACATCCAATTGCAGTTTTATGAGAAGAAAGAGACACAAGATCCCAAGTACATTGTTGTTGCAGGGCTTGAAACTCTTCTTGCATAGCAGAAAGCCACACAGGAGAGGCTAAGGCAGCTGCAACAGTTGGAGGTTCAAAATGAAAATAAGAGGAATTTGATACAGCAGTAAGACAAACAGGATGTTTTGTCTTAGATCTGGTAAGCATAGGGTGAACATTGAAAGAAGGTGGAACAGAAGGTGAAGGAAGATCAATAGTAATAGAGGTAATATGAATAGCATGAGAAGATGAAGAGGATTGTAGAGGAGAGGACTGTAGAGGAGAGGATGGTGATGAAGGTTAAGCCACAGGTAAAATAAGAGGTGAATGAGAGTGAGAAGAAAAATGAGAAAGAGAAGGCTGAGAAGAAGAGGGAATCTGAGATACAGATGAAGTAGAAGATGGCCAGAAAAATTGATGAAGATGAGGCAAAGATAGAGAAAAAGAAGAGGATAAAGAAACAGTAGATGCATATGGAAAGCATGTTTCATTGAAGATAACATGTCTAGAGAGATATAATTTTCCACTGAGAGGATCTAAGCATCTATACCCTTTAACAGTAGGATGATAGCCTAAGAAAACACATGATACAGACTTAGGTTGAAGCTTGTGAGTAGTGTAAGGTGTCAACCAAGGGAAGCATTGACAACCAAAGACCTTGAAGAAGGAAAAGTCTGGAAGTGTTTTAAAAAGAACCTGAAATGGAGATTTATTTGAAAGAATAGAACTAGGCATCCTATTTATTAAAAAGACAGCTGCAGCTACAGCATCAAACCAAAATTTCAAAGGGAGAGAAGATTGGTGAAGAAGAGTGATGGCAGTTTCAGTTATATGCCTATGCTTCCTTTCAGCCACACCATTCTGAGCTTGAGTATAAGAACAACTTGTCTGGTGAATAATACCATGGGAAGAGAAGAGAGTAGCAATTCTGTTGTTAACAAATTCAGTACCTCCATCTGTTCTTAAAATTTTAAGAGAAGTATGAAATTGATTTTCTGCATAGACTTTAAACTCAAGCAATTTTTCATAGACTTCACTCTTAAAATGCAAGGAATAGATCTAAGTGAATCTAGTACAATCATCAACAAACAAAACATAAAATCGAAATGGGGCATTATCAACAGTAAAAGGTCCCCATACATCAGCATGAATAAGAGAAAATGGACTATCAACAGAAGAACAAGACAATTTGAAGGGAAGTCTACGACTTTTAGACACATAACAGTCAGTACAAGCTATGGCTTTATTAAAACTATTTTTATTTGGAAGATGTGGTGCCAAGTGCTGCAGCTTGACAGCTGAAGGATGACCCAATCTTTGATGCCACAGCAAATCAGAAACTGGAACAATGGGAACAGTGAAAAATTGAAAAACCTATGGCTGCTTGGAACAGATGGAAGAAGATAGAGACATTTGATAAAGACCATTGATATTTGAGTCTTTATGCAGAACTTGATGTGTGTGTTTGTCCTGAATGACAAAAGAATCAGAATCAAAAATAACAAGACAATTGTGATCCTTGGTTAATTGATGAACAGATAGGAGATTGGAAGATATAGAAGGAACATGTAAAAGATTGGAAAGAAGGAATGAAAAATGTGGTGTGGGAAGGATACCATTGCCAACATGCTGAATAGGCAAACCTGAGCCATTTCCAACTTGAACTTGATCGGATCAGAAGAAATTCATATTGAAAGTAAAATCAAACATTCATCTAATCAAGATTTGCATGTTGCCTATTCAATAACAAAAAGTTCTTCTTATGGTTCTGTTTTTGATACTTCATCCTCCAACTTTGGTTCAAATCATCGCACTACTACTTTCACTAATTTTAGAGGAAGAGCTCAACATAGAGGAAGCAGAGGTGGCAGATACCAGAATAATTTTAGAGGTGGAAACAGAACTAATCAATATTCTATCAATCAATCCAGATCAGATTATCCTGGTACTACTGCATCTATGTGTCAGATCTGTGGAAAATCAGGACATATTGCTTTAGATTGTTGGTATAGACGTGATACCACTTATCAATCTACTTCTGTTGGTTACGGATCCATTGACCTCTGTTCTGATTGTCACTCCTATGACCTATATTTTGTTCTGTTCTGTACCGTGGTTATGGTTATTTACTTACATAAATTCTGTATTTCAGTTTCTGCCACTTATATAATTTATTTACCAAATTGAGTTATGTAAATGTTTTGACTTAACTAACTATCCATGATTATTTTGTGTTCCCTATATTCTTGGCATAATATTTCTCACTCTGTTGTGTGCTTGTAGCTGTTACCCTTCAGGTGACGAGATGTAGGGGAAACCCATAACCTCACAAAATGGAACCCGTACATGGATTGATGTTAAACCACTTTTATTTTCCTTCTTCTCTTTTTTTTTTTTAATAATATTTTTGCTCCATTTTGTTCTACTCGGGGCCGGTCACTGAATAATAAAATAATAAAAGCCCTATAAATGTATTTCTCTTATTAAAATAGTAAAATTGAGTAAATTCTTATTTAATTATTTTTATTTCCGTTTGCGCAGTTTAATTTGCTACAAATAAAAAAAGTTAATAAGTTGTGATTCTAATTCTAAATGCATGGGATTGGATCGTGACACATTTTCCCTCTTCTTATTAAATGAAAATATGAAGAAAAATAATACAGGAAAATAAAAAGACAACAAAGAGAGAGAGAGAATAAATAAACAACAAAATGACACATGATAACAAATGAGATTGGCATGTGGCTTAATTCCAGAGTATGCCAATGAAAGACACTACCTTATATTATACTAACATGTCACCACCAGTGTTATGCATGAAATAAAATAATATATTATTTATTAAAAATATGATAATTATTTTACTTTTTGTATTTTGTCTCTCATAAATAAAATTTTATATATAAGTTAAAGAGTTTTATTTCTAATGTTCCTTTACTATAATATATAGTATAGATATATTAAAATTATTATATTGACAATTAACAATTAAAATTATGCTTTGTTATAAAAAAAAATGACATAGTTCTAATACTTCACTATTTTAGAATAAAAATATATGAATTTTAAAAAATTGTTATATTGGTTTTTGAAAGGAAAAAATTAAAGAAATTTTAAAAACTTATTGAGTAAGAAAGAATTATCGCAACATATAATTTAAACTATAAAAAAAAAGTTAAAAAATGAATAAAGACTTTAAAAAAATATGATTACAATTAAAACTAATGCCATAGTTATTAGTAAGTATAATTTTATTTGGATATCTATTTATACTTTAATATGCTTATTTAAAACAAAAACAAAAATAAAAATATTTAACTTTTGGAAGAAATATATTGGAATTATTTTACAAAAATTGAATATTAGTCATTGAAAATTTATTAATAATGATTTTGTTTGAATTTTGATCTATCACTTTATAATGAGTGACATGTTTTTTATTATACAAATGATTCTATCACGCCATTTTAGTATAAAAATTATAGTAAAATAATATTAACTAACAAAAAATAATTATAAACAGAAAATAGATAATAGTTGGCAGAGAGGAGGGAGAAATGACATACAAAATATAAAATACAAAAACAAAAAAAAGTTCATAGATAAAAATAAAAATAAAAATAAAAAAGAAGAAAAAATGGTGTATCTAAAGAATAAAAGAGTCTGTTTAAAGAATGCAATAGATTAAACATAAACTAACATTCAAATTATCTCATAAAAAAAAGTTTAAAAAAATGAGTTTCATCGTTTCATGAATATAATATTTATAGGGCGAGGAAGACATGAATGACTTAGAAAAAGTATAATGTATGATGGCTAGGATTTTTTGATAGAAGAAAGAATTTGTTAGAGAAATAGTGCATAAGAATAATTTTTTTCATTTTTCTTTTTTTAAATTATAAATCATGGAATCATTATAAAAATAAAAAATTATGAAATTTTTAAAAAAAATTATATACAGTATAGATATGCTTAAATTTATTTGGGAATAAAATTGTGTTTAATTATGGAATAAAGAGAGAATCTAAATATAAGGTTTAATTTTTATTTTATGTTAGACTTAATTTTATGTGTATATAAATCAGACCAATTGTAAAAGATATTAATAGTACACATTTTATGGGAGGTGAGAGAGCTTCATTTTCATGAGATTTATTTTAAGAGAGAGAATATTGTATGAGATTTATATTATTTTTCAATAAAGGCTTGATTTATTTTGAGAGGAAGAGGGTAACAATCCCGACACATGAATAACGTTAATTCATGCTTAACTATGTCTAATAAGTAATTGAGATTAAATCCTGAGTTAATTACATATGCATTGCATTATTTGAGTTTATATCTGTAAATTGAAGGCTTTATTGGCATCCGATCAAAATTGACTTGATTTATGTGTTATTTAGGATTTTTGGAAAATTATGGTAGGTTTAATTAAAATCCGGTTCGGAACAATTAAATTAGAATAATTAATGCTTAACTAAGCGTAATTAATGAATTGTTTTGATCTAAGCCTATATAAGGCATATTTTATACCTCCACTCATTCTTTTCCCTTCATTGCAACATATCCTTGAGCTAACACACACACAAACGCGTAGAGAGAGAGAGAGAGAGAGAGAGAGAGACTAGGGAGAAGTCTTCAAACAAAGGAATTTGCTAGAGAATTAAGGAGAATTGAAGAAATTAAGTAAGAACTCACTAGGATTCAAGGAATTGAGAACCTAAGGTAAGAAATCAAGCCTTTAGTTGTGTACTTAGGATACTTAACACGTATTCAAAATAATTAAGTGAGTTAAGGCAAAAATTAAGCTTAATGAAGTAGAAGAGTAGAATATACGTACATACATGTGCATTGCATTGAATTTAGAGCATGTTGTCTAAGAATTTATTCCATGCATGTTCATATTCTAGTTTAAATTAAGAATTCACCATGTTTTTGAGTAGAACATCTTAATTGATCATGATTTGGAGACTTGGAACCTCATTCATATTATGCATGTTATGGTCATGTTATGTTTTCTAGGAATTGGGTTTTGTTTTGCACAATTGGAAAGTTTTTGGACTTTGGTTTTGCGAAATGGTTTAGAATTCCCAAAGTTTTCCAAGTTCATATAAGGTTCCTCAAGTTTTTAGCCCAAAAGAATGAGTTTTGGAGTATTTGATTTGAGTTTGGAAACTTGGAAGTGAATATGGAAATTCCAAAATTTGACCTCTCCGCTCGAGCCACAGATCTTACGCTCGAGCGACCACTTTTACTTTTGCACTTCTGTTTGAGCGACCAAAAGTCCGCTCGAGCATAAAATGCATGTCCCCAGAAGTTTCATGTTTTTGTAGACCGCTCAAGCTACAAGAGTTGCGCTCAAGCGAGGACCTGAGTCTCACGTTCGAGCGACCGTCTAGTGTAAAAATCACACAACCAATGCTTTTTCAAAGTTTGTAGATTGCTCGAGCGAAGAAAGTTGCGCTCGAGCGACCTCTTACATGTTTACATGTTCGCTCGAGCGAAGGAAGTTGCGCTCGAGCGGAACCTCTGTTTTCAGCAAGTTTTGTTTAAGGTTCCAAAGTGCATTTTGGCATTCACATTGCATCCTATGCATTCCTAGGACATGATTAAGACTCGATAAGAGGTTAAGACTTAGAAACACACTAAGAATGAAATGAAAGAAGTTAAGTACCAACTGAGAGTGTGTTTCATTGTGTGTTTCTGCTATATGTGTGTAGGTCACGCGCCACAAGTTACCTGATTTGTCTGTTCTGCAAGTGGAGCCATCTATGAGTAATAAATTTATAAAGATATGTTTACGTCTAAGTAATTTCTTATATAATAGGATATGACAAGAAATACTCTGTTTTATAAAATGTTATATTTTGTCCAATGAATGATTGTTTAATTCTGACAAGTATTCGTGGCATCCTTAGCACAAGGCCCTTGCCCGGGGGTAACAATACTGTGGTTATAAGCAAAGCCCTTGCTCGAGGGTAATAATACCGCGGTCTCAAGGCCCTCGCCTGAGGGTAACAATACCATGGCTTAAGTATATTAAAAGATCCCAGTACCGGAGGTTCCTTATGGAACTAACAAGCATGATAACGCTAATAGATGTACCATGTATGATTAAGCATGAACTCTGTTTCTATATGAAGTTGAACAAGAATATGAATATATGTCTATTTGATATGAGTTTTGGTTTCTGAATTTGTTGTGGACATCATTAATTTAAAACCCTTTACTTTCTTATTATTCACTGGGCTCCCGCTCACTATTTATTTTATGTCTGTAGGTGAGCAAGTGCATGACCAGGCCTAAGTTGCTGCCTAGAGTGTTGAGTCAGCCTACCTCTGTGCCTCCCGAGAAAGTTCCCTTTTTGAAGAAGTCAAGTTTTGTAAACCTGACTGTAGACGCGCCCGAACGTCCCGGGGGAAATCCCGTTTTGTTCATTGGGCTCACTACAGTTCGGACTCAAATGTCACGATTCTGAATCTAATCCCGCAAAACACTTCAAACAGAGCTAAGGCAGCCTAAAATATGAATAAAATTAGTTTGGATCATGGCCAAAATATGCTAGGAAAGGGGGCCAAAACATCATGCAATATAAGCTAGTGAACCATGATTTACACTACAACCATATGAAACACATGAGAGGCCACCAAATCAGTCAAAAACAGAATCATGGCATGCCAAATGAAACCCAAAAACTTACCGAAACCTGACCAAAACATGCAAGAATGAAGTGCTACTTTGATAGGCCATGCAAGGGGTTGTTCTACACATGCAAGAAGGACATCTAATATGGAAAAACCAGCTCTAGGAAGAGCCTATGTAAGTCCTAAAACTCACTGAAAATGGCCTGAAACATGCTCAAGAAGTGTGCAAATATAGGACCCTTTGTAAGTTCCAAAAATGCCAACAAACAAGACAAGGAGAAGGAGGGTCACCCCTCTCTGATTTTGGCTCTCAAAACAGTATGCTAGCCACTGAAAATCCACTAGATTTCAGTGGTTAGAAGGCCAAACAAAGCTCAATACCAAGGCCTAAGTGCATGGCTCAAAACAAGGTGAAAATAAGCATGCAAGGGGGTAGATGACCCCCAATAGAAAAATGACCTTAAACAAACATGTAAAGGACCTCAAAATAAGAATTTTTTCAGTTTATGACAAAGCTCAAAAATGCTTGCAAGTAAGGCTAAAAGATGAAGCAAAATAAAGCCTTAAAAGGGAGAAAGGGTGTTACCCTTGTAGCCAAGAACTCCAGCAGCTTCTGGACCAAAAATGCAACCCCTTAGCCTCTGAAAACAAGCTCCAAGAACCTTAGAGTGATGGTGGAGGGGTTAGGTTAGGAGATGGTATGCAAAGGGGCAAGAACTTCACACTTTTGAAGCTTGGATGTAGAGATATAGAGGGAGAAGTGGTGTATGCCTTAGAGCAATTTCTGAACCTTTGCAATGGAAGGAGAGGCCTTCCTTTATAGATCCAAGGGTCCAAAGCTTCTCCTAGAAGCTTAGAACCAAGAGTGAAGATCTGTCACACCAAACCTGCCCCTAAAAGTTTGGGCATGACCTCATCAGAAACAGACACAAAAATCGACATATATAATATATGGGGGCCGAGCGGAAGTACCTGATAACACAAAAATCTATTCCATTGAGCTACCACTATTATGCCAGGATCGCAACATCACACTAAGTAAATATTATACAGAAAGCCTACACACATAAACCTCGACTCAGCCCCTCAAATAGGCGTATAACAAAGATATTGATGAAAAATGGATCATATACAATCACCCATAAATAGACAACCAAAGCATAATTAAAACTTAGCAAAACTTTACAAAACGCACGGGCTTCAGCTAGTGCCTGGACATCGAAGTTGACAAAAGAGAGACGAGCCTTAAGGCTTAGGACTGGACTCCTGGTTGATTACCTACAGAAACAGACAAAATACAGAATGAGCGAAACTCAGTGAATAATAGTACATAAATAATGTAATGTTCAACTTGAATAATAAAGTATATAACTGCAGAAGCATTGATTAACTACATCCTATAATTATGTCTCAAATAGTCATGGGTCCAGCCATATATATATATATACAGAACAGCCTTTCGGCCCAGAAATATATACAGAATAGCCTTTCGGCCTAGAAATATATACAGAACAGCCTTTCGGCCCAGAAATATATACAGAACAGCCTTTCGGCCCAGAAATATATACATGTATGGACTCAAGAGGTGGCTCGCACGGATTCTAGAGGTGGCTCCCACCAAAGTGTAGCACTTAGTTCCGTACAACACTTTGCTCCATACCAGAAATCAATAAGTTTTAAAACCAACAATTCATATCATGCTAAATCACAAACGGAACGGATTAATAAGACAGAATACCTAAACAGAATAAATAAACAGAACAAGACAATCCCAAATTCATATGAATATCGTTACACCATAGTATACACAAATCATCTCATGGCTTATTACAACAGACATAATCGTCTCATGTATATCAGAACATTAATAACGTTTCTTGATAGGGACGGAATAATTTACCTCATAACAGTCTTGATTCATCATTGACAAACTAGAATGATTCGGAGTACACGAGCATTATTGTTTCTCCTGTTTACTATAAATCAATGCAGATAATTTGCAGATAATGGAACATTAATAATGCCGTTAACAATGAGCAATCCCAATTATATTCATCTATGAGAGGCAACACCTATATCATAAGACATGTAGTACCCAACAGACTGTAGGAATTCCTAATAGGGTACTCGGGATGTCATTTTCCCATTCAGAATATCGTTTCCACGAACTCTTTTTGTTAACTAAATCCATCATCTTAATAGTTCATATACACTTATTATGCGGCATCATAGGTAACTTATAGGTTATAGCACATTACCGATAACCCTGAATCGTAATCGGAACACAGAACTAAGCCAACTCTTTCAACGTTCACATAGGATTACACTAATTCTCAATCCACATATGTGTTACCATATTGCCACGGAAAACAGAATGTTAATAACAAGGATTATTAACGGAAAATAATATACATATGGAGTACTATTACTCACAGTGCGTTGGTGGAGCATTTATTCCTCCCAAAGCGTGTCCTACACACATATGAAGTCACACATTAATTCTTTAAATCATTTCTCCCAATTTCCTTTCTTATTTTAACATGATTTACAATGCCCATAACAAAGTTCATTCGTAAATTTTTAACATTATTTCGAAACATCTCAGAAATCCAATTAAACTTGTACACGTATAATTCAACCCACCAATTCCATGATTCTATTTCTAATTTGAGCAAAATCATTCTTTATCATCACAAATTAACCTAGGGTTTTCAGGAACATAAGGTTTTTCATAAAAATTCATACTTCTCATACCATGACCTTACATCCCAATTTCCTCCTTGATTATACATCTAAGGATCATACTCCATCACCTTAACTCATCAATTGAACCCTCAATGCTTCAAACCCGAAATTCCTAAATCTCATAATTTACTCTATATGCTCAAAAATGCAAATTCGTACATTAATACAATGGAAATACCACAAATCTATCTCTTGATGTAAGTATTGAAGAGTATTAGAACCCTTACCTCAAGAATCAACAAAGGAGCAAGCTTGAGGAGAAACCTTCGCAAATCCGAGTTCCAATCGGGTAAAAACATTGATCTTTTCTTATTCTCCATTCTTGATGCAAAAACCATGGTGGATTGTTGCTCAAAATAGAGAAAATCAAGATTTTGAGGCTAGGGTTTCGGACTTAGGAGAAGAGGAAAGAAGTGAGGGGAAAGAAAATGTGGAAAAAGATCTCAAAATCCCGTTTTTACGTTGCTGTACTCGCCAACCCCGCTCGAGCGTCCTTATTCCCGCACGAGCGTACCTGTTCCTAGCACAGATCCCAAAACTTCAATCATGTGTAACTCTCTCATTCGGACACCGTTTTAGGTCGTTCTTGTGTCCAAATTGAAGCCCCGGAGATAAGCTTTTCAATGGTTCTAACCTCACATTCAAATTCAAAGTGTGGAAAAAGAAAAGGGCAAAAGAGTGACTGCTGAACATAAACAAATTATTCGAATTAAAGTTTTTGGTCCTATCTTACTTCACCATCATATTACCACCTCAATCAATACTCCAAAATAAAATAAGAAGATTCCAAATACACTACTACAATGTCAAGGGCAATCTTATTTTTCACGCTCGAGCGTCGCTTCAACCGCTCGAGCGCGCACAGACCAATAAAGCATTCCGCTCGAGCGTCAACTTCTCCGCTCGAGCGGAGATTCACAACTCCCAGAATCTCAGGCCGTCTGCAAAATTGCTGGGAACCCCAAAAGTCCGCTCGAGCGTCAACTCCTCCGCTCGAGCGGAGGGAAAAATTCTGGGTCGTCACAAGATCCTCCATACACATGTATGGAGGATGCAACTTGTGCCTCCCAGCTGGCATAGTTGGAAAGCACTCAGGGAGACAAAAAAGGTGGGAGCTGGCCGACCAGTTCAAGTGGTCGGCCGACCAGGTCAAAAGGTCCAAGGTGGTCGGCCATCCCCTATGATGAAGCCCCAGAAGTTAGCTTTCCAATGGCGCCAGCCTTGCATTAAAACTTCAACTGTGCAAAAAGTTATGCCTGTTTTGGTGAAGCCGCGCAGATTCGGTCCAACCGAATTGATGTCCTACTTCAACCAACCATATCTCCCCCATCCGGACTTGGCTTTAGGAGATTCTTGAGTGCGAAATGAAGCCCCGGAAGTCTTCTTTCCAACAGTGGTGGCCTCATAGCTTAAATCCAAGTGTATAGACAGATAAGCCTGATTTAGTGACGACCGCTCGACTCTCTCTTAGCGATTTATGTCCACCTTCTTCTTCAACTTGGTTTCTTCCCTCTTCTCCAATTTTCCTCAACTCTAAACCCCTAAACAAGGTGTTTTGAAAGATTTTTCAAAGATTTCATCTCTCTTTCATTCATTTCCACTTTGTCCTTGCTCGGTTTACCGAAAAGCGCAACATTTAACGAAATGCGAGCGTCGGAACGTCGTAGAAACTTTATTTTCAAAACATTTTGAAAGAGAGGGTTTCGAGGTCTAAAATCTTTTAATCAAGATTGTTTTGGTCCAAAAGGGGTATGAAGTTAAGACTTGACTCTCTCCTTGCCGAAGGAACTGAACCTTTGCCCTGCACACCTTCATCACCGAGTAAACCATCAATAGCGCCCAAGTTTTAAGGGCGGTCAAAAATGGGGTGTCTACACTGACAAAGATGTTTTGTTGTTTGTTTTTGCTTATGTGTATACAGGGATAAGTTTCCTTTTGATTACATATGTGCATGGGTGACGTAAGACTAATGTATTTACGATGTCATATATATATATAAGTTTGTTTTGAAAATTTCCGTCTCATATATGTTATCATAGCTCTATGGACAATATATATTTCTATAATTGTTTCCGTAACCCCTTATCACGTGTCATTCTTTAAGAAGCCTTTGGTAATCCAAGAATTACTAGCCGGTTACGACACTAAGCCTATAGGGGTGGGTTTGGGTCGTGACAGAGACGGATGTTGAGAATTGTGTGATTTTTTCTTTATTTCTTTATTTTTACTAGCAATATATTTTCATTAAATAATTTTTAAGGTTAATATTTATATTATTGAAATAGCCAATAGATGTTTTAATTTTATTTCATAAAAATCAAAAATTCAAAAAATTAGATTTATGGTTTTGAAACACTTAGGTGCCGTTTGGTAACACTTACGTTTTCAGTTTTCTATTTATATTTACAAAAATTTAAAAAACTCAAATAAAAACTTGTTTGATAAAATTTTTGATTTATAAATTAGTGGTCTCAGTTTATAAATTTGGCCAAAAAAAGAAAACACAAAAAATGTGTTTCTGTTTTGAGTTTTCAGTTTTTTTTTTTTACCACCCAACAGTAGCCACCACCCGCCACCATTTTCCAACACCGTCTTCCGCCACCACCACCCACCACCCGCCACCCGCAACGTGCCACCACCACCCACCAGCCACCACCCACCTGCCACCCACTCGCCACCACCACCCACCCCTCGCCGCCGCAACCACCACCACCACCACCATCACCACTACCACCATCACCCACCACCCACTTGCCACTACCACCCACTCGCTACCACCTACCACCCGCCACCGTCACCCACCCACCCACCACCACCCGCCACTTACCCGCCACCACCCGCCATCCGCCACCCACCTGCCACTACCACCCGCCACCGTCACCCACTCACCCACACACCACCACCACCGCCACCTACCCGCCACCACCACCCACCCGCCACCACCACCCGTCATCCGCCACCACCCACCACCACCCGCTATCCGCCACCCACCTGCCACCACCACCAGCCACCACCCACCACCCACCCACCCACCCACCACCACCCGTCGCCTACCCGCCACCACCACCCGCCATCCGCCACCCACATGCCACTACCACCCACCACCCACCACTACCATCACCACCACCCACTCGTTACCACCCACCACCCGCCACTTACCCGCCACCATCACCCACCCACCACCACCTACCACCACCCGCCATCCGCCACCCACCTGCCACCACCACCACTGCCACCACCACCACCACCACCACCACTACCCACTAGCTACCACCCGCCACCATCACCCACCCACCCGCCACCACCACCCACTTGCCATCCGCCATCCACCTGCCACCCGCCACCCACCTGCCACCACCACCCACCATCGGCCACTACCACCACCCACTCGTTACCACTCACCACCCGCCACCGACACCCGCCCATCCACCACCACCACCCGCCACCACCACCCGCCCATCCACCACCACCACCCGCCACCACCCACCACCACCTACCACCCACCACCACCTACCATCTGCCACCCACCTACCACCACCCGCCACCACCACCACCACCACCACCACCCACTCGCTACCACCCATCACCCGCCACCGTCATCCACCCACCTACCACCACCACCCACCCGCCACCACCAGCTACCCACCACCCACCGTCACCACTTTTCACCACCGTTTTCCGCCACCACTTGCCACCACTTGCCATTTCTCACTCTTTTTTATATTTTAAATTTTTTTTAAACATTTTGTCAATTACCAAACGCGTTTGTAATTTATGTTTTTCTAAAAATAAACAAAAAATAAACAAAAACTAGTTTATAAAATTTTTGTAAATATAAACTGAAAACGTAAACGTTACCAAACACACCCTTAGGGTCTCTAAGATAAAAAGTTACTTTGATATAATATATAGTAGCATAGATAGATAGATTATGAGATTTAAGAAAGAAATAAATATTAGGAGAGAGATTTTTGTAATTTTAAAAAAATTAACAATTGTGGTTTTATGCTCTTTTTAATCTATAACATTTAAAAAAAATATATATATATATAATTACTTTGTTATGAGATGAGATTTGTGTTTTTTTTGGTATAGTTATTTTGTTATGAGATGAGATTTAGGAAAGAGAGAAATATTGGGAGGAGAGATTTTAGGTACTTGTAATTCAGAATTTCAGGTGATTTATTATTATTATTTTTTAATCTATAATTTCTTTGTTAGCCAATAGAATTATTTTTAAATATTTTTAAATTCACAAAAATTAGTAATTGTCGAATAAGACTTTGGAGCTCTCACAAGGTTTCTTACTAGAAACTCCATTTTCTTTATATAATATATAGATAGATAGATATGGATAGATATAAACATGATACTAATATATGATATGGTATGTAAGTATATTAACACTTTATTTCGTCTAACTTTTAATTAGATTTTGCCTAAATTTGTCGGACCTCTAGTTTAATTTTGATGCTTTGTTTACAAACTGATAACATATAAGTGAAAAGTTAAAAAACTAATTTTAAATACATGAACAAGTTTGTAATATAGTTTACTGCTGTAAGATTTATTGTTAATATATAAATAATTTTTAAAAGTTAAAATGAAATGTCCCCTAAATTAAATATGGATTCAAAATTATTATTTTTTCTGTTTTTATAAAGTTTTTTTTTAAAAATTTGAAAAAATGCCCCCCCCCCCAAAAAAAAGCAGATCACATAAGTTTTTTTGATTTTTTAAAAAAATCTTTTCAACTTTTTTAAGTCATCTACATAAGATGGACTGGAAAAACAAAAAAACAAAAAAAAAACACAAAAAAAACAAAACAAAATAAAACAAAATTTTAACATAATTTTAAAAAAAATCATTAAAGACAAAATAAGTTAAGAATATATATACACATGTAGCTTTTTAAGGTTGTTGCCGCACAGTCTTGAGTTTTCAACTTTTATTTCAATGTAATGTAATTACTAACACAAGAGTCACATAAGCGGAAAATTATTTAATAATCTTGAAATATTATGTGATCATATTCTAAGTTAATTATCAATTATTTAGTTTTTATATTGTTCCTTTATTCTCAACATAAATCGTGGCACTCTACTCCTCTCCACTAATCAAAAATTTATAGAGTACCACGTGTTCATATTCCAAGAATACTGAATAATCACCCCACACATAAACACATTTTCAGAACACCAACATAAGGAAGTTATAAAAAAAAAATGAAACTTTTTTTTTACTCTCTGGCTTCAACTCAAAATTTAAATGGTTAAATTACATTGACACCCCCTGAGATTTTTTATTTAACACAAATTCTCCCATCACATTTGAGAAATTATACTTACTCCGTCAGATTAAAATGACATATTTGTCCCTTAACCTTTATGCATATAAAATAATACAAATATTTTGTTCATGTCATTTGAAAGGAAATAACAATCATATTATCTTGTTTATTTCACACAAAAAATTAAATTTTTTATTTTTATTGTTTTTTTATTTTTAATATTTTTAGCAAGTTTTTTAATTTTTTAGATACACCTAATTTGTGATTGTTTTTTAATTCACCAAATACAAAAAAATTATAAAAAAATCAATACATTATCTTATTTTGTTGTATTTAGTATATATATATATTTTAAATATTTTGTACAAATTTTATACTTTTTAAATAAATCTAAATTAAATTGATCTAATCTACATATAATGGTGGAAATAAAAATGAAAAATTATATTTATATATAAAAATTTATACAAAAAATATCATAAAAATGTTGTGATAGTGATATTATTGTAAATATAAATCATGTTTACGGATTTTTTGTTTTAAAGTGAAAAGTCACCATTAAGCTATATCATTGTGTTTGAAAATTCAATGTAAAATTTATGCTTGTATATCATCACTCAATAAGAATATGTTCAGGCAAAATTTAATGATAGAAAGTTATAAAATGTAGTCATGATGATAGGAATAAAAAATGATAGAAAAAATGGCAGAATGGTCTTTAAGAAAATTTTATGACATGACATTAGTAATTCATAGGACAATTTATAATAAGATTACAAATCTCATGGAGGGGAATGTAATTTTTCAAATGTGAGGGAAGAATTTATATTAAACAAAAACCTCATCGAGTGTCAGTGCAATGTATCCGATTTAAATTTAGTATTTCATGTTTCAACTTTCACTCAAATTTCAAGCAATAAAACGATAAAATAATTATATTAAAACTCGCATTAAAACCTAACGACTTCATTATTAAAATTAAAAAGTAAAAAAATAAAATCCAAGTGAAATTATAAAGTAAAAAATATAAATTAAAAAAATAAAACATTTTGAGACTGCTAAAATCTTTATTAATTTTATCTATAATAATGACTAGATAAATTACTTAATAAATTAAGGTGTCAACTTTTAATTTAGGGATTTTTTTTAGGTCTCTGATATTAAGATTTTATCAAATAAAAGATATACAATATTTTCATAGTAGTTAAGATTGCTTAATATTTTCACAGAGAAAATTCAACTCAAATAAATTTTGCTTGACTTAGAGAAATTTGGACTCGACTTAGAGAAATTTCAATTTTTATGGAGAAATTTCTTTGATTTTCTCTGTGATCATGAAATTTCTATGTGAAAATTGAAATTTCTCTGAATCGGGTCGAAGTTTCTCCAAGTTGGACGAAATTTCTCTAAGTCAGGCAAAATTTTTGCGAGTTAAATTTTCTCTGTGAAAATGTTGAGGGACCTTAGCAAATAAATATATATATATATTGAACATTTCCTACTACACAAAGTTCGAGAGGGATGTTTAACTAATTTTTCTTTTAATTTATGACTTCTGTTAACATGTACCCTAAGAGCATAGAATAATGTTATATGTACCAATTAGTGTACTAACAGATGATGTGACATAATTTTAGAGGTTTTAGGTATTAGTAATTTGTATAATAGGTGGAGTCAGTAATAACGACATAACACTAGTTGGTGCATACAAGAATATATTCTATGGTGGATCTCAACTGCTTTTTATTTCTATATTTTTCTCTTTTCATAATATGTATACATTTTGCACCCATGATATACTTATTCCTAGAATCTTGAGGCACTTTTAGGACTGAGTAATATACAGTTCAGATATTTTGTACGTTACATGTGAAGGTTGCCAAAGTGCACATATGGCAGCAATGGGTAGGTACTTTAGTTTTGCAGGGAAGTACAAATTTTTCCTATTTAAAAATTTTCATAAAAATCGATTTTCATTTATTTTAGTGAAGTGAACCATAGAATCCAGTTTCCAATAATTGGCTTGAGTACCTGGCAGCTGTTTCCTGTGCAGAGAGAGGACTGAGGTCACATTTGCTTCTCAGAGGAGAACAGCCTGAAATTCTTATTGGCTACAATCTGATTTCCATGCTACATGGAAATGCCATTTATGTTCCTAGATCTCTTTATGCTAAGAGAGAGGAAATGCTTGCAAAACATGTTGATTTGGTAGCAAGCGGTGGTGGTTCTGTTGTATGGCCAAGTGACATTTTAGAGGCTTCCTTGACAACTCAAATATCTGGGAAACTGAATTGTGAGCGACTGGATGTTTATAAATATGCTGAAAGTTTAAAAAGGGTTGTTATTGTCAATGAAGGTGGAGGAGATGCTGTGGGGTTCCTAGGTAAGTGTAAAAATGTGGTTTGATACTTATTTGTCATTAAATGTTTGCATATCTTCTTGTATTTGAAGATGCATTGTGACAATCGTTATATCTGTGCATCTATGCTTGACTAATTGTAAGAAAAAAATAAATAAATAAAGAACTATTTGAGCACGTATTTTGTAACTTGTATATATATCATTTTATTAGATGTCTATGGCATAGTCGTACACGCATTGCAAAATATGTGGCTTGATATTACCTGTCAATTTTGTTTTTTGTTTGTTTAAGGGGGCCATTGGTTCAGTGGTTAAAACTCGGCCTATCAATCAACCTTGAGGTTGTGAGTTCAAACTTGTGGGCAACCATTTTATGCAAATAATGCCCATGTTTGGTCTGTACCTAATCTACCTACCCTAGACCCTACTCTCATCCAATGGGTACTAAACTGGGCATACTTTTATTTGCCTTCTTTTTTCTTTTTTTTGGTTGAAGTTCTTAGTTATGTCTTTAAACTTCATTGACAAATGAGCTATTTGTGCAATAATTGTCAATTAAGTTTTATGAATGGTCTGAAGAAATAAGGACAAAGATCGATAAACAAATGCATGATTAGATGGTCATGGTTACCCAAGTTGGTGGATGGTATGGTCTATGGAAAATTAATTTCTTATTATGTTTAGTTATGTATGTTTCTCTATTTGTTTTCATTTGCTTATTTGATTAGTTGTTCTATATGTCCAATATCTTTAGAATTTCTCTGTTGTAGGTGTCTTCCGTCTTGTGCAGTACTTATCCCAGAATCATGTTTTTGGAAAAGAACAAGCCTTTAAAATTGTTGTCGACGGTGGTGCAGGAACAACAACCATTGGTTTAGGACTTAGAGCCATATGTTTAGGGTGCGTCCCTATTTATACATGTAATATGTCTGGTTAAATCTCTTCAATTTTTGAATGGTTCTAGTGCTTTCTTATGAGATTTGAGTCTTGTAGAAGCAAAATTGTTTGACAACACATTTCATGTTTTTTTTTTTCTTTTTTGAAGCTTTCCATGGAAAGTGTATGTAGTGATGCTAGCTGAAATTATTGATGGGTATAGAAGACAGAGGAACAGTTGGTTTCTGATTTTCAAAGGTGTTGCGGTTTTTCCATTGTTGACCAAGTCTTAAACAGAGCAAATGCAAATGGTAGATTTGCACACTGGTTAGAACGTAGCCGCCCAAGAAAGTAAGTGATATTCCTTCTGATTTTACAACATTATTATTTTTTGGTTTTTTGGGCATGTCATGGTGGGGTGTACCATGAGAGTTATATTTTTGGATTTGCCTTTATGAGATTTTTACAACTAGATCCATGTTGAATATGAAAATTTGAAAGAAAAGAAAAAAAAAGACGGGAAACATATATATATATATCACTTATAAAAAGTGTGCACTTTTAAATCAAATATATATAGATATATGCACTTTTAAATAACTTCCAAACTTCAAATGGCCATAACTTTGTGCTTGTTGATCTGTTTTGTGCAATTTTTTTTATTTATGTATTTTTTTGATATTTATGTGCTTGCAAACTACCAAAGGTGGTTTGGGGCAATGGTAGTCTTTTAAAATTTGCAATTTTTTGTAGTCATTCCAAATTGATGGTTATATACTTTTATTTATGTTAAGAAATTCATATCTCAGTGCTCTATGAAATGTTGGAAAGTTAGATTTTGATTCAAGTTGCATGATAATCAAATTGTTGAGGGTTAACTGTGATGACACATGAAATTGAGGCAAAGAATGTGAATCTAATTAAGGGCAATAATGTACAAGCAGACTGATGAAGTTGAAGACTTGTTTCTAGTTTGAATTTGAATAACCACTCTTAATCGAGAAATGTTTTTATTTTTATTTTTGCTTTTAGATTTCGGCAATGTGTTGACTGGGGAAATAGAGATGTGCTAACAAATTGTGCAGCAAAATGGTGTTATAGTTGATCAAATATACATGTTAGCCGCTTGGGAATTAGCAGCACAACTTAGCCAGAGTGAGTCAAAAGGCGGTGCAAAAGTGGCGATGCTTCACACCAGAGGTACAATGCGCATGTTTGGGTTACAGCATAGAGATACAAGAATTACTTTGACATGCTCAAAGGAACTATTGTCTGAGAGCTTCAAATTAGACATCCAATGAATGAATTAAATGGAAATCCAAATATATTCAATTTATCCAGAGTTTTTTTAGCCTAATTGGTTGTTGCCTTTTGTTTTCCTTTATGCTCTTTTAAACCCATCCAATGGTTTGTTATTCAAGCCTTTCCTTCAAATTTTTAGTTCTGTAAAATTGGATTTCTGGGTAAAATGTTTTTAGGTACATACCATAGCAAACTCATATATCTTTCAAAGTATAAGACAACCGATGATGATGAATCTTATGCCTATGCTTTTGTTTAATATAATATTCTTATTTAAAAAAATTAATTTTTTTAATAACATTTTTATTCGTATTTTTATATGAGAGAGGGGATAAACTTGGAATAAAATATACCATCATAGAGAGGAGAAGAAACCTTAGTTTCAAATTTATAAGGTTCACCATTCACATAGTAAGATTTAAAAATGAAAAAGAAGGCAATAAGCTTCAATGAGAAATCTGTCTTCATGTGGGAACTATTTCTCCATTTTGCTCAAAAAATACTAAAGTCTCATAAGAAAAACAAAACTTTCGACACACACTCCAAAATATAGGTCATTATGATCAAACACATGCTTTTCAATCTGTTCCCCCTCAAGGATATTATAACAACAAGAAAATAAAGGAATCTTACAGCAACTAATCCAAGTAGTTTCATTTCTAAAATAAGTTTTCTTGAGCAATATCATACATACATCTGGATGCACAATACCAAAAGTGCCTATGTACTTCATTTTGTAAATGACTCTAGTTTGTCTACCCAGAAGAAACCTCAGGCAATTGTTCCATAGGTCAATTGAAAGAGAATGCGTAGAAGAGGTAAGACTTACATCTGCACTTTGGGAATAGTAGCCTGCATTTATCCCCAGGTTTTAGAAATGGTGTCCCAATTATTTTCATAACTCTGCTGAAAACGCCTTAAACTTAGTTGAAAAAAGGCATTCGGGGGAGCGAAAATGCAAAACAGCATCCGAACCACTCTGTGGATGCTAAGGGTAGGTTCCTTGTGACAAAGAGGACCTGTGGGGATAGACGGAATGTAATTAGCACACGTACATTGGGAGTTAGAGTCGAAAACGCCTTAAACTTAATCGAAAAAGCCTTAAACTTAATCAAAAAAGGCTGTTCGGGAAGTGAAAATTCAAAACACCCCCCAAGCCACTCTATGGATGTCACAGGAAGCTTCTTCATGACAAATAGGACATGTAGGGAAAGACGACATGTAATTAGCACATGTAGGTTAGGAGTTAGAGTCAAAACTGCTTTAAACTTAGTCGGAAAAAGGCGTTTGAGGGGCGAAAATGTAAAACAGCCCCCGAAACACTCTGTGGATATTATGGGTAGGCTCCTCGTGACAAATACGCCCTGTGGGGATAGACGGGATGTAATTAGCACATGTACATTGAGAGTTAGAGTCGTAAACGCCCTAAACTTAATCAAAAAAAGGCATTCGGGGGCCAAAATGCTAAACAACCCTTAAACTACTCTATGGATGTCACAAGAAGCTTCCTCGTGACAAATAGGATTTGTGGGGATAGACGAGATGTAATTAGCACAAGTACATTGGGAGTTAGAGACGAAAACGCCTTAAACTTAGTCAAAAAAAGGCGTTCGGGTAGCGAAAATGCAAAACAGCCCCCAAACTACTCTATGGATGTCACGGGAAGCTTCCTCATGAAAAATAAGATCTGTGGGGATAGACGGGATGCAATTAGCACACGTACATTGGGAGTTAGAGTCGAAAACGCCTTAAACTTAATTGAAAAAGGCCGATTGAGGGGCAAAAATGCAAAACAGCACCCGAACCACTCTGTGGATATTATAGGCAGGTTTCGGGTGACAAATAAGACCTGTGGGGGCAGACGGGATGTAATTAGCACACGTACATTTGGAGTTAGAGTCGAAAACGCCTTAAAGTTAGTCGAAAAAGGCTGTTCGGAGGGGCGAAAATGCAAAACAGCCCTCGAACCACTCTATAGATGTCACGGGTAGCTTCCTCATGAAAAATAGGACATGTGGGGATAGACTTCATGTAATTTGCACATGTAGGTTAGGAGTTAGAGTAAAAAATGCCTTAAACTTAGTTGAAAAAAGGCATTCGGGGGGCGAAAATGCAAAACAGCACCCGAACCACTCTGTGGATGTTACGGGTAGGCTCCTCATGACAAATACGCCCTATGGGGACAGATGAGATGTAATTAGCACACGTACATTGGGAGTTAGAGTCGAAAACGCCTTAAACTTAGTTGAAAAAAGGCATTCGGGGGGCGAAAATACAAAACAGCCCCCGAACCACTCTATGGATGTCACAGGAAACTTCTTCATGACAAATAGAACCTGTGGGGATAGACGAGATGAAATTAGCACACGTACAATAGGAGTTAGAATTGAAAACGCCTTAAACATAGTCGAAAAAAAGCTAGGGGAGAGGTTTGTAAAAGCGAATCAAATTCATAGCTTTGTGACATATATATATATATATTGTGCCATGTGGTAGGTTGTATTATCCAAATGGGTAGAAAAATGATGAAACATAAATTCACAATGATGGCAACCGTAGGTGCTCTGTTTGGTTCTTGAGATTGGAAAGAAAGTGAAATTCAGTTGTTCTATAATCTTTTCATCTAAATCTAACCAATTTCAGTTTTTCTTACTTGCAAACTAATAAAGACTACCTATGAATCAACCATGTATGTCTCTATAAACATATACAAATATATATATATATATATATCTGTGAATGGAACGAAATAATTATGAAATTCTTGAAAGAAGACCCTAAACACTATTGTTACAATTAAGCTTATGTGTTGGGGCTATGTTATTGGAGTCAATCAATCAATATGCAAACATCTACTACACTGATTGAACTTGGAAAATTGGCAAATTGATGAAAAAATGATGAAACAGAAAAGCTCAAGAGATGCAACCCTAGGTGCTCTGTTTGGTTATCGAGATAAAAATAAAGAAAGTGAAATTCAGTTAGTATATAAATTTTGCCAACATTTTTCAATTTTTCTTGCTTGCAACCTAATGGGTGTATTTTATTTTATTTTATTTTATTTTATTTTATTTTATTTTTTGTAGATGGCTTTTGGCATGGGCTTGTGGATATTCAGAGGGAGATGTAAGCTTTCTATCACATAGAGATCTCAACTCTACAGCCGGTTCCAATTTTTTTCTTAAACACTTGATCCTGCACACAACAGTCAGAAGAAGAAAAGATAACATTAAAACCAATCAAGTTGACTGATAGATAATAAACTGACTGATAGCTGAGAAACATCAACAATAGAGGGAATCATAACAGCAGACATGACAGAGGGTAAGACAGACCCAATAGATAGAATAGGCATACCAGACCCATCAGCAATATTAACAATAATAAGAGAGAGAGGGGTAATATAGTTTTGAAGTAAGGAAAGGTAATGAGTAATATAGTGAGAAGTACCAGATTCAAAAGCTAGACATAAGAGGAGATATTTGAAGAGGACCCAAGCAAACCTGAATAAAGAGAGGTGAGAGCGAAGGTAGATGGGAATGGCTGAGAGGTGGATAAGAGATGCTGAAGCTGAGGAATTTGGGCACTTAAGAAAGCCAAGTCAGGATCAGGAACCGGAGCAGATGCAGTATAAGTAGTAGGAGGCTGAAAAGTACTCGGAGCATGACCTCGGAATTACGTTTGAGGTGGCTGAGAAGACGGAGCAGACTGATGTCCCTTCTTGGGACAGTTGTACTTCCAATGGCCCTTCTGATGGAAAAAGGCACACTCATCAGAAGCTAGTGGCCCCTTCTTGGGTTTTGCAGTGGCCTGAAGCTAAGGAGGAGGTGGGGTTGATAACATACGAGGTTGAGTAGGAGCCCATAAGACAAAGGGAGACAGAGTTTGACTGGCTGTCTTAAGAAGGGTTTCCTCAAAGAGGAGTTCACGAACAATAACATCTATAGAGGGAAGAAAAGACTAGTGAAGGATACCACCACGGATAGCCTCATACTGAGGGGAAAGAGCCGTTAAGAACTGTACTAAACGACCTTGCTCTCAAAACTCAACATAAGCGTCTAGTACCTTGAGGCTATGTGGTTCCATGAGAGTCAACTGATCCTAGAGACTTGCCATCTCGATATAGAAGTCCTGAATAGATTAATCCCTTTGACGTGCACTCTGAATAGCTGTTTCCACTCATATCACTTGGTAAAGTTAGACTGCTGATACACACCTAATAAATAGTTCCACACCTCCATGGCAGTACTATATTTGGAAAATATCATTCCAATACAGTCATTTACAGAATTATGAAACCAGGTTAGAACTTGAGCATTGTCACAATCCCAAGTGTCATAGGAAGTCATGTATCCTTCTTGTTTCGGGTTTGATAGAGGAGGAACAAAACCAGAAACATTGCCCCATTTTTTCTGACTGAGAAGAAAATTCTTCATAACACTAGCCCAATAGACATAATTGCTACCAATGAGTTTACATTTAATGGCTTTAATTTTATTGTCCAACATCATAATAAATCAAAAGAGGAAAAACAATAAACTGATGGGGTTCAGTGTAATAAAGAGAGAAGTAATAGGTCAAATAGTAATAAGTTGAGAACTGAAGGTTGGGTCTACAATAAATGAAGAGCAATACCATGAATACAGAGAGAGACACACACCAAATCTAGATGGAGCAGATAAAGGAACATAGAGACTATGGTGATGTATCGTCTTAAGAGAGAGATTGAGACCAACGAACCAGAAACAAAGGCCAATGAATTAGAATCAGAGACCAAATCATCGGTCGAACAGACCCGGCGAACCACGATAGGTGTTCGAGTATTTGAACCAGAGAGAGAGAGAGACGAAAGATCCCTCAAACCCAGACCAGAGTTGCAACTTCAGACCAGGCACCAAAAGTTTATCGCGACTTCGAAAAGGACCAGAGAAGTCTGTCGTGACTTCGGAGAAGAACAGAGAAGTCTGTTGCGACTTTGAAGAAGCTCAGAGAGACCTTCGTGACTTTGGAGAAGACCAGAGAAGACTTCAAACAATAGACGTGAATGAAAAAAAAGAACTTCAAATGATCAAGGCTTGACCTAGGGTTTCAGACGTGGGTTTGATACCATGTAAGTTTTCTATATATTCAATTGTATAATTGATACAAGAATACATTGGTATATCTAATAATCCAAACCCTAGAATTGAAAAAGGAAACAAAAAATATATGCTCAATCCTTACTATATACAAAATATATACTACCATATATACATAAACCTAATATTCTCACAATCTCCCCATTGCTGCTACTACTAAAGGTGGTTCTGTTATGTGTACTATATTTCATTTATTGATGATTATAGTTTCTTTTGTTGGGTCTATCTTACGTCACTCAAGTCTAATTTCTTTCATATTAATCATTCTTCTTATTCTATGGTTCAAACTCAATTCTCCACAGCCGTAAGAATTCTTCATTAGGTGGTGAATTATAGATTTTAAAAATTGCTTTGATGTATTTGGTACCATTCATCAATTTTCTTGTTTGGATACTCGAACACACAATAGTATAGCAAAAAAAAGTGTCAAGTCCTTGATACTACTCAATCTCTTCTCCTTTTTTTTCTCTATTCGTGGTGTTTTTTTAGGTGAGGTTGTTCTCACTGCTCCTATTTTCTTAATCATATGTTTACTGTTCTTCTCTCTAGCATTTCTCCCAATGAGAAGTTGTTTGGTCAGGTTCCTAATTATTCTTTAATACATGTCTTTGGGTTTTCTTGTTTTGTTTTGTTGTTTTTCCTAGACAAAAGCGTAACAAGATCAGTGCTTACTTCGTCCTGTATATTTTGTTTGGGATATGGTATTCATCAGAAAGCTTATTTCTATTATGATCTAGTTTAAGAAGTTGTATATCACTCCTCATGTGATTGTTCTTGAACAACTCCCAACTATACTATTCCTCCAAAGATTGGTCATGTCTTTTAACAAGGATTAATCTGTATTGATCCTTTTTTGTATCTGCCAAGGAGTTCTCTAATCTTGATGTTTTATGTCCCCTCTTTCTACTTCTATCCTTTCTGTTATCAATTATTTTCCTTTAGCTTATTCCTACAAGAAAGCTCCTCATTCACCTATCTCCATTAGTTTTGGCACTCATGCTATTGCTTGTGTGGAACCTAATCCTCTTGAACGACACTATCCCCTCCATACTCATAAACCATCAGTAAGACAATTTCACTAATACTTGTTTCTCTATTTCCTATTGTGCATTTTTTGTATTCTATATGTGCTTACTTTGAGCCTCGGTCTTATAAGACAGCTTGTAATGATCCTACTTGGATGTACGCCATGCAAGATAAGCTAGATGTTCTTAAGAAGACTACTTGGTGGTTGGTCCCTTTACTTGTTAGTAAAAATGTGATTGGTTGTAAGTGGGTTCATAAAGTTAAAACTCACTTTGGTGGATCTCAGAAGCATTATAAGGCACATTTGGTTGCCAAATGCTTCTCTCAAGAGTAGGGACTTGAATACAAGGAGACTTTGGCCCTATTGCTAAGATGACGACTGACAATTTTTTATTTTTGTTGTTGTTGTCCATCAATGGTCTCTTTCGTAGTTAGATGTTAAGAATGCCTTCCTCAATGGTTATTTTAAAGAGGAAGTTTGTTTGTGTTCTCCTCCAAGACTTTCTTTTCTCCTTTGCTATGTTTGTCGTCTATGTCATCCTTTGTATGGTCTCAATTAATCTCTTTGTGCGAAGTATGAGTATTTTTAGTTGACAATGACACAGATTGGTTTTCACTCTAGTGCTCGTGAGTTTGCTCTATTTATTCGTCATACTTATATTGTATTGTTTTGTTTCTTATTACATGTTGATGATATAATCATTATTGGTTCTGACTGTGCTACTATTACTAATGTCAAACATCTTTTTTATGAGTTTGAGATGAAAGATTTAGGTCAACTACATTATTTTTTCAATACTAAAGTTGTTTCTTCTCCTCAAGTATGCTATGCTTAACTCACTGATGCCAACATTGTTAACATTTCCATTAAATTACATGCTTTGCATTCATTACGTGTGTTATGTGTTATATGAGTTTCTATCTATTCTGTGTAGGAATATCTGTCTCTAATTTTGTTCTATTTTGTAAATTGAAGGCCTTATCGACATTCGATCATGAAATTGACTTGGTTTTGTGTTGATTGAAATTTTTAGAATTTTATGGTAAGTTTAAATAAAATTCGATTCGGAACGATTAAATTAGATTAATTAAGGCCACTTTGATTAGCTTAAGCTAAATTAATTAAAGACCATTAAGCAAGCCTATATAAGGCCACTACACCTCTTAAACTCACTTCTTCATCACTTCATTTGCACTCTTGAGCTCAAAATCGTGAGAGTGAGAGAGAGAGAGAGAGAGAGAGAGAGAGAGAGAGCTTGAATCCAAAATTAGGAGGAGAGGAATTGTCCAAGAACTTGCTAGGCGACAAGAGATTGAAGAGTCTAGGTAAGAAATTCAACCCTCATTTTGAGACATCAAGCTAACTTACATGGGTATTCAAAGGAATTTAATGGTTACTTACATAAATTGGACCTTAGAAGTAGAATTAAGGATCAACACATGCATGCATGCATAATTCATGACGTTGAGTTTGAATTCTATCTCATACCTCACATACATGGAGTTATTTGTACTACATTTTGAGAGCTCAACATGGTTTTACACTCAAACACCTTAATTGTGCATGTTTTGAAAGCTAAAGTTCAAGTTCTTACATGCATGTGTTTTCAAGATGAGTTTTGAATAATTCACTTACTCTTGGCCTTGATTTTATGAAAAGATCCTCAATTCTTCATGATTGACAAGTTTACAAGTATTTCCTTAAGTTTTTGGCCCAAAGTATAAGTTTTGATGTGTTGAATTCGAGTTTTACAGCTTGGAAGTGAATATGGAAATTCCAGAATTCGACCCCTCCGCTCGAACGGTAGATCCTGCGCTTGAGCGACCACTCTGTGATTTTGCACCTCCGCTCGAGCGACTAAGGGTTAGCTCGAGTGTTAATGCATGCTCCCAAAATTTTACATGTTTTGCAGATCGCTCGAGCGACAAGAGTTGCGCTCGAACAAGAACATTAGTTTCACGCTTGAGCGAGCGTCGAGTGAGCATCGAACGGAAAAATCGAGCAACCAGTACTTTTTGAAAGTTTACAGACCACTCGAGCGATGGAAGGTGCGCTCGAGCGGCCCCTCACATGTTTGCATGTTCGCTCGAGCGAGGGAAATTACGCTCGAGCGTGACCCCTGTTTTCAACAAGTTTTGTTAAGTGTTTCCAAGTGCATTTTGGCATCTTCATTGCATCCTAGGCATTCCTAGGCCAAGATTAAAACACAATATGAGAGTAACGGCTAGAAACACACTAAGAACGAAATGAAATGAGTTGTGTACAATCCAAGCGTGTGTTTCAGTATATGTATATGTTATATTGGTGCAGGTCACGCGCCGTGAGCTGTTGATCCATTGGTTTGCTATCAAGCTATCTGTGAGTAATAACTTAGTAAAACTATGTTCGATATAAAATACTTTATGAATATTATGATATGATATGAACTGTTTTTGAATGATAGAAAAGAATGTGTTGTGATTACATGAATGATGATCCACTTCTTTGAAATGTAATTGTGGTATCCTTAGCAAAGGCCCTTGCCCAGGGGATATAATACTGTGGCTTATGGTCATGAGGCCCTAGCCTGGGAGAGATAATACTGTGGCCCAGGCCCTTGCCAAGGGGAAACAATACCGTGGCATAGGCCCTCGCCCGAGGGAAACAATACCGTGGCCTATGTATAAGATATGTTACTCGGTACCGAAGGTTCCAATGTGAAACTTAATATGCTTGACCAAAGAGATATGTTTAATGCTAACGGATACACCACTCATGATACGAATATGTTTATGTTTCTGTTTAATAAGAGATTTGAAAGTTATATCTGTGACGGACATCATTCATTTAAACCTTTTACTCTGTTATTATTCACTGGGCTCTCACTCACTATTTATATTATGTATGTAAGCGACCAGGCGCATGACCAGACTCAGAGTTGAGAACCTGGCGTCTCAGTTTTGTCAGCCAGCCATTGAGCCTCCAAGGAGGTTCCCTTTTGTGAGCGAGTCAAGTCTAAATGGCCTATGTTTAAGACTTTGTCTTCTTTTGAGTATAGAACAAGTTCTGTTCATTTGTACACTGGGCTAAGCCCCACTTTTGTTTTATCTGTATATGAGAGTGATGCCCGACTAACATAAATATAAATGATGTCACATGTATGATATTAAAGTTTTAAATTTCTGTCCCATATACGTCAACACAGCTCTGTGGATTGCGTTATTTTGTATATTTGCTTCTGTAGCCCTTAATTATAGGTTATTCTGTTAAGAGGCCTTCGGTAATCTGAGGATTACTGGCCGGTTACGACACTAAACCTATAGGGGCAGGTTTGGGTCATAACAACTTGGATGATCCTACCTTGTGTCGCAAGTTAGTTGGTTTTTTGGTTTACCTTACTGTTGTTCGAATATTACGTATGTTGTGTAAATGATTAGTCAATTTGTGTTTGCACCTTGGCCTACTTATGGGGATGCTTTGTTACGTGTTTTACACTTTGTCTGTGGTACTCTTTTTCTAAGGTTGTTGATCTCCCTTGCATCCTTTTTGACACGTTAGTCATATGATGATGTTGATTAGGATGGTGACATTTCTAATTGCGAGTTTTTGTGTTTTTCTTGGTAATTCTCTTTGTTGAATTAAAGGAAAAAAGAAAGATTGTATTAAGATAGATATGTAGTTATTACAATAAGAGGCCAATTTATAAGTTTACAATAGAGTGGTGAACTGTGAGAATATTATGTTAATTATGGAATTGTGTATTTTAGATTGATTGTGAATATTAGATTGATTATATTTCCTATTTCAGATTAGGGTTAGGATTGCTACGTATATTGGTTGTAATCTTTGTATTAAAATACAATTGAATATACAGAAAAGCTTTCAAGAATCTTACATGGTATTAGAGCTTTGTCAGAAATCTTAGCAGCCATCCCGAAATCCTCTCTGGTCTGATTTCTGGTTTTGAATATGCTCGGAGTTATCTGGTCATCATCAAGTCCATCCTCTGCTTCGTTAGGGTTGTGAGACCCATTTGAGTTCGAGTTGTGATATTGCGATCGCGAAACATCAGATTCGAAAAGACCCAGTTCGTCTCTCTCTCTAGTCTTCTGGTTGTTGACCCATCTGGTTCATTGCGACCTGTTTGAGTTCGAATCATGACCCATCTGACTTGAGAAGACCAAGGACTTCTTCCTCTGCTTCAGCAGTTTCGTATGAGGGCTTTGTTTGGCTCGTCTAGTCGTGTAAGGGGTTTTTCTCTCTTTCTCTCTCTCTCGATTTGGTTCGCAAGGCCTTTTTCTCTTTCGTTGGCGTAGATTTCGCACAACCATTCGCTGGCTCAGCTTCGTATCGTAAAGTTTCTGGCTCCCTGGTTCGGCTTTTCTTAGCGAATCTCTTTTACTGGTTCTGATACACTGGTTCTCTCTTTGTAAATTGGGTTTGGATTATTTGTGTATTTGGTCTCTCAACTGATTATATTATTAACCTATCTGGTATTGTTTTTGGATATTACAATCAGTTTTCTAGCTTATTATTATATTATTAACCCATCAGTGTTGTAGCTTTGGATCATTACGATGTTGGATATTCATTAGCTTCAGCCTTCTGCAAAGCTCAAAAAAGAGCCATTGGCATCAAATGAGTGTCCTTCTGCCATCAGATGGGTTATTGGAAGTATCACTATCCCAAGAAAGGATGTTTATCTAGCTTGTCTTCTCAGCGATCTTGGATCCAGTTTTGCCATTCTTCTCCAAGTAATTTTTAGGTTCCCACCGATTCTACTGTATCTGTTCCAGCTTTTGATCCTGACTTGGCTTCCTTGAGTGTTCAGATTAGTCAGCCTCAGCATACACTATCTACCTCACAACCATCCCCGTCTGCTTTCATTGTTTTCTCTCTCAATTTAGGTTTGCTTGAGACTTCTTCAGGTATTTCTTCGTCTGTCTGGATTTTTGATTTTGGTGCCTCTCATCATATGACTCCCTATCTCTTCTTACTTCAAAATTGTACTCCCCTTCCCTCTCCTATTACTATTAATGCTACTAATGGATTTGGTATGTCTGTTATATCTGTTGGGTTTATCTTACCGTCTGCTATGTCTGTTGTCTCTATTCCGTCTGTCATTTATGTTCCTCAGTTATCTATCAGTTAGCTTGATGCATCTGCCTATGATAACCTCTCAAATTTCTTTTTCCTCTTTTCAGCAGATTCTCTGTCCAGTCCTTTTTACTTGTGGCATTCTAGATTAGGGCACTTGTCTGCTGACCGCTTACGGTCTTTAGCTCAATTAGGTATATTGGGTAAAGTTTCTCCTAGTGAACTTACTGAATGCCGGGGGTGTAAACTTGCCAAAATGACAACCTTACTTTTTCGTAAAAGTACTTCTATATCTGATACACTGTTTTCTTTAGTTCATACTGATGTTTGGGGCCCTTCCCTTGTTCTCACCAAAGGGGGTTCTGCTTATTATGTGTCATTTGTTGACGACTTCACTTATTACACTTGGGTTTATCTTATGACTTATAAGTCTGACTTCTACCAGATATACTGTACTTTCCAGTCTATGGTCACTACACAGTTTGGGTATACTATTAAATCGTTGCGGTCTGACTTGGGTGAGGAATACTTTAAAACTAAATTCTGTGAATATTTGGCCAAATTAGGTACCATTCACCAAACTTCTTGTACTGATACACCTGCCCAAAATGGTCGAGCTGAGCGTAAACACAATTATCTCCTTGAGCAAGCTAGGTCTTCCCTTCTCTCTGCCTCCGTTCAGGCTCCTTTTTGGGGTGAGGCAGTTCTTACTGTTGCTTTTCTTCTCAACAGTACGCCTACCCCCCTTCTTTTTGGTCGGTCTCCTTATAAGGCTCTGTTTTCTCAACTTCCCAATTACTTTCTTCTTCGTGTGTTTAAGTCTGTTTGTTTTGTCCTTTTACCCCGTAAAGATAGGACCAAACTTAGTGTCCGATCTGTCTTATGTGTCTTTTTGGGTTATAGTCTCATTCAGAAAAGTTATTGCTGTTATGACCCTATTTCTCGTCGTCTTTATGTCTCCCGCCATGTTACATTTCTCGAACGTCTACCTTATTTTCAGCTTCTTCCTCTCACCACCCCAGTTTCCAAAGAGGATTTGGTTCATATTGATCCGTTTTCTTCTGAGGTCCCGTCTGATGAGTATATCTCCATAGTTTCCCTTGAGCTTGTTCCATCTTCTCCCCTTGCTTCATCTTTGGTTGTTTCTCCTTCGGTTTCTTCTTCTCATCCGTTGTTAGTTTATTCTCATCGCAAGGCTTCTCCTCCGCTGGTTGTCTTTACCTCTGCTGCTGATCCTCCTGCTTCTGACGACTTTAATCTTGCTGCACACCGATATCCTATTCGAGCTCGTCATCCTCCAAACAGGTTGGGTTAGTCTAATACATATTTTTCTATTTCCTATCGTACTTTTTTATCTGCTATTCACTCATTTTCAGAACCTCAGTCTTACAAGGAGGCCTATCAGGATCCTCATTGGGTTCACACTATGGAGGATGAGTTGTCTGCTTTATAGAAAACTAGTACTTGGGAGTTGGTTCCTTTGTCTGCTGGTAAGAATTTGGTTGGTTACAAATGGGTATACAAAGTCAAGACTCATTCTGTTGGTTCTCTTGAGCGCTACAAAGCTCGTCTGGTTACCAAAAGTTTCTCATAGGAGTATGGTATTGATTATGAGGATACCTTTGCTCCCGTTACTAAGATGACTCCTGTCTGTACTTTGATCCCTGTTGCTACTGTTCGTTCTTGGCCTCCTCATCAGATGAATGTTAAGAATACTTTTTTTAATGGCCATCTCACTGAGGAGGTTTACATGCGTCATTCTCCTGACCTTCACCATTCCTCTGGACAAGTTTGTCACCTTCGGCGTGCTTTGTATAGTCTGAAGCAGTCTCTTTGTGCTTGGTATGATCGCTTTCAGACTGTTGTTACCGAGCTTGGGTTTCATCTAGAACTCTGCTTTATTTCTTCTTCACACCTCTGCTGGATTTGTTGCATTATTACTGTATGTGGATGATATGATCATCACTGGTTTTGACTCTTCTGCTATATCTGAAGTCAATCAGTATCTTTTCCGCACTTTTGAAATGAAGGATCTAGATCCATTGCGATATTTTTTTGGTATTGAGGTAGCTTTTTCTCCCAAGGGTTACTTTCTATCTCAGACCAAGTATGCCAATGAGGTTATTCATCATGCTGGTCTTACTGACACTAAGATTTCTGATGGCCCCATTGAGCTTAATGTAAAGCTCAACATTATTGATGGTGTTCTTTTGGATGATCCTACTTTATATTGTGAGCTCATGAGTTGCTTAGTCTATCTGACGGTTACTCGTCCTGATCTTGCCTATGCTGTTCATGTGGTTAGCCAATTAGTCTTTGCTCCTCGCTTTACCCATTAGTTTGCTTTGGTTCGAATTCTTCGTAATCTCTGGGTTACTATATTTCAGGGTTTACTATTATCTTCTACTTCTTCTTTGGACTTGGTGGCTTATGCTGATTCTGATTGGACTGGTGATGTCATTGATCGCAAGTCCATTTCTGGCTTCTGCATGTTTCTTGGTGATTCCTTGATCTCTTGGAAGGCAAAAAAACGGATTGTTGTTGCGCATTCCATTGCCGAGGCTGAGTACTGTGCTATGACTTATGCCACTGCTGAGATTGTTTGGCTTCGTTGTCTCTTGATTGAGTTGGGTGTCCCTCAATCGTCTCTGATCTCCCTTTACTGTAACCTAAGTAGTACGGACACGGATACGAGACACGACACGGACACGATACAGACACGCGGACACGCAATTTTTCAAAAAATGGGGGACACGACACGCTGGGGACACGTTTAATATATATAATTTTATTTATATATTATATGTAAAATTAAAAAATATATACTAATTTTATTTATTTATTTTATTTATTATATGTAAAATTAAAAAATAAATATATTATTTGTATTTATTTATATTATTTAAGACCAAAAAAAAGGTTAGGGGTTATATTATTTATTATTAGTATATAAATATATATATATGTATATATATTGTTATTATTTTTTATAAATTTTATTAGATTTTTTTTATTATATATGATTTAATTAGATTTATTATATAACAAATTTGAGTTATTGGTTAACAAATTATATTATTATATAACAAATTATATTATTTATTATATTATAATTATGTTATATTATAATACTCACAAATGTTACAAACGGGAGGGACACAGATCAGAGAGAGAGAGAGAGAGAGAGAGAGAGAGAGAAGAAGAGGGCGAAGACAACGAAGAAGCAGAAGAAGTAGAAGACGAGGAAGACGAGAGCAGCGAGGGATACGACAGACGAGGAAGACGAGGAAGACGAGTAGAGAGGGAGACGACAGACGAGGAAGACGACCTAGGGTTGTCGATCGTCTGCTTCTCGCGATCATCTTCTACTCGCGATCGTGTTCTTAGGGTTTCCGTTCGACTCGCGATGAGGTTCGACTCTCGATCAGGTTCGACTCTTCTCCCCTTCGACTCACGATCGTCTCCTTTTCTTTTTGTTAATTTTGCACTGTTTTAAGTTTCAAAAATTATTGTTTCCACCCCGCGCGTGTCCGTCGCGTGTCTGGCCGTGTCCGGAGCGTGTCCGGAAAACAAAAAAATAAAAAAAAATTGGGACACCTCTGCAGACGTGTCTGACACGTGTCAACCGCGTGTTCGACGCGTGTCCGTGTCCGACGCGTGTCTGACACTGATACGTAACCCCCGGAGAGGTGTCCGTGCTTCTTAGACTGTAACAACCGCAGTGCTATTCAAATTACACATAACACTGTCTTTCATGAGCGCACGAAGCACATTGAGATTGATTGTCATTTTGTGAGTCAGCATCTGCAGCCTGGCTCCATCTCGCTTCCTTTTGTCTCTTCGACTTTGCAACTTGCTAATTTCTTTACGAAGACTCACATCACTGCTCGCTTTTAGTTTCTTTTTGGTAAACTCTCAGTATTTTCTGTTAAAACACCTTGAGTTTGAGTGGGAGTGTGAGAATATCATGTTAATTATAGAATTGTGTATTTTAGATTGATTGTGAATATTAGATTGATTGTATTTCTTTTTTTGGATTAGGGTTAGAATTGTTATATATATTAATTGTAATGTTTGTATTAAAATACAATTGAATATACATAAAAACTTTCAGGAATCTTACAACAAGTAACTTAACTAAGGAAATCAAGAAAATATAGAAATTAAATATTTTGCCAATATTCTCTAACATTCCCACTCAAACTGGAAATTTGAGCGACGAAGATTGATTTTATTCCGACACAATATCAAGGTGCAATCCAATGTGAAGTAGAGGTATTCATGGGTGCAAGATTTGGGATGAGCCTGGGGCAGAGAGGTCACAGACTCTAGGAGGTTCAGGTACATGTAGTTCAGAGTCTAATAGGTTGAGGCACACAAGGTGCAGAGTCCGACAAAGGTAGAAGAGAGATCCTAGGTGAAATTCAAACCAGAGCGCATGAAAGTGCTTGAAATGGATCTGGAGTGAAATCCTAATAAGAGCGTATAGAAGCGCCTGAGATAGATCTGGGGCAAAATCTGGATGAGAGTGCATCTATATTGCATGGAGCAGAGTACAGTAATAGAGACAAGTATGGTTTTGCAGAGTTTGAAAAAGAGATGTTTGGTGGCTAGAATTGCCATCGGTGGAAGTTGTGGGTTCTTGGTAGACACGGCAGTTTATACAGAATAGTTAATTGGGGTGAATAATTAATGGATCACTGAATATTGAAGTAGAATCTGGAAAGAGAGATAATGACATAAGAAAACAATTTGACAAAACCGAGGTCCGGTAGAGGGCTATGGCGGGAAGACGGTCCTCTAAGAAGATGAAAAATCATATGATCTTAACCTAGAACTCTAATTCCATGTTAAAACATCCAACTCAAAACTAATTGGCTATGAGTGAAGGGGCTTTTGAAGAAAATTAATCAAGCTTGGGTGGCTTAAAGAGGCGATGTGGGACAAATCTAACACTCACTTGCACATGCAACCCAACAGCATATGAAGGTGATAAAGAGATGAAGGACAGGAGAATAAACTTAGGCAGAGAATTAGTTAAAGATAAATATTGCATTAAGATACATATCTAGCTATTACAATAGGAGGCATATTTATAGGCTTACAATGAAGTGGTGAACAAGTAACTTAACTAAGGAAATATAGAATATATATATAGAACAATATTTAGGCAATATTCTCTAATACTCTTATTTCCTAAAAGAGCTAAAACATTATATTGTTTGTCAGTCAACTACTAAGACCAAATATCGTACTATGGCTCATGATATCACTGGGATTGTTTGACTTTATTGGTTTCTTTCTAATTTGGGAGTCTCTCTTCTCCTATGCCTCTCTATTGTGATAGCCATGAGTATCATTCAGATTGCACATAATTCTCCTACTCTCTATTTTGATAGTCATGAGTGTCATTTAGATTGCACGTAATTCTCCTACTCTCTATTTTGATAGTCGTGAGTGTCATTTAGATTGCACATAATTCTATTTTCATGAGCACAAAAAGCACATTGAGATTGATTGCCTATTACTCAACAGCATCTTCAGTTAAGCACTATTGCTTTGCCTCTTGTTCCTTCCTCTTCACAACTTGCAAACTTCTTCACAAAGACTCATACCTCCACTCAATTTCGGTTCTTACTTGACAAACTCTCAATGTTTACCGAGCTCACGTCACGAGTTTGCCCAGGGTGTGAACGGATTGTAGTTTTGGAATCTTCCGTTTGTAATTTAATTTAGAACTTTCCTAATGTGATTAGGGTTTGTAAATATGATGATGAGAGTTAATGCAACATTGGTTCTCTCTCTAAACTTACATTTTTAACCAATAAGAAACATGCAATGTGTGCTAGCAAAATTGCAAAATGACAGTTTCAAATATTCAACTACAGTCAAGTAGCTAGATTTTAGTAAATGGCACCCACATATTCCTTGGTAAGATCTCTAACAGGTTCTAGTGTAATAAAAAGCCAACTCTCAACCATTCTTGACATAAAATTATCAAGACATTCATCAATCTGTGTCAACTTCATCCTTCACTTAATCCTATATTCGTTTATAACACATAATTATCTGCTCTCCATATACATAGTCTCAGGCATTAAAAAAACTCAAACTAAGCAAGCTTGTAACGTTGAAGAATCATTTCCCTCAAATATGACGTCACCTGCATTTATTAAATATCATGTTAGATTTAAAATAATAGACTTCCTACTCATAATAATGACAGTGTATCATATAACATAATGAATTTGTGTCACAAGCCCAAATCAAATAAACAGGGGACCACTGCATAAAGCTCCCGCTAGAGTGGGATTTGAGGAGGGCAAGATGTACAAAGCTTACCCCCATTTCTAAGACTCAAGACTGCACCACCAAGGATGCTAATGGCTAGAATTACCATTAGGCCAACCCACCCTCCCCCAAAACCATCAAACTGATGTTTTAATTACCAATAGACAAGTAAAAATTTGAACTTCTCTCTCATCACATGATCCATATAATGGATAATTTATTTCCTTTTATGCTCATCAAAACACATGAACAAAAGCACAGACACACAAACACTATTGTTATAACAAGATGAAACATGATAATTTATGTTGAGATTTTGAGGGGATACATTGCCTCTTATGGAGGTCAAATATGAGCTTTGGTCCGAACACATTTTGCTAGACTTGGAGATGCTCTTCCTCCCCAAGCTAGTACCATTCCTCCCCAGTGGAGTATAACTGTATAATGCATATGATTGCACCTAGGTCGGCCAGAACTGTTAACTTACCAATTTTTTCGAAAGCCTAAGCTATTAGAAAATGGGCCCAACAATGTATATAAAGCTATCTAACACCCTTCCAAAAGCCGAACTTTAATACCATACAATTTATAGAACCCTATACATATTGGATTCTTAGTAGATACCAAGCTCTACAATCTAGTCCAAATAACTATGTGGCTCGCAGAGAATACAAGACACACAACCAATAGTAGTGTAACGAGTACTCAAATTATTGTTTGGCTTCAACTAACAACTAACGTCTTCAATCAGTTCGCAAAAAGAACACTAACAATTCATAAGATACATTAAACAATAGTATCATGCCCACTTTTTATTGACTCATTGTGAATCAATCATTTAAATTTGACATTATAATTCATATGCATGCATATGAAACCAAGAACTTAATCAATCCAAATTTCATTATCTAGATGGAGGAAATTTCATGAAAGAAACAACTAAGAGCTATTTAAGAAAAATCATAAAAAGACATTGATTGGAAATTAAATATGAGATATCAATTTAGTATATAATAAATGGCTAATGGAGATCTATAATTAAAGTAAAATGTATGAAACTTACATCTTCTTGTCTTTTGCATCAATGAAATCAAATGTAGATTTTGTATAAATCTCTGCAAATTGAACAGATTCTTTTAGCAAAACAAACATGTGTAACAGCAAAAACAAGCAATGTTCGCTAAATTCATGTTTCTTTTTCATTATTTTATTTTGTTTATTTATTTTGTACCTGCTACTGCATCGATTCGACGAGTCAGCCATACAAAAACGGCCAAGTAATTGGGAAATAAAGCAAACAATTGACCCTCAGTTTCAGTCAAGTTCTGAATTTTAGGCTCGAGCTGCAGCAAAAGAAGCAAAAGTAAAAAACAAGTAGTAGTTAAAGTTGAACTTTTTCAGTTTTAACTTTTTACTTGATAACAAAATATGCAATGCATACCGTTTTATGAAAATGTGCATAGGCATCTCTCATGAAATATAAAATCTCCAAGGGTCCTTCTTCATCACTATAATTTTTTATCCAATCATTTTTGAAAGTCTCCATGCTTGATTTTTTTGGAACCATTGATGTCCAGTTCATGCAAATTTCACCTGGCATATAGTTCATGGCATAAGTTACCTCCTTGGACACAATAGTAGAGCACTCGATAACCATCCTAAATAAGGATACATTCTTGATGACATCATATGCACTCCAGGTACAAGGATGGTTGTATAACATCTTCCACAAAACACTGCAAAAAATAAAATAAATAAGATTTCTGTCTTTGTAAAAACAAAAAAGACAATGGGGGAAGAAAAGAGGAACAACCAATTGCTAATTTGAATTTAGCTGAGAAATACCACTAAAGCAATTAGTAGAATAAAGCAAAAGCCAATTGAAATGAGTATAAACATCCTAACTATTACCAGGTAAGATTGGTGTGAGATATGTTCAACATATTACAACTGAAGTGTGTTTTAAACATCTTGAAATGCATTTATGCTTCAGTGATGAGCCAAAATAATGAAAAACCGTGGTTTGCTTCTAGGTCAGTGGCTCACTTTAACCAAACCAACCCAAGACTCAAGCCATCATGCTTGCATTATAAATAGCTTGGAATAGTTGTTAAATGTACAACATTTAGGAGGCATTTAGAATTTTGTAGGATTATTAGTTACAAAGAAATTTTACTGTAAAAGTGAAAGAAAAATGTCAGTTAGCTGAGGGTCAAGCATCTTCTCATTACTACTCATTGAGGAGTGCCCCCAAAACCAACTACCATGGCAATGTAAACTGGGTTTTCACATGAGCAGTTTAAATTGCTCACAGATTCAGGACCCAAAATTGCGCTACGAATATTCAGTGTCGTAAGCTTTAGAAGCACATTTTTTTAGTGCAAATAAATAAATATATATATATAATCAATAGAAGATGAACATCAAGCCAACCCAAAGGTCCCAAAACTCATCAATCTAATAATTCAGTTTGATTTGGCTTTATCACCATGATTCAAATTCACTCACTAAATAAGAAACAATTTAGAACTAGTTGTTAAAATGAAATAATTAATTTGTAATCTGTGTTTTATTTTGGGTCAATTTGTAATTAATTTTCACAACTTGCTCAACTTGTTGCTTCGGAACTGTGTCAGCACATGCAACTAATGTGTGTGCCTGGTTCATCCTCATTGGTTGAAAGGGTTAGCAGTCTTGCCTATATAAAGGCAAGAGCTCTTCAATTGTAAGACACCAAAACAGAGCAAAGCAATAGCTCTTTATCTTACTCTTTCTCTCTGCTCTCTCTCTCTCTTTCAAAATCTCTCTCTATATTTTTGGCCTTGCAATTTCTCTCTCTAGATTTTTGGTCCCACATAATTTACATAGTTACAACTTGCACCCAACACTAGTAATAGGAAACAAAAGAGTGCAGGACTGAAGGAAAACAAGAAAAGAGAAACAGGGATAATGGGCAATAAAAGAACATGTGCAGTCACATGTAGTTGACATATCATCTCCCTATGGTTTCAAGACCAACAAAATGCACTATTCTCTATTGTTGGAGAAAAAAATGAAAACATCAAACTCCAAGTTTAATTTAAGTGCAAAGGGATCAGACTTTGGAAAAATTTTAAACGAATAAAAAGAGAAAAATAAATACCAAGAGCCTCACTCATTTGCTAAATTAGGTTTTTAAGGATGTGCTAAGAATTTTTATCTAAGCATTAAATAGCGTCAGGTGAATGGGTTTTATTGTACTATCATTGTTGCTATTAATTGGGCAATACTTATTTATAATTGATCAGTTGAGTTACTACTTTGAGACCAGGTAATTTACTTTAGAACCAAGTAAACTAAAGAACCTAGAAAGATGTTCTGTCACTGACAGTTGAGAGAAAATTTTGAAATATACAGATTCAAATTCAAATATTTTGTTTTGTTTTTATTCTGTCCTTGTAAGGGTCAATTTGAGTCCCATAGTTCATTGACTTCGCCATTAATTTGAAAGAAATTGCAGATATTCTTACTAAACTAAATCAAAATTTGCAAACTTTTGTCCTGGATCCAAATATTTTATCACCAATAATAATAAATGTTGGATTCTCTACTGAGGCTACACCAAGTTGGAATCAGAACAAACCACAATGCAAGTATAGCCATCAATAATATTCTTTCACAACAAGACAAAAGCCAAAACCAAGTCCAACATCATGGTGAGAAGGTATGGGGTTGAAGTTTTGTGAAAACATCATAATGAAAGCTCCTGTAAGCATAAAGACATAGTAGACACTATCTTTCAAATGTTATGCTATAGAGATGACTTATAATTTCATCGTGTAAAACATAAGAGAGAGGAGAGAGCACAGAGAAGATTGTCAAAAAGGAGACAAGAGAAGGGAGAGAATAGAAGATATGAGAGAAGGGAAAAGTGAGAAGGGAAAAAAACAAAAAAATAGGCAATAAGAGTGAAGAAGAATTTTTACTACTTCAAAATTTATTCATCTTTGCGGTTGATCTCATATTACAGCAGCATAACCTATTTAGAGGCTTTATAAAACACTTAAAACAAATAAGAATATGGTAAAACATTACAACAACCCTCAACTTTGTTTCCCTAAAATAAATTAAATACTAACAAATTAGCATAGGCTTTAAGCTTGCATCCCACAGACCCGCAATAACAAATACTTAGGTTTTCCTCTTATTGTCGGAAAAGTTGAAAAATCAACTTTGTTGGCTTGATAAAATTTAATACCACATCCAAGTTTGGTGTAGTAAATATATTTCATAACTTTACTCATCAAGCATGTTCTTAGCTCCAATCCTATGTTTATGTCCGGCTTTTCAACAAATCTGTCACTCCTTGCCTTCCTTTCCATCTTCTCGGCAAACTCACCCAAATATCTTCTTTCGAAATTTAAAACTATTAGACTTGTTATGCTATTTTATTTTATATTGAGGATATCATTGTCATAGTGACATTAATATTTTAATATAAATGTGTTAGGTGAGAGCTTTTTCATTATGACCCAATAACCTATTGTCTATATTCTCTCTTCTCCTCTTCTCTTCTCTCTGTCCTCTCCAACCCCAACCCTAACCCTAATTTCTTGAACTTTACACTTTAAATTGGTATCATAGCACTTCGATCTCACAACAACTTGTCTCGTTCAAGTCTGAAAATTTTCAGACACTGACCTAGACGTGTTGACATCATCTTATGCATGATGATGTCAGTGTGACATTAGCATCCATATGGACGTCATGAACAGGCGAACACATGGTTTGTTCGTCTCACCCTCCTAGTAATTTTGTTGATTTTTGTGGAATTTTTGGGGCTATTTGATGTTTGCTTTGAAATTTTGAAGTATTTTCAAGTTTATAAATATATATATATATTTTTGCAATTTGGTTCTAGAAGGTTTACCTGTATTTTTCTTCATTTTAATGGCATCTATAGGTGCCAACTAGGCTATTAGAGTCCTTTTCTGAGATATGTTTGATGATTTGTGGCTCTTGAGTGCTTTTTGGTCCTTTTGCTACTTCGGTTTTGTTGTAAGTGGTTCACCCATTTGATTTCTTGACTCTACCAAGCCCTATGGGTGCCGACCGGACCCCAAGAGTAATCTCTTGAATTTGTTTTGAGTTTTTGTTGTCCTTTTAGTATTTTGTTTGAAGTTCCCTATTGGTGGTTGTTACTGTTCATTGTTGTGGCTAGTTGTTGTGTTTTTTTTTCTTCTTGCTTTAATTTCTATGTTTTGTTTCTTATGACTGCATTAATAATTACGAAGAAACTGAATGGCCTCAATTATTTGGCTTGGGCTCATGCTGTGAAAGTGTCTCTCCATAGCAAAAAAAAAAAAAAAATTTCTCTTAGATCTTCATCCTAAGGATTTAGTTGTGATGGAATGGCTCTGGCATAGTTTGGAACCACATATTGCCACTACCATTGAGTTTTGTAAGACGTCTAAGCAAACCTCAAGGGGTTGGCCTAGTGGCTTGAGGCCTAGGGCTTAAGGGTCTGCTCCCTCTAGGTCTCAAGGTCGATTCCCCAAACCAACATAAAAACCCTTGAGGCTACAGATCGCAAGGAAACCTGTTTCAAAAGGCTTGTTCAAACTGTAATAACTTAGTCTAGTGCGCGAAAGCTAGCCCAGGATACCCTAGACAAAAACCAAAAAAAAAAAAAGAAAAACCTCTAAGCATATTTGAGACTCTTGCTAAGTCTTTTTCTCATCAGAGTAATGTTTCCCATGTATATGAGTTGTATGAAAGGATATTTGCCACTAAGAAGTCTAGTTGTACATTGTCTGAATATTACAGCACCCTTAAGAATTTGTTAGATCAACTCTTGCAGCATCACCCATTTGCTATTGATGCAGCACAACAAAAGTGTTATTGGGAGGAGTTTATGATTGCATCATTACTTTCTAGATTGGATTCTAATTTGTGGGGTTTTAAGGATCAAATACTTCCTAGTGAGACTTTGCCTACCGCTACTAATGCCTACTCTTGCTTATGCGTTCCTCCCTCGACCAAGGCTCCTTGACCCCTTCTCTCACTGTTCCCATAGCTTTTGCTTCGACTTTAATTTCTACTAGTGGTGGTTTCCGTGGTGGATCTAGTAACCATGGCTCGCATAATTCTCGTGGAAATCTATTTCGTGGTAAAGGTCATTACAATGCTCCTCATGGGGGTAGTTCTCATGGTGGTGGTTTCACCTCTCGTGGTGATAGGAAGTGTAATCATTGTGGTTCCACTAGCTATACTGAACCTTAGTGCTGGAAAAAGTATGGTACGGACGATTATGTGCATCATGTTGTGGATGAGATTTCTTCTTCTCATCAGGCTCCTTCGTTTGATTCACGTGATGCATTTACTACTTATATTAGCTAGCTTACAGAGCTTGTCCATTCCCTTCGTGATGCTCTTCCCTCATTCTCTACTACTACCTTGGCTAGTTTAGGTAATATTACATGTCTAGCCAAGTCTCCCCAACCATGGCTCTTAGATTTTGGTGCTAATTCTCATGTCTGGTAATCCCTCTCTTTTCACTACTCTACACCTTGTGTTACACATAATATTGTTCTTGCGGATGGGTCTTCCCAACCTTTTCGTGAGAAGGGTAGTCTTCATCCTACCTTGTCTTTTTCTCTACCCTCTAGTCTTTATGTTCCTAATTTTCCTTTTAATTTGCTCTCTGTTAGTCAATTGACCAAGGTTTTACATTGTTCCATAACCTTTTCTCCTACCTCTTGTGTCTTGCAGGACCACAAGACCAAGAAGGAGATTGGTTCAGGGCTTGAGAAGGACGACTTATACTATTTAGATCCTGATTGCTCATCTCCCATCACTTCAATTGAAATAAATTTATGATATCATTAAAAACTGTTAATTAACTTGATTATTTATTAATAAAAAGGGTCATATGTTATGAAATTAGAAATTTCAGGGAGCAAAATGTAATTTCCAGAACCATGGGAGGCAATTTGTATTTTAAGCAATCCTTAGGGTGTGTATTTGTAATTTACCCCCAAAAAAATGACAATTACTAACTTTTCTATCTGTCCAACCTCTTCTCATCTCTTTCCTACTGAATCCTAATATGAGAACGGAAGAGACCACAACTACAATAATAATAAAAGAAAGTTCTCTATCGGGAGTTGAGCCCCATATCACCTGCTGGAATAAGCTCGATCTTGACTAGATTCACCCTCAAGCCTAACAATGTCTTCAAGCAGAGCAGAATAAACTATATAGCTGCAAGCTTGACCCTTTGTTACAGTTTTACAAAACTAAATATTCTTAAAATTTCACCAAAAAACCTAAAAGTAACCATCCTCATGAAAAACATTTCTCTTGTCTGCCCTATGTCACGATTAGCTTTAGCTAGCATATTCTAAGAATACACTATATGCATATAGTTTGTACATGCCAACCTTTTACCTTAATGAGAAACTTTGAAAATAAAAAGTATATACACAAGAAAGCAAACCATACCTATCCATTGGTTTACCAAGGAAACTTATAAAATGCAATACATCTTTTGGCACATTTCTGTTGCCTGCCACATTGTGGATGATTTTCTCGATAATTTCCTTCAATTTAGAAAAATCATCTTTGAATGATGCCTTATTACCACGAACTAATTTAACATCAGTGAGTTTCACGTCCAAGCCTTCACTTAGCATAATTTTCTGAGTATTTAATTGGCCACAGACATAAAACTGCTCATGTATGCTTTTGAAACTCTTTAAAATACCCCTGCATCAAGAAATATTAAAAAGTAACTTCACGAATTAGAATGATGTTAAGAGCAAATGAAGAGAAGAAGAAGAGGAAGAGGATACACATGACACAAACCCAATAATTGTTCTAACTTCTTGAGTCAAACGCCACTGAGTGCATTGGATATTTGGACTTGGCAGCACTTGAGTCTCCAGAATTTTAGATTGATTAATTTGAAGCCATTCCTCAAGCGTCCATGGAAAGTTAATCTAAACCAAAATGATTATGAGTTAGCAATAGAGTTTCCTATTCTCTACTATCAAAACAAACAAAACTATCAAAGTTTAAAAGAGATAAATCACTTAGAATTAGAAGGAATGAAATTTGAAATCGTATAGTTTCCCATACGATTGTTAAATAAAAAATAAAAATAAAAATAAAAAGTTCATACCTAGGACCTTTACCACTTTGGATGAAGCTTCAAAATAAACTTACAATAACTCCGTTAATTATGGTAAGGTCTTTTTAACGTGGAAAGTGCTGAAACTTAGAGATGCGGATAGGCATGATTCAGGATGGTCTCTTGTATGTTATGGGGTATACCTTTAGAATCTGTATAGGGTTTTGTAAGATCTCATCTTACTCAGCAGAAAAATGTCTCTCAAAAGCCGCTTTCAAATATTTGCAGACAATACTAAAGTAAATTATCATTTCCTTGGATCTAGGCCTCATTGATGCTAATGGTGGTTACTGAAATGTGTAAATTAACCAAGCCAAATAAACATGCCTCTCGTTACCGATCAGTATGTTTCACAATGGAATATACATATTTAACTTTTCTCTAAAAAAAATTGAAATGCATTTCTTTATCACATGGTTATTTCGAGAAGGGTAAAGCAAAAATATCATATGTACAATGTTACAAAAGACACACCATCTAACACTTCGAAATAAGAGAAGAAATTTCAAACAATTCAGCTACATGTACATTGGAATTAAGCAATGGATAAGTATGACAGCTGGATTCATGCCAACACTTTCCTATCAATTTTTTTTTTCTCAACAAAGTATTCAAAGCACATTTGCCAGAAGAGTATGCTTCAGTGTTTTTCACCTATATTTCTTCTGCTTTTTCTTTTCCAGATTGGTTGTAACATAGTCAAAAGCATGAAGTAAAAACCTTATACTTAAATCGGTATCCAAACCTGAGTTCCCTAAAAACAAACTATGGAAAAAGCTCCTTCAGGTAGGAAAACAAACATACTAAGTTGAGCCAAAGCCTCAATTACCATGGCAAGCATTTCAGCTATGTGAGAACTAAAAAATACAACTCAAGCTTGACAAAGGAAGCAGCTGATGGGCTGATGATCCCAATAGGCCGGCTCAATTAATTCTGCAATGTTACTTTATCCATCTACTTGCCAAGGTCTTATTATAGTTTAACTGCAGCAAAGTTTAAATACCACAAGATTAATTAAAAGACCAAGCAGTTGGCTTGATGTGAACTTGCTGTGCTAAAATTGGGTACTATGGTCATATTGTAAGGTGGTATGTTCATACAAATATATTCCAATGGTGGGGGGTTTAAATAAGAACCTAAAAACCTATTCTCAATATATCGTATTTGCAAGGATTTGAGAATTTAGCAATTGTATTAATCTCAACAGAGGTATATATAACTGTTACAATGAGTATAAAAATGCATTACAGATATTAGGTGTAATCATAATCAAGCATAATCCTAAGTCTAGGCCTAAATATATGTAACAGAATATTTGCAAATATGCAAATAAGGAAAAAAAAAAAAAATCAACAGACAGCTAAGGGGGCTGCCTAACAGTATTCTTCCTCGGTTCTCTTCTCCTTTTCTACATAGTTTTACATATTTTTGCATTCTAACTAATTCTATCACCAGAGCTCCTATTAACTAACCAATAAATGGATTGTTAATGATTAAAACCTTGGTCTACTAATCTTGAGGTTATGGCTACAAGTTTGAGGACAGCCACTGTGCCTTAAAGCCAAACGTTAGGAATGTACCCAATTTTACACCCCTTAAACACCCATTAATGGGTACTCTAATTGAGCATTGTTTCATTTTTTTTTTAAATGTAATCAAATATAAAGGGCCATTGATTTTAATTTTTTTTTCTCAATGTTTTTGTAATAACCAGAAAGAAATAACTGAGAGTAACATTCAAGTGAATTATCTTTTATGCTACAAAACAAATTATAAAAAAATAATAGTGATGAATTTTATGGTAGAAAAAAGCACACGTGTTGCTGATACTCAATGTGAGTTGGAGGAGGCGGAGTAGTAAAATAGTCTGATCCGACAATCATCCTAACATGGTCTCTCAACAATGAATCTACACAAAATACACAAGATAAGACACGGTAAGTACCACATAAAATTTTGGAAAAGTCAGTATAATATAAAATTAATACTTGTATTAGCTTACATGTAGGGGAGCCCTCAGAAATAAAATCAAGTGAACCTCATGGCCATCTTCTAACGTAATCGGAGCATTTTTCTAGGGATTCTCTATGAGAAAATCCAACATGAGGCCTGGAAATCATGCTACCAAATACAGAAATTGAGTCAAGATCACTCAGGTTCAACTTGTAACTATAAACCAAACTACGAATATGTTCGCTCAATCTATATTCCTTCATCCACTTAAATTCATCATTCGAGTCAAAATTAAAGAGGAATCCAAAGTATATTAACCTAAGCAATATCTCAACCTGGGAAATTGAAGGACCAGGTATTGTCTCAACAGAGGCATCAAAATCGATCCCATCTTTTACTACAATGGGGAGTATAAAATTCAAATACTCATCTTTCAAAATGGCCTTCTTTGCTTTCTCTGAGGTGTTTGAAAGTTGTTTATACAATTTCTTATAATCATTCCTATGTATTTTATATCTTTCCCTTAATAATTCTGAGAAAGACATAACTTTAAAATGAAAATTTTGAAAATCTAAAAAGTTGACGGAGACGGTTTTGGCAGGATTTTGGGAGGGTTTTACAGTATAATGAAACAAGGATTTTGAATTTCCTGTACTCCAAGTTTTAAGGAATCTCAGTGCTTGTACTTGGAATGAGGTTTCAATCAATGGTTCAGATTGAAGATAATCAAAACGATGTCGTTTTATATATATATATTTTCTTCACCTCCCATTTCTGTCTCAGACCTTGATTCAGAAAGAGGGGAACTTCCACCGAAACAGAGACGACGAAAGGAAGGGGACGATTCTGAAGATCGGCACGTCTCTCTCACCATCGCATCCTGGAGGCTATCATATTTCTTCTTCTTTTACACCGCCTCCGGTGCAGAATCTTTCTCAAAAAATCAGGAAAAAAAATAAATTGCCCTTAATGTATGATGTATGTATTTTAGTTTCCGATGGTTGGATAAATAAATATTTGCTATGATCTTGGCAGGCCCGGCCTGGGCATAGGCCCAACGGTCTCACTTCTATTATAATTTATTATAATATATTAGATATGTTTTAAGTTTAAAAAAATTAAAAAAAAACTCAAATTAACTTAAAATATATTTAAAATTAAAAGGACTCATTCTCTCTCCCTATCTAATTTCTAACCCTAACTCTTTTGACACAAATATTTTATTCTTTACTTTCAAAAAAAAATTAATAAAAAAATACGTGAAAGGTCTCAAATGATATAGTGATATTTATTAGTGATTTATCAACTTTAGACCCAAAAATCATAAGCCGGGCCTGATCTTGGTGAAGGAGCTCATGAATGCTTTATTTCTCTTTAATTTGGACCCAAATTACAAAAACATAAAATAAAATAAATTAATTTGGACCAAAAAAACTTTCGAGAATTGAGGCAATTTTTTAGTCTTTTTTTTTAAATTTTTTTTTATTTTCTTCCATGGGTGTTTGATTTATTATTTTTTTTCTTTTTTCAGAATTGATCGCTCTGTTTGATCTTTTTGAAATGCACCAGTTGTGAGGAATTATATAATTTACAATCATGCCAATTATGGTTGGACTTGTGTGTATAACTACTTCATCCTCATCGGGATAAGCTAAGGTATCCGGCCTAATTATTTTTGCATACATAGCTTTATAGATCGAAAATTATTCAGAATTAAGTTCCCAAAAGCCGTGAAGTACGAGAACGGATATAAGTATTGATATTGTGTGAGTGAATTTCCGACCACACTACCGACTCAGTATTCAGCTGGAGAACACTGGCAGAATAGGATAAGCCCGAACGACCTGCAACAGAAAGAAGAGATTCCGGTGGTGGTTTGTCCACCCGGGGGCACTCCGATGATTAAGTTAGTAATCAAATATCTCTAAAAGATAATCAATAGTGCTTAACACACTGTTCTGAATATAAATTGCGTACCTTAAACTCATAGGGGTGCCTATCTTTTATAGCCAACTCAATCCTAGTCCCAATAGAAGCCTAGCCTCAATGGACTTCTATTCAGTGCTTATCTTGGACTCTTCAATAGATAAAGATAAACTCTCTAAGAGCTTTATCCTTATCCAGGATGAAGTCCTTCCTCATTCTAGGATTCTTGTCCCTTATCCGCTTATCCCAGATTCCGATATCTTCGGAGATAACCTCGGCCTATCCGAGATCACCTCGGCGTTATGACCAGGATACGTGGCACCTCGGCTGACACGTCGGTGTCACCTTGGCCACGTGTTGGTACTCAGAAAATATATCCCCACAACTGCCCTCTAGGTTCTATTACCTCGGCATTCTGAGGTGATGGAACCTATATCAGTACTTCTTCTAGTACATCGGTTTAAAATTTCTCAGCTGAGATCATCATACAGGCTGACATGTCTTTTTAAAGAACAAGAATTCCAAGAGCTCCCTCACGCGTATGAGCTGTCATGTATAATAACTTAACCGTTTTAACCATGCGTTTTTCCTTTACTGGATCGTACTCCGTACGCGCTTGTAAGTCGTCTCGCGCCTGCATGCGCCGTCTGACAAATCCGTCGTTCTAGGCTCATCAATTCCATTTTGCCGCATTTTCGCGTTTTTAACAAAATGAGTGTCCTCTCTCTTCGTCTTTTCACTTGACATCGTTATTTCTAAAGCTTTTTCTCTCTCTAGCTTTTTCTTCCAAATCCTCCATTGTTGCTTTCACGAAGCTTTCTACGAGCAGCCTAACTCTCTCCTCCGGCGAGGTTTCTGCCGTATTTCCTTGCTTCCGGCTACCGCTTGATCCCAGCGAAAATTTACTTCGGCTTCATTTTTCTTGGGTAAGTCACAGTTCCCTTTTATTTCAATTTCTTGTTGCTCTTCAAGAAGTTTCGCTTTATTATTTGTTGCCATCGCTGTTTTGCTCAAGTATTCGATTTATGAATCATGTATTCGAGCACGTTTACCTTATGATTTTGTTTCTGCCCAATTTGTGTCTTGAATACGCACACACTGTTCACAAATTTGCTCACTTTTGCCACTGTCTTTGGCCTCGTGCCTTTGTGCACTTTTTGTCACAGTTTTCTTGATAGTTCACCACTGTTCTTGATTCTGAAAACACATTCTTGCTTTTCTGTTTTTTGTGACTTTTCCAGATTCGTGCCTTCAATCTTCGTTTCCATAGATCTAGGCTTGGGATTTGTTTGTAGAACCCACGAATTTTAGGAAAAACTAAAACGATTCCCCACAGATTCTGTGTATTTTTAGGCTTTAGCCGAGGTCCCTAAAACCCTCCAAAACACTCCCTTCTGAAATCTAACTCCTCCAGTTAAGCCAATATCATGGGTATGTGGAAGCATAGGGTAGACACCCCAACCAAGTTAGAGCACTTTAGGCTAGAGTTTGACATCCCTGCCGACGTTCATCTGAGGTTGGCTGGGGAGGATGACTCTATCATGCTCACAACTGATTCTATTCCCTTCCTTATTGTAGTCTTTATCGAGTGCAGACTTCGGCTCCCACTCAATATCCTTTTCCGTGAGATAATCCATTACTATAAGTTGAACCCAATGCAGCTTGCCATCAATTCCTACCGAGTCATAAATGGTATTATTGCCTTAGCCAAACAAGAAAATGCTAGGGTTACTTTAGCCGACATCCAATACTGCTACACCATGTGTGGCCTCAAAAAAGACACAGGCTATATTTACTACCTCAAACCGAGGTCTACAGAGTACAAAATCGTTGCCGACCTCCCAGACTCCAACAAGGGAGCTGGGGATGATTACTTCATTACCTCGGGGAATTGGGAGTTTGCTCCAGATGAGGCCCTCCACCTCTACCCTTTTCCTCGAACAGTTTTTGTAGAGGGTAATGGTAAGAGCCCTGTGTTCATACTTACTTTCGTCTTTAAAGTCTTCAATACTTGGTTTGTTTCTAATGTCTGTTTTTCTTGCAGCTCTTCCTCAGCCACCAAAGGGTTTCCACCAGTCTTTCTTCCCTAGTAAAGACTTGAAGAAACTATTGGATTTGCCAGTCCACAATCAGAGAGCCCCTTTGGTACTCAACTTCATCCCAACATATAAATTAGTACTCCCCGACGTTCCAAAGAAGAAGAAGAAGAGTCAATCTCCCCCTTCTGCCACAACTTCTAAAGCTGCCTCCACATCTTGGCCAGATCAAGGATTGACCTTTGATCCAGCAGAGCAACCGTCAACCTCGGCTCCATATCTGATCCCTCCATCTCAACGCCATCGATGACACCGAACTGCTTTTGCTGCTGAGATGGGCCGCCAGAAAACAGTCGCTAAGTATCTTTTGGCTAATATTCTTGACTCAGTCGATGCTCAACCGGCACCAACCTAGCCAAAGCCGAAACAAAAAAGGATAAAGAAGGCTCAGCCAAAGGCAACGGTGACTCAGGTTGATACTGAGGACACCTTGCCAATCTCCAAATTGGCTGAGAACGATAAGTCCCATTCTGCCGCTGAGAAAAGGCCTGCGGAGGCCCAACCATCCGAGTCTACTAGATCAAAGAGGCCGAGGTCATCCTCTGCAACCACCTCGGGGTCTCCAAAGCATGATTCCCCCTGGTCCCCCCAAATCACACTGGAGGATAGGCTAGTTAGAGCTGGCGATAGCGCCGACGACGTTAATGTCGGCGTCGCTCTAAGTACCGCTCTACTTCTTCCCGGTGATCTTGACCGAAATGCCGAGATAAGCGAGTATGAAAATTTTGCTCTGATGCTCCAGCATTCTGTTCAAGTAAGTCTTCACACTTGGTACCTTTCTTTCTCTTTTATACTTAGAAAATTTTCTAATAATTTCTGCTCTATTCATTTGTCTTCAGGCAATCCAGCACGCCCGCTCCTTCTCAATGCAATCTTTTGAGACAAGGAAGGCGCTAGCCAACAAGACTAGGGAGGTCACTAGTCTGCAGAAGACCAACAAAAGCTTGCAATAAAAAATGAAGACTCTTGCAGATCAGGCCGAGGTTGCTGTCAAAGCCAAAGACGTGGCGGAGGAAAAGGCAGAGGCTGTTGATGCCATAAAGAAGGTTCTTGAGGCCCAGAGAAAAGAGGCTGAGGAAAAGACAGCCAAGGCCCAGAACGAGCTGTAGGATGCCTTGGCCACAAAGGACGCTGAGCTCAAGGCTGCCGATCAGAAGGGATACAATGAGGGGGTGGCTGACGTCACGACGGATTATGAGAAACAGGTAAAGCAGGCATGCAACAAGGGTTTCACTCTTGGTTGGATGACTTTGCTGAAAAAGCTTGAAATCCCCGATGACTCCCCCCTCAGGAACATCGACGTCCTTCCTCTGCCATTCCCCCTAACTCCAAGCCAATCTGAAGACGATTCTGAGTCTGAGGAGGAGGCTTTGGTGAAGAAGTCAAAGGAAGCTGATGAGGCCAAGTCCTTTACTCAAAATGAGCAAGTCCTAGACTTGACTCAAGATGAGGAGGGTGAGGAGGTTCCCAAAGATACTACCCCTGAGAAGGCAACGTCGGGCGTGCCTATTGCTGACAGGAGCCTTGACCAAACCCTGGAAGAAATTGACGCCCAGCTCGCGACTGAGAAGGTCGCCGAGATGTCTTCTCAGCAGTCCTCCGAGATCCAGACCCAGCCTGCTAGTGGCGTCGAAGAATCTTAGTTCTATGTTTTTCTTTTCCTTCTGTGCCTTGCATTTTGTTTAATTTTTGAAACAATGTAAGATCTTCACATGGCCGATGTGCCTTCTTATAAATACAACTTCTTTGTTTTGAACGCTTGCATGTTGGTCTTTCCTTTACTGTTCTTGTATGGCCCTCATACTTAGAATATTTCTGCATATCTTCAATGTACACCTTAACTGTGTAATCTTCTAGGGGTGAAATACCTCTTTTATACTCACCAACGGTTTATATCGGCAAGTACATAAGTACTCAGTTTAATACAACCTTGGCCTTAACTTGTAAATTTTTTCACAAATTTCAACAAGTGTTGGACATAACCTTAGTTTAACTTAAACTTATAAATTTTTCACAAATTTCAACAAGTGTTAAACATGATCTCGGCTAACTTCAACTTGTAAATTTTTCACAAATTTCAACAAGTGTTAGACATAACCATAGTTTAACTTCAACTTGTAAATTTTTCACAAATTCCAACAAGTGCTAAACATGATCTCGGCTAACTTCAACTTGTAAATTTTTTACAAATTTCAACAAGTGTTAGACATAACCATAGTTTAACTTCAACTTGTAAATTTTTCACAAATTTCAACAAGTGTTAGACATAACCATAGTTTAACTTCAACTTGTAAATTTTTCACAAATTTCAACAAGTGCTAAACATGATCTCGGCTAACTTCAACTTGTAAATTTTTCACAAATTTCAGCAAGTGTTAGACATAACCATAGTTTAACTTCAACTTGTAAATTTTTTCACAAATTTCAATAAGTCTTAAAACCATTTTCCAACTCTCTGCCTCCTAATGTGAACTTAAGTTTCACTTGGGTTCTCATTGTGCATGTATTCTAGAAACATCATCAACTATCTTATCAGTCACAATTAAAAATCAAGCTTTATTTATTACTTCAGCTAATAACAAAGAACAAGAAAATTTAATGATAAAAAAACTTAAGATTGCAAGTATTCCAGGGTCTTGGCAACTCTTTGCCCTTATTATCTTCAAGCCGATATGCCCCAGTGCCCAGTACCGAGATGATTCTGTAGGGTCCTTCCCAATTTGGGCCAAGCTTGCCCTCTCTGGGATCCTTCTTGTTGCCGACGACCTTCCTCAAGACGAGGTCACTGATTTGAAACTCCCTTGGGTTGACCTTTTTATTATAGGCCCTGACAAGCTACTGCTGGTAAGCTACTAGTTGAATTGCAGCTCTCTCCCTTCTTTCTTCTAGTAGATCCAGATTTCAGGCTAATAATATATCATTAGTCCTATTTTCTACTCCTTGAGTTCTGATCCCTGGGATGCTGACTTCCAGAGGAATGACTGCTTCTGTGCCATAAGCCATGGCAAATGGGGATTCCCCAGTTGATCTTCTCGGCATAGTCCGATATACCCAGAGTACACTTGGCAGTTCATCCACCCACTTTCCCTTTGCTGCTTGCAGCCTCTTCTTTATCCCATCTAAGATAACTTTGTTGGATGCTTCTGCTTGTCCATTGCTTTGGGGAAAGCTTGGGGTTGAAAAGTAATTCTTGATTTTGAACTTTGCACAAAAGCTCTTGATTAGCTTACTGTCAAATTGTGTTCCATTGTCTATAACTAGTGTTCTTGGGATCCCAAACCTGGTGATGATGTTTTTCCATATGAAGCTCTTCACATCCACGTCTCGAATCTTGGCAAGGGGTTCAGCTTCTATCCACTTGGTAAAGTAATCTGTTGCTACCAGCAGGTACTTCCTTTGTCCAGTTGCTTGGGGTAGTTGTCCAACGAGATCCATGCCCCATTGGGCAAACGGCCAAGGATTGGATACTAGGTTTAGGTCTGCTACTGGTTGGTGTATCAGAGGTGCAAACCTTTGGCATTTTTCACACTTCTTAACATAGGCCTCTGCATCTTTCTGTACGTAGGACCACCAATACCCCTAGGTAATGGCCCTATGAGCAAGTGATCTTCCCCCAGCATGGCTTCCACATATTCCTTCATGTATTTCATATAAAAAATCTTCAATTTGTGAGGGGTGTACACACCTTAAAAGGGGTCTAGTGAAGGATCTTCTGTAGAGATGTCCCTCTGCTATCAGACTGAATTTGCCGACTTCAATCTGATCTTGTGTGCCTCTTTGTGATCATCTGGCAATTTTCCTTCTTTCAGGAATGTTATTATTGCGTCCATCCAGCTTGGTCCCATGTCCACACAGATTGCTTCAAGCTCCGTGGTCAATGATTCGATGCTCGGGCCTGACAAGTAATCGACCATTATCGTCCTTGCCTTTCCAGGTTGTATTGCACTAGCCAAGTTGGCCAGGCCATTGGCGTGACTGTTATCATCTTAGCTAACCTACCGTAGTCAGTAATTCTGAAACAAGGCCACCAATCTGCCTACTTCCTTTGTGTATGCCGACATACGTTCATCTTGGGTTGCGAACTCGCCCGTTGCTTGGTTGACTATAAGTTGAGAGTCACTAAAAACTATCACCTCATCCGCTTCTACTGCTACTACTAGTTTCAGTCCTGCAATCAATGCTTCATACTATGTTTCATTGTTTGAGGCCTTGAACCCCAAACGAATGGATTGCTCTAGTATCTGCCTATCTGGGGATACCAGTACTACTCCTGCCCCCGCTCCTTGTCGGTTTGAACTCCCATCAACAAACAGTCGAAAGGAGTCGTCGATGTAAATACTGCAGGGCCTTAGCTTTTCTTCTTTTCTTTGTTCTGTTGCCCTTGGCTGGGCTCCTCTTTGCTTGCTTGGACACCGTTCATCTTGGCTCGACAGAGCCCGATGTACGGTGGCTCCTGGAGTGAACTTGGCCACAAAGTCGGCCAAGACTTGGCCTTTGATTGCCGTTCTGGGTCTGTACTCTAGGTCATACTGGCCCAAGGCCACTGCCCATTTGGCTATTCTTCTTGTCAGATCTCCCTGTTGCAATAAGGATTTCAAAGGGTGTTCAGTTAGCACCATAATTTTGTGGGCTTGAAAATAATGGTTCAGTTTCTTTGAAGCCATTACTAATGCCAGTGCCAACTTTTCTAGGGGTAAATACTTGGTTTTTGCATCAGCCAGGGTTTGCTTACATAGTAAACAACCCTTTGCTCCCTTTTTCTTCTCGGATTACCACTGCGCTTACCACGTGCTCTGAAACTGCTAAGTATAGGAACAGCTCCTCTCCAGGTTCTGAATTTGAGAGAACTGGAGCCGTGGTCAAATACTTCTTTAAGTTAGCCAGGGCGACTTTGCACTCCTCTGTCCATAAGAAGTCTGTGGCCTTCTTCACTAAGTTGAAGAAGGGTTTGCATTGTCAGAGCTCCTACTTATGAACCTGTTTAGGGCTGTAGCCCTTCCAGTCAGCATCTGCACCTGTTTTGACGACGTCGGGCTCTTCAACTTAAGGATGGCCTTAATCTGATCTGGGCTGGCCTCAATGCCCCTTCTGGTTACCAGGTATCCCAAGAACTTACCAGATCCAACTCCAAATGCACACTTCAATGCATTGAGTCGGAGCCGATATGTTTTAAGGATGTCAAAGACTACTTTTAGGTCGGCCAGATGACTCTCAGGTTCTTTGGTCTTTACGACCATGTCGGCGATGTAAACTTCCACTGTTCTGCCAATTAGATGTTTGAACATCTTGGTTACCAATCTCTGGTAAGTTGCTCCTGCGTTTTTCAACCCAAAAGGCATCACTCTATAGCAATACAGCCCTTTTGGGGTGATAAATGCAGTCTTCTCCTCATCTGGTGGGTCCATTGCTATCTGATGGTACCCCTTGTAGGCATCCAGGAAGCTCATCCTTCCATGTCCCGAAGTGGCATCCACTAGTTGGTCAATCTTGGGTAAAGGAAAACTGTCTTTTGGACAGGCCTTGTTCAGGCTGGTAAAGTCTACGCAGACCCTCCATTTACCATTCTTTTTATTCACCACAACTGTATTTGATAACCATGTCGGGTAATTTACCTCTTGAATGGCTCGGGCCTCTAGAAGTCTGTCTACTTCTTCTTCTACTGCTTCAACATGCATCAACGTCGGTCTTCTTACCCGCTGGATTACAGGTTTGGCCGACCTGTCTACGTTCAGTTTATGGCAAGTGACCTCGGGGTCAATGCTTGGCATTTCGTAAGGCGTCCAAGCAAATACTTCAATGTTTGCTCTTAAGAAAGCCTCCAGTTCTATTTCCTCTTCTTCGGCTAAGCCGGAGCCGAGAAGGAAGAAGCGTTCTTCATTCCCCTACTGGACGAGGATTTTCTTTAGGGCTTCTTCACTCTTCTCGGCTGGCTTCTTGCCGACGTCCTCTAGGACCTCCACGTCCTCATCCTCGATCTCTGCCTTTTCTAGTTCTCGTATGTTGCAGGTGGATTTCATTGCTGCCATAGAGCAGTTCTTTGCCTGCAGCTGATCCCTCTGACCTCTTCTATCCCATGCTCTGTTGGGAACCGCAGTAGCTGATGCAATGTTGAGGGAACAACCCCCATTGCATGCAACCACGGCTTTCCCAAGATAATATTGTAAGGGGAGGGTGTGTCGATTACGTTGAACTTTGTCTTTATCTTCTTAGTGCCAGCCTGCACTTCTAAGTTTGTTGCGCCCAGCGGCCATGTCGGCGTTCCATTGAACTAGACCATTGGACCGTTGGATTACTCCATATCATTAGGGTGAAGGCCCAGCTCCTTGTAACATCTAACGTACATGATGTCACAAGAGCTGCCTTGGTCAATTAGGATGCGCTTCACTTGGCACTCCCTAACTTGGAGGGATACTACCAAGGCATCGTTGTGCGGATGTTGTACCATCTCAAGGTCAGCTTCAGTAAAGGACACCACCGGTCCCTGGAACTCCTCGGCCCGTGGTCTTTTCTGCCGGACTTGGTACATATGCTGCAAGTGCTTTACTTTCTGGGTCTCCCCCCGTATTTCGTTTTCGTTGACCTTCGAGTGAATTACATTAACTACCCGAGGTCTGCCTGTCTACGGCTGCTGTGCTGAGAGAGGTGGAGCTACTTGTGCCTGAGGCAGTCTTGCCTACTCTTCTCTGGTCCTGGCCTCATCTACAAGGTCTCTCAAATGGCCCTGCCTTACCAGGTCTTTCAGGTGTGACTTTAGGGCTCTGTAACCCTGAGTCAGATGCCCATCTTCGTTATGGTAAGCACAATGCTTCCCAAGACTTCTTCCCATAAACTCTCCTGGAACCCTTGCCGGTGCTCTGAAATAGGGTTGGGTTCGGATTTTATCTAGGACTTTGTGAATTGGAATTTGGAACACAGTCATGACTGCCTGTGCGGTTCTCAGGCCTATCTCTTGTTTGTTGGATCTGTTGTTACCTCGGCCTTGCTTTGACGAGCTGTTTGCTTTCTTCTGCTTTGTCGCCTTAATCCCTGGAGTGTCTTTCTCGGCTCTGGCGTATTTCTCAATTCTGGCCATGAGCTCCTCCATGCTTTTCGGCAATGTCTTTGCCAATGACTTTCGTAGTGCGCAGTCATCTTTCAGGCTGTTCTTGAAAGATACGACCGCTACCTCTTGGTTACATTCGGGTATTCGGTTAAATACCTCATAATACCTTTTTGTGTAGGCCCTAAGGCCTTCATCCTCACTGATCCTCAGAGCTATCAGAGCGTCCACCCTTAATGGCTGCAGTTTGTTTGTCACGAACCTGGCCACGAACATCTCAGCCAGGCCTTCCCAGGTCTTCACACTTCCCTTCGGCAATTTGTGAAACCAGTTTGATGCAATCTCCCCGAAGGATGAGGGGAACACCTTGCAGAGCAACGGCTCGTTCCCGGTGTACAGTGCTATCGAGTTCAGGTATAATCCGACGTGAAAGTTGGGGTCCGACTTACCATCGTATATCTGTAACCTCGGCATACTGAATCTTTTCGGGGCCTCAACTTTGTCTAACTCTACCGAGAATGGTGTTCTCGGTTTAACTGTTGAAGTTACCTCGGCATTTTCTTGCTTCCTCTTGAGGTAATCTCTCAAGTCCTTTTTTGTCTACCCAGGAGCTCGGTTATCTCCTGATTTCAGTCTCTTAGGTGCACTACTTTCAGCTTCGTTGTGAGCCCTTTTTGACCTTTCTCCATTGGTCGCATCGAAGGACAACTCCTGCCTTTGAACATGCCGATGTTCTCTAGGGTCTGCCTCCTTGGTGCGATGTGTCCTTCGAGATTCTTCCCTTCTTGGCTCTCCTCACCTGACCTCCCTTGAAGGCCGGTGAGAGTGTCTTTTGCTCCTGGCGTGCTGGGGGGCTACAGGGATTGTTTTTTGCCATCTTTTCTGGGCATTGGCCGCTGGAATCGGCGTGTCCTGCAGCGGGAACGGTGGCTGCGTGACATTATTTTGCATCATGAAATTGACCATTGTTTGTAGGTCCGCCAATTTGTTCGCCATGGTCTTTACCTCATCGTCCCTCCGCAGGCATCTTTCTTTCCATACCTGGAGGTTATCTTTGTTATAGTACCCGCTTTGGTCTGTTTTCTTTGGGACGTCGCCTTCTTGGTCGACGTCTTTCACTTCGTGATTTTGGTCACGAGTTTCTTCGTTACAATTGTCTTCTTCGACATCAAGGTCAATAGGTCTTCCACTCCCAGTAGGAGTGTTATCCCCAATCTTTTCTTTCTGTCCGTCGTTGGCCATCTATTCTTCTTTCTTCCCATAGACAGCGCCAAATTGTGTGAGTGAATTTCCGACCACACTACTGACTCAGTATTCAACTAGAGAACACTGGCAGAATAGGATAAGCCCGAACGACTTGCAACAGAAATAAGAGATTCCGGTGGTGGTTCGTCCACCCAGGGGCACTCCGATGATTAAGTCAGTAATCAAATATCTCTTAAAGATAATCAATAGTGCTTAACTCACTGTTCTGAATATAAATTGTGTACCTTAGACCCATGGGGGTGCCTCTCTTTTATAGCCAACTTAATCCTAGTCCCAATAGAAGCCTAGCTTCAATGGACTTCTGCTCAGTGCTTATCTTGGACTCTTCAATAGATAAAGATAAACTCCCTAAGAGCTTTATCCTTATCCAGGCTGAAGTCCTTTCTCATTCTAGGATTCTTGTCCCCTATCCGCTTATTTCAGATTCTGATATCTTCGGAGATAACCTCGGCCTATCCGAGATCACCTCGGCGTTATGACCAGGACACATGGCACCTCGGCTGACGCGTCGGCGTCACCTTGGCCATGTGTTGGTACTCAGAAAAAATATCCCCATAGGTACAATACAAGTACGTTAAAATTTTTAAAAAATAAGATACGGGTATGGCTTGGTACACTTGTAAAAAATATTTATTTTTAATTTAGAATAATAAAAAAATTAATTAAATGATTTAATTTGTTAAGATCCAACCTATAATTAACATTTAATGCCAAAAATAAAGGTGTAAATCAAAATTAAATATCAATATATTAAATAACTTATAAACCATAGTTTAATTTTAAAATCAAACTAAATATAAAACTAAAAATAAAAAAAAAGTCTAGTAAAAGGAGTTTTATTTCTGTAGTAGAAGAAGAAAATATTGTTTGAACTGAGGTACGGTATGGCTTAGGTATAGGTACGTCTGGGTATGCCAAAAATTAAGAAGAAAAAATTTGAGAATGTGTTTCGTATACCTGGTACGTATGCAGAAATACCATACGAGGAACCATACGCCGGTGAGTACCCGGTACGGGTACGGCATATTTTTTGAAGTACCCATACTTCATAACCCAAAAGCAATGCAATATCTTCAGTAATTGTTTCTTAGTTTTATGGTTTAAGTTGTGCACACATTTTCTGATATTTATTGTTTGAATTAAAGTTTCGTTATAAAGTAAAGTCTAATATTTGTTATGTTTTTGGCTTCTTTGTAACAAATATTTATTGTTTTTTGTTTTTAATGTGTGGTTACAATTTGGATGGGTTCAACTTGCAAGTCCATGCCATCTTTATCAACATCTATGCTCGTATTGAAGTTTCTAGACTTGTGGCTTGGTTTGTTGGAACCTCTAACCTGACCCAAAGTTTGGTTTGGCCTTTGATGCGGCATAGGCAATCCAATTTGACCCATTTGGTACTTGTAAATTTTTTATATTTCAATTTTCAGTAAGGCATTCAATGTTTATGGCTTTGGAAGTTAATTGTAAGCTTATATACTTCACATGCTGAATGACAGTTAACAGTTCACGCATAGTATGTCTTTACTCATGTTATATTTTAAGTAGATCTTTGTAAGACATTATTTTCATTGTCTTAGTTTTCCTTAAATAACTTTAAAAAAAAAAAATGCTTTTAAGAACATATTGAAAGATATATGCACAATGGATATGCATCTCTGACATAATAATCAGAGGTTGGCATGAATGCTTGATGTGCTTTTGGTGGGCTAAGTAGCTTTGTTGACAATTGACATAGGTGGGCCCATAAAGGATAGGGCCCACCACTTTAGGCCCAATCCATGATTCAAATATTAAAGCTTAACATTCTTGGAACCCAATGTTATACCAAGAACCAATGACATCCAAACACTTGTCAAGAGAAGAACTAGCCACATCAGCAGACAAAGATCCTGCAGAGTTATTGCACCATACATCAACCATTAATGAAGTTCCCTGTAGCATTTATTACGATAACCCCTTCACGTCGGAACAAAACAGCCTCACCATGAACAAGGCAAGTTAGAACATAAGCTTTCGGCCAACATGACAGGTCGGAGTGGACAAGGAAATGATGAACAAAGGATATAAGCAGGTTTCTAAGACAAATGGAAGGTTAAGTTCTCTATCACCATCCTATCTCTACATTCCATCACTCTCACTTTTCTAACTTGCTCGTCGGAGGGTTCGCTGGGGGACTTCCCGTTCCTCGTTGAACTTTTGTGCAGGTTTTTCTATGGGCTCAACAATCAGACAACGGTTTGGGAGGCGTGGATCAACTTGACCCGTTCCATCTGGAGCTCGCAGTATCATCAACAATGAATGAGTATTAGGCTGGGACGAATCTAGAATTTTATTTTTGTGGTGGCAAGACATGTATATAAAAAAATTACAACTACTAATACAAGCTATATTTATTACACCAAAATAAAAATCGCAAGGACATTTTTAAAAACAATAGTACCAACTAAATTTATAATGAAATAGCAATAAAACGAAAAAAATTGAAGCAATGACATTTAAAAAATAAAAAAAATCCAATTTATGTAACAAGAACAAAATGGATGACGAATTCAAAGGCCCGTGTTTTTTGAAGAAGGGGTGTGCAGATATACTATTTATGACAAATGCGTGGTTTGATAGTAGATGAAGCTACTGATAATCAAATCATGTTTAGAAGGAAGAGAACCGAAAAATGGAAGTAATAAAAACAAAAGTTTATGTAACAATGAATTCAAAGCCTGAAGTTCTCTAAAGAAGGGGCAAGTGTGTAAATCTAGTATTCGAAGCCCCAAAAAAACTAAACTATTGATGATTGGATTACTCAAAATGGAGAGAGACTCATTTTCTCTCCTATGAATTAGAGAGAGAACAAGAGGGATGAGGATGTCAGACGCAGCGTGTGAATGAAAGAGTCAAAGAGGAGAGGCTTTTTTGTGAGCCCATGTGATTCCTTGCTTGTTAGTTTTCTTCCCTTTTTATTTAAAATCCTTTTGAAGTGATGGAGGCAAAATCAAATGAAAGAGACACAATGAAGATTGAAAAAGGAAAAAAAAAAAAATAATCCCATTTTCTTTTCAGAGAAAAAAGGAATGCAATAGAAAAAGAAGGAAATTAGTGCATGTTGCTAGCTGCTCTTCTTGAAATGAGGGGGGAGGGGGAAATTCCTTATAAAAATTCTGAGCCTTGATGTACACTATGCACCAAGGGTTGGGGTGGCTATGGCCCCCTTTGGCCTAAGTGTGTCTTCGTCCCTGGTCTTGGGGACCAAGATTGTAAAATAACTACCATTATGTAACATAATGGCTGATAAATGAAAATTATGCCTAAGTGGTACCCTTTATAGTCTATCATAGTAGACATAGACTTTAATCAGTGTAATGCTCATGTGTAAAGTCATAATGGTGGTATGACAATAGAATGACTCTAGTTACGGCTAGTTCTGATACAAGAGAAAAAAAAGAAAATTTTAAAAATGAGGAAGGAAAGAATCTGAGGTAGTCATGCTTATAATTTGTCTTAGGGTTGTTGATCTTGTTGCTTTCCTTCATTTGTCCCAGGGTAATGGCTTGAAGCATTAGCATTTTATGATGGCTCTCATGCCCATTTTTTGTGCTAAAATAGAAACACCATAGTTTGATATGGTTGAACAATGATTTTTAGGGTGCGATCTCTTCATGGATGGCATGTTTTTAGACATTGGCTAATCTAGGGATTGAGTTTGGGTCCATGCCAAATAACTAGTTTCTTGGAATAGGCAAGTTACCTGATTTTTGCATGAGAAGACTGTAGGATTGAAGAGGGTAGAATGCTCTATTTGTTGTTAGGGAAAATATAAGATTTCCCACAAGTAAATCAATCAATGGGAATAAAAACTAATGCAGAAAAATTAAATCAAAAGCAACACAAGAATTTTTACGTGGTTCCTTCAATGTGAGGTACGTCCACGTGATCGAAATCCGATTCCACTATCAACCAAAAAGTTTCCAAACGATTACAAACAAGACACGAATGGTCTCACAAAATCACCCTTAGATGAATTCTAAATAATCACAAATAAATAAGAGGAAAGACCTCACCAAATAGATGAACAAAAATCTTCGAAACCAGAGTTGAAGAAGACCCAAAATAACGAACCAAATCAGAACCGAAAATTGAATCATATGAACAAGGAGCACTATTGCTTGTTTGCCCAAGCAATACAATGCCACACCTTGAATATGCACCCAAGAAACCAATCACACAGCAAACTTTGATTCAGCAATTGAATTACCCAGCAGGCACTATCTCACCAAATTGGATTAATCAATGTTGGCAGCCGCTACCCTCTTGCACGGGACAAACGAGGACAATAACATTATATATTATGAATTCTTAGGTTTTATATATATATATATCAAAAAACCCTAGTTGTATCCAAATTGAATTGGGCCTCCACAAGTTAGATATAATATATAAAATATATTATATCCAAACCAAACCAAATTAAAATTTCTTCAACTATAACTCTTCTTTGCAAGCTTCCGTAATGGCAATAAATTCAGCTTTGGCAGTTGAGAGAGCAACACATTTTTGTAATTTAGATTGCCATGCCACAGCTTCCCCTGCAAATGTCATTAAATACCCCGAAGTAGATTTCCTAGAATCAATATCACCGGCCATGTCAGAATCTGTGAACCCATCAAGCATCGGCTTACCATCCCCAAAACACAAACACACCTTCGAAGTCTCTCGAAGATATCTTAAAATCCATTTTACCGCTGCCCAATGTTCTTTACCCAGATTAGAGAGAAAACGACTCACCACACCAACGGAGTGAGCAATATCCGGTCTTGTACAAACCATAGCGTACATCAAAGAACCAACCGCTGAAGCATAAGGAATTTTCAGTATCTCTTCCTTGTCTTTCTCACTTGTAGGACATTGATTCGAACTAAACTTGAAGTGACCCGCAAGTGGACAACCAACTGGCTTTGCTTTATCCATGTTGAACCTCTCAAGAACTTTCTTAATGTAGTTTTCTTGAGACAACCAAATTAGCCTCTCTTTGCGATCACAAACAATTTCCATACCAAGAATTTGCTTTGCCAACCCTAAATCTTTCATAGCAAAAGACTTGCTCAACTCTAATTTCAACCTGTTAATCATAGTGTAATCTTGACCCACAATTAACATGTCATTAACATAAAGCAAAAGAATAATAAATTTACCATCTAGAAAATTTTTCACAAACACACAATGGTCCGAATTGATTTTAGAAAAATCATTATTCATCATGAAAGAGTCAAATTTTTTGTAGCATTGCCGCGGGGCTTGCTTGAGACCATACAAACTTTTCTTCAATTTGCAAATAAATTTCTCTTTCCCTTTCTCTATAAAACCTTCCGGTTGCTCCATGTAAATTTCTTCCTCAAGATCACCATAAAGAAATGCAGTCTTCACATCAAGTTGCTCAACTTCAAGGTTCATACTTGTAGCCATGCCAAGTACAACCCGAATAGAAGACATCTTCACAATTGGCGAGAAAATCTCATCAAAGTCAATACCTTTCTTTTGTCCAAAGCCTTTTACAACAAGACGTGCTTTGTACCTCAGATTCTTGCTATCATTCTTCAATTTGAAAACCCACTTATTTTTTAGAATTTTTCTCCCCTTAGGCAACTTCACTAAATCATAAGTGTGATTTTCAAGTAAAAAATTCATCTCCTCTTCTATTGCCTTTTTCTAATCATCTTTCTTTACATGCTCAATTGCTTCTTGGTAGCTCTCAGGCTCCTCTTGATCAGAAATCAACACAAATTCATTGGGAGGATACTTTCTTGAAGATTGTTGATCCCTTGTAGATTTTCTCAACTCAAGTTATGGTGACGGTTCTTGAGTTGGATGCTCTTCCTCAATTTTTGGCTCAACTTCATTAGGATTAGCATTATCATCCACATCTTCAATAGGTAGCTGCATATCTCCCCCATTTTCATCATTAACTGAAGATGAAGGAGATTGATCCATGTTAATGAGATCATTAGTTTTTGGCTCCGGTTGATCACCTTTGCCAAAGTCTTCAATTGTTTGGTCTTTAAGAAACACAACATCACGGCTTCGAATAACTTTCTTATTGACCGGATCCCACAATCTATAACCAAACTCATCATGCCCATAGCCAAGAAAAATGCATTGTCTTGACTTGTTATCAAGCTTGGACCTCTCATCATTTGGAATGTGAACAAAAGTTCGGCAACCAAACACTCTCAAGTGCTCATAAGACACATCTTTGCCGGTCCAAACTCTTTCTAGAACATCACCATTCAAAGGAAAGGAAAGAGACAAATTGATTACGTCAGCCGCTGTCCTCATTGCCTCACAGCCAAAGGATCTTGGCAATTTAGCTTGTGAAAGCAAACACCTTGTTCTTTCCACAATGGTGTGGTTCATCCTGTCGGCAACGCCATTTTGTTGAAGAGTCTTCTTAACTGTCTTTTTGTGATACCCCTGTTCTGTAATTTGTTAATTGGTCCTTAATACGAGTATAACTATGTGTCTAATATGATTTGGTGTGCCATTATGTGAAAATATGTGGTTTTAAATTTCTATCTGTTCACCGTAGGAATATCTGTTTAATTATCTGCTTTGGAAATTAAATTGAAGGCCTTATCGGCCATAGAATCCGAAATTGATTATGTCATTGTGATTGGCATAATTTTTAAAGCCTACGGTGAAGTTTAATTGAAAAATTGATCTGGACCAGATTAAATTAATTTATTTAATGGCCTTGTGCTCAAATTGTTAATATTTGTAATTTTGGTTAGTGGGATTTGTTGTGTAAGAGCACTACACCTCCCATTCCCTCTTGTATCTTCACTTGGGCTGATCAAACTCTAAGAAAGAGAGAGGGGCCGGCTGTTAGAGAGAGAGAGATGGGGACAATTGTGTAATTTTTGACTCAAGCTTGAATATTTGAAGTCTAGTTCAAGGATTAACCATAGATTGGGCTTCTAGGTAAGCAATTGATTCTTGAATTCATGAGTTTAAGGCGTAATCTTGTGTGTTCAAAGTTAATTAATGGTCAAGAGCATGTTTTGAATTTGTTTTGTTGAATTGGAAGTCTGTATATGCATGCATGTATGTAATTGTTTGGAATTTGCATAATTGAGCTTGAATTGCATGATCCATGTAAATTTGTAGTTGAAGCTCATGTATAATCACCATTGGTGTCATCTAAGTTGAGAATGACAGCTAGACATCGCATGCATGTACAATCTATAAAGATAAGAACTTTGAATGCATGATTGTGTATGTTAGAATTGAGTTTGGTGTCAATTTGAGCCATGCATGTGTTAAATCTTTGAAATTGGGCTCCATGATGATGTGTTTTCGTGTTTATACCATGTTAGTACAAGTATGTGTGGAATTGGAGCTATAAAATGCATGAATTGTTAGTTGAAAGTCGAAATGGAGCTCAAGAACACAATTTGGATTTTCCAGAATTTTGAGGTCCGCTCGAGCGAGAGAACCTCTGCTCAAGCGTAAATTTCGTGCTCCCAGTACTTTTTGCAGACTTGGTGTCCGCTAGAGCGGGGCATTTCACGCTCGAGCAGGGAACTTTGTAGACAGGCTTTCCGCTCGAGCCCAATTTCACGCTCGAGCTTATTTTTCATACAACCAGTACTTTTGCAGGCCTTAAGGGTCCGCTCGAGCGGGGACCCTGTTTTCTGAAATTTTGTTTTTGCATTCTGTGTTTCGTTTTCCGTTCTCTTTCACTTGCAAGCACTCTTAGGCATGTGTTGAGCATTGTAATTGAATTAAAGAGGTAAGAATGAAGCCTAAAGAGGAATATGTGAATTAAAGAACGGATTGAATTATTTGTGACCCATATGTGTTATGTGATATGTAGGGTCAAGCTCCAGGGCAACTCCACAAGCTGATCACTGTGAGTAATATCTGAAATACATATTGTTGTCCAATTGCTTACTCCTATATAAGTTTTGTAAAGTTTATATGACAAGTTTGAGAGGCTTAAATGCCAGTCTGATATGACAAGTTTGAAAGGCTTAAATGCCAGTCTGATATGACAAGTTTGAAAGGCTTAAATGCCAGTTTGATATGACAAGTTTGGAAGGGCCGAAAGGCTAGTCTGATATGAAAGTTTGATAAGGCCAAAAAGGCCAGTCTGATATAAACATTCAAAAAGGGCCAAAGGCCAGTTTGACATGAATGAATTGGGCCAAAGGCCGTCTGTTGTATAATGTTTCAATGCATTTCCCTTACTTGATATTATTCACTGGGCTTTTGCGCACGCTCATTCATGTGTTTGTAGGTGAGCCAAGAGAGGTCCAGACCCAGCCCTAGTAAAGCCTAAGTGGATCAACATAGGTTTTGGAAAGTCAGCCCTCGCGTCTCACGCACGAGACCTATCTTCGCCCTTTTGTTATGTATTTATAATTTGTCATGTTGGCGAAGTTTTGTATATGTCTGTATATAGTTCCATGTGTTGACTTATTTTTGGATGATTCTGTCTGAACAGAACTTTTGATACTTTAATTTTGTTGTGAGTTATTAATATTTATATGTACGACTTGTTTGATGTGCCATGTAAGCACAGCTCTAAGGACACAGTTTTTAAAATTGCTTCCGTTTGGCTCCCATTAACTCTGTTGAAATATGTTTGGTTTGGTTTGGTTTGAGGCCGTAGGTAATCTCACGATTACTGGCCGGTTATGTCCTTAACCCACGGGGGCGGGTTCGGGTCGTGACAGAGTGGTATCAGAGCACGAGTTAATAACTCACACACTTGTCCAAAAGAGCAATAAGTGTCTAGAAAAGATCTAGGATGCATTCATAAGTATGAATTTGGAAGCATTGGGAATGTGCTTAACTGTTTTAATACGAACAACTATGTGTTATAACTTGTGATTTGCTTGCATTACAATTAATTGAATCTGTATGCTCTCGTCATATGCATATTTGTGAACTTTTTGTATAAACCATAATGCAAGTTTAACCAGATGGTGAGAACAAGAGGTGATGAGATAGAGGAATCTTCTACTGCCAGACTGGATAGAATGGAAAGACTGATTTAGGAAATGGCAGAGACATTGAGGCAACAACAGTGGCAGCAACCACATCCTCCACCACGACCGAATCATAGCTCTCACCAAAGAGTTCAAGAAAATGAAACCACCACAGTTTCATGGTGGGTTGGATCCTTTGAAAGCTGAAGCTTGGGTCCTCGGCATTGAAAAACTGTTTAAAGTATTTCTGTGTTCGGATACACAGAAAGTGCTTCTAGCCACCTTTATGCTAGAAGACGAAGCAAGAAGATGGTGGATGCTAATGCGTAAGAATTATAAAGATGCTGATTGGGCAAAATTTCTGGAAATCTGTTATGACAAGTACTTCCTGCAATGTGTTCGGGATAGGAAAGTAGTAGAATTCATGGAACTGAAACAAGACAGTATGACTGTAGCCGAGTATGAGGCCAAATTCACTGAATTGGCCAGGTTTGCACTATATGTAATTGATATTGACTATAAGAAGGCGAGACACTTTGAAGGTGGGCTTCGAAATGACATCCTTGAAAGAGTGAATGTCTTAAAGCTAGAAACCTACATTGGAGTGCTAGACAGGGCCATCATATCAGAGGCCAACATAGCTAGACAAGCCAAGCCAATGACAGAATGGAAAGGTAACAAAAGTCAAGGCTTCTTTTCAAAGAAGAAGTTTCTGAAAAAGCAAAACACGGGCTCCTCAAATACCTCGAATTCTTCCCAAGACACATCTCCCATGTGCAACATTTGCAGCAAAAGGCACCGTGGGGTTTGTTACCGTGTGTCAGGGGCCTGTTTCAAGTGTGGTAAACAAGGGCACATGGCCCGAGATTGTAATCAAAATGGAGGAAAGAAAGCTACTAGTTCCACTGCATCGATCCCAAAGCCAGGAAACACTTTGAGATCCGCTACCACCGGGGATACCGTGAGACAGGGGAGAGTTTTTACGCTTGTTCCGGGCGATACACGGAATGCCAATGCAGTTGTCTCAGGTACTATTTCTATATGTAATCAGGACGCTTTTGTATTAATTGATTCTGGATCCACACACTCCTTTGTGACATATGCATTTGTATCTAGACTGAATAGACCCTTAAAATTACTGCCATATCTGCTATGTGTGTCTGCTCCATCTGGGGAATCTGTATTGTGTGAATCTATATACCGGTTTTGTGATATGCGTGTTGAGGATGCTACCCTATATGTAGATTTGTTGCCCTTGAACTTTAGGCATTTCGATGTAATTCTGGGCATGGATTGGTTGACCAAATATTGTGCCACCATTGATTGTGTGACAAAACGAGTTATATTTAAACCACCAGAACAGAAAGAGATTGTGTTTGTGGGTAATGGAGTAGTGCCTCCACCTTATTTGATATCTGCTATGAAAGCATGTAAACTAATCAGGAAAGGGTGCCAGGGTTATTTGTGCTATTTGTTGACTGAACAAACTGTGAATGTCGAATTGAATGATATCCCTATTGTTAGAGAATTTCCGGATGTGTTTCCAAATGAATTGCCAGGGGAATTGGTAGACAGGGAGATAGAGTTTACAATTGAGACTATGCCAGGCACCCAACCTATTTCTAAAGCTCCCTACAGAATGGTTACTGCCGAAATGAAAGAATTGAAAGAACAGTTGCAAGACCTGCTTGACAAGGGGTTTATCCGACCTAGCACTTCGCCTTGGGGTGCACCAGTTTTGTTTATAAAGAAGAAAGATGGAACTTTGCGTTTATGCATTGATTACCGGGAATTGAACAAGGTAACGATAAAGAACAAATATCCCCTACCCCGTATTGATGACTTATTTGACCAGTTGCAGGGGTCACAGGTGTTTTCTAAGATTGATTTGAGATCCGGGTATCATCAGTTAAACGTAAAAGTAGAGGATGTTGAGAAAACCGCTTTCAGAACGAGGTATGGTCATTTCGAATTTCTAGTTATGCCGTTTGGAGTAACTAATGCCCCAGCAGCATTTATGGACTTAATGAACCGAATTTTAAAACCTACCTTGATGAATTTGTTGTGGTTTTTTATTGAGGACATTTTGATATATTCCAAAGATAGACTTGAACATGAACAACATTTGAGAACTGTCCTGCAAATACTTAGGGAAAGGAAACCGTTTGCTAAACTAAAGAATTGTGAATTTTGGTTGGATGAAGTTGTTTTCTGAGGGCATGTGATCAACAGAGAAGGGATTTTAGTGGATCCACAAAAAATAGAGGCAGTTGTGAATTGGCCTACACCGACTAATGTGACAGAAGTCCGCAGTTTCATGGGCTTAGCTGGGTATTACAGGAGGTTTGTAAAAGATTTCTCAAAAGTAGCTGTACCTCTTACTCAATTGACACGCAAAGGGCAACCATTTGAATGGAACGAAGAAAGAGAATCAGCCTTTCATGAATTGAAAACAAGATTGACCACCGCATCAATTTTGACACTACCTTCAAGTACGGAAAATTTTGTGATTTTCAGTAATGCATTTTATAAAGGTTTGGGTTGTGTGTTAATGCAGAACGGAAAGGTTATTGCTTACGCCTCCCGGCAGTTGAGACTGCACAAGAAAAACTACCCTACACATGACTTAGAATTGGCCACAGTTGTTTTTGCTTTGAAAATCTGGCAGCATTATTTGTATGGGGCAAAATGTGAAGTCTACACAGATCACAAGAGTTTGAAATACTTCTTCACGCAGAAGGAGTTGAATATGCGTCAGAGGAGATGGTTGGAATTGATAAAGGATTATGATTTAGAGATTCAGTATCACCCCGGGAAAGCTAACACAGTTGCTGATGCCTTGAGCAGAAAATCAACGGGGAGTATGGCTTGTTTGCTTACTGAACAGAAGGAGATTTTGCAAGATTTTTAGAAGTCTGAAATTGAAGTGGTATTGTGGGAAAATGGCGGATTGATAGCCGCTATCTCAGCTAAACCAGCAATCATTGATGAAATCAAGCAGAAACAGAAAGAGGATGAATTCCTCAAGAAAGTGATTGATGAATTTGAGACAAGTCCGAAGGCAGAGTTCAGTATTGAAAGTGAAGTGTTGAAATTTTGAAACCGAATGTGTGTTCCAAACATTCTGGAACTCAAGAAGAGGGTTTTAGATGAAGCCCACAGATCCGTGTTTGCTATGAACCCGGGCAACAATAAAATGTATCAGGATTTGAAACAAACTTATTGGTGGCCTAAAATGAAGAGAGAAATTGCAGAATACGTGTCCAAGTGTCTCTAATGTCAGCAAGTCAAGGCTGAACATCAGAAACCAGGCGGTCTACTTCAACCTCTCCCTATTCCTGAATGAAAGTGGGAACATGTGACTATGGATTTCGTTGTTGGCCTACCTCGGACTTCTCGAGGTATGGATTCTATTTGGGTTGTAGTTGATAGACTAACTAAATCTACACATTTTCTGCCAGTTAGAACTACGTTTAATGCTTATAGATTGGCTACTATTTATGTTGAGGAGATTGTCCGCTTACACGGAGTTCCGGTATCCATTGTGTCGGATAGAGATCTGAAATTTGTATCTAGATTGTGGAAGAGTTTGCAGGAAGCTATGGGAACAGAATTGAGATTCAGTACTGCATTCCACCCACAGACAGATGGGCAATCGGAACGAACAATACAGACTTTGGAAGATATGCTTCGGATGTGTGCTTTGGATTTTCAGGGGAGTTGGGAAGACTATTTGCCACTTGCAGAATTTGCTTATAATAACAGCTTCCACTCCAGCATCGGTATGGCACCATACGAGGCTTTGTATGGTAGGAGGTGTAGATCACCTATTTGTTGGACAGAGGTCGGGGATAGAGCCTTACTTGGGCCTGAAATTGCGCAAGACACTTCTGAGGAAATCAGGATTATTCGGCAAAGGCTCAAAACAGCTCAGGACCGACAGAAGAACTATGCAGATGTTCGGAGAAGACCTCTTGAGTATGAGGTTGGTGACCATGTGTTCATCCATGTATCTCCGATGAAAGGCCAAGTCAGGTTTGGGAAGAATGGCAAGTTGTCGCCCCGTTACATTGGGCCGTTTCAGATTTTGGAAAGGCTGGGTCCAGTTGCTTATAGAGTTGCTTTGTCGCCGGGATTTGAACAAATCTATAATGTGTTCCATGTGTCGATGTTGAGGGGTTACCTCCGAGACCCGTTTCATGTGATTGATTATCACCGGGTAGCTATTGATGAGAATATGGAATACGCCGAATGGCCGGAACGAATTGTTGATCGGCAAGTGAAACAATTGAGAAGCAAGTCCATCCCAATGGTGAAAGTAGAATGGAAGGAACATTATGGGACGGATGCTACATGGGAAAAAGAGGAGGAAATGCGACTACGCTATCCACATTTGTTTCCCGACGAAGGTAAATTAAGTTTGGAGGACCAAACTTCCTAAAGGGGGGAAGACTGTGATACCCCTGTTCCGTAATTTGTTAATTGATCCTTAATACGAGTATGACTATGTGTCTAATATGATTTGGTGTGCCATTATGTGAAAATATGTGGTTTTGAATTTCTATCTGTTCACCGTAGGAATATCTGTTTAATTATCTGCTTTGGAAATTAAATTGAAGGCCTTATCGGCCATAGAACTCGAAATTGATTACGTCATTGTGATTGGCATAATTTTTAGAGCCTACGGTGAAGTTTAATTGAAAAATTGATCCGGACCAGATTAAATTAATTTATTTAATGGCTTTGTGCTCAAATTGTTAATATTTGTAATTTTGGTTAGTAGGATTTGTTGTGTAAGAGCACTACACCTCCCATTCCCTCTTGTATCTTCACTTGGGCTGATCAAACTCTAAGAAAGAGAGAGGGACCGGCTGTTAGAGAGAGAGGGGGAGAATTGTGTAATTTTTGACTCAAGCTTGGATATTTGAAGTCTAGTTCAAGGATTAACCATAGATTGGGCTTCTAGGTAAGCAATTGATTCTTGAATTCATGAGTTTAAGGCGTAATCTTGTGTGTTCAAAGTTAATTAATGGTCAAGAGCATGTTTTGAATTTGTTTTGTTGAATTGGAAGTTTGTATATGCATGCATGTATGTAATTGTTTGGAATTTGCATAATTGAGCTTGAATTGCATGATCTATGTAAATTTGTAGTTGAAGCTCATGTATAATCACCATTGGTGTCATCTAAGTTGAGAATGACAGCTAGACATCGCATGCATGTACAATCTATAAAGATAAGAACTTTGAATGCATGATTGTGTATGTTAGAATTGAGTTTGGTGTCAATTTGAGCCATGCATGTGTTAAATCTTTGAAATTGGGCTCCATGATGATGTGTTTTCGTGTTTATACCATGTTAGTACAAGTATGTGTGGAATTGGAGCTATAAAATGCATGAATTGTTAGTTGAAAGTCGAAATGGAGCTCAAGAACACAGTCTGGATTTTCCAGAATTTTGAGGTCCGCTCGAGCGGGAGAACCTCCGCTCGAGCGTAAATTTCATGCTCCCAGTACTTTTTGCAGACTTGGTGTCCGCTCGAGCGGGAGAACATCCGCTCGAGCGTGAGAACCTCCGCTCGAGCGTAAATTTCATGCTTCCAGTACTTTTTGCAGACTTGGTGTCCGCTCGAGCAGGGCATTTCACGCTCGAGCGGAGAACTTTGTAGACAGGCTTTCCGCTCGAGCGCCCAATTTCACGCTTGAGCTTATTTTTCATGCAACCAGTACTTTTGCAGGCCTTAAGGGTCCACTCGAGCGGGGGAGTCCACGCTCGAGCGGGGACCCTGTTTTCTGAAATTTTGTTTTCGTATTCTGTGTTTCGTTTTCCGTTCTCTTTCACTTGCAAGCACTCTTAGGCATGTGTTGAGCATTGTAATTGAATTAAAGAGGTAAGAATGAAGCCTAAAGAGGAATATGTGAATTAAAGAACGGATTGAATTATTTGTGACCCATATGTGTTATGTGATATGTAGGGTCAAGCTCCAGGGCAACTCCACAAGCCGATCACTGTGAGTAATATCTGAAATACATATTGTTGTCCAATTGCTTACTCCTATATAAGTTTTGTAAAGTTTATATGACAAGTTTGAGAGGCTTAAATGCCAGTCTGATATGACAAGTTTGAAAGGCTTAAATGCCAGTCTGATATGACAAGTTTGAAAGGCTTAAATGCTAGTTTGATATGACAAGTTTGGAAGGACCGAAAGGCCAGTCTGATATGAAAGTTTGATAAGGCCAAAAAGGCCAGTCTGATATAAACATTCGAAAAGGGCCAAAGGCCAGTTTGACATGAATGAATTGGGCCAAAGGCCGTCTGTTGTATAATGTTTCAATGCATTTCCCTTACTTGATATTATTCACTGGGCTTTTGCGCACGCTCATTCATGTGTTTGTAGGTGAGCCAAGAGAGGTCCAGACCCAGCCCTAGTAAAGCCTAAGTGGATCAACATAGGTTTTGGAAAGTCAGCCCTTGCGTCTCACGCACGAGATCCATCTTCGCCCTTTTGTTATGTATTTATAATTTGTCATGTTGGCGAAGTTTTGTATATGTCTGTATATAGTTCCATGGGTTGACTTACTTTTGGATGATCCTGTCTGAACAAAACTTTTGATACTTTAATTTTGTTGTGAGTTATTAATGTTTATATGTACGACTTGTTTGACGTGCCATGTAAGCACAACTCTAAGGACAAAGTTTTTAAAATTGCTTTGTTTGGCCCCCATTAACTCTGTTGAAATACGTTTGGTTTGGTTTGAGGCCATAGGTAATCTCACGATTACTGGCCGGTTATGTCCTTAACCCACGGGGGCGGATTCGGGTCGTGACACTTTTGGTGCCGAATACCTCGGTTGCGACAATACTCATCAAATGGCCTAATGTATTCACCACCATTATCTGATTGGATGCACTACAATTTCTGTCCTGTTTCTCTTTCAACCATGGCCTGAAAATGCTTAAATACTTCTAGAACTTGATCTTCAGTTTTTAGTATAAAAACCCAAACTTTCCTTGAATAATCATCAATGAAAGTAATAAAATAAAGTGCACCACTATGTGTTCTAACTTTTAAAGGACCACAAACATCCGAATGAATCAACTCATAAACATTTCCTTTTCTAAAAGCAATATTTTTATGAAAAGAAACTCTATGTTGTTTACCTGCCAAACAATGAACACAAGTTTTAAGATGTGTACCTTTCAAACCGGGTAGAAGCTCTTTTTTAAACAAAACTTGTAGCCCTTTTTACTCATATGGCCAAGCCGCTTGTGGCACAATTCGGTAGAAGTATCATCTTCAAGTGCATTGACAACACCCTTACAAATTTTTCCTTGCATCGAATAAAGTGTATGAGTCTTCTTACACTTAGCCACCACCAAAGAACCCATTGTAAGCTTCCATATTCCATCACCAAATTTGTTGTTGTAGCCTTCATCATCCAGCTTCTCGGTAGAGATCAAATTAAGGCGAATGTCAGGAACATGCCTCACATCTTTAAGCAACAACTTGCAGCCCAAATTTGTTTCCAAGCAAACATCACCCATGCCAATAATCTTAGACAAACCTTCATTACCCATTCGAACAGAACCATAATCTCCTTTGGTGTAAGTAGTGAAGAAATCAACTCGAGAAGTCACATGAAAAGAAGCACCAGAATCAATCACCCAATTGCTCTCTTGGCCCACAAAATTGATACAATCATCTTCACAAACGACCATGAGATCACCATTGGTAGTAACTGCTGTTGTGTCTTCTTACTTCTTATCCACACTTTTGTCACTCCTTTCTCCTTGTTCTTGAGCTTTCGGCATTCTCGTTTCTTGTGTCCTTTCTCATGGCAATAATATCACTTAATGTCTTTCTTTGAAAAAAAACCATCTTTTGATTTGTCACGGTTTTGATCACGACCATGAGGAGTCTTACTCCTCTCCCTTGTTTTGCTTCGGCCTCTCACAACAAATACTTCTGATTGAGAGGAACTCGCTGATTTTTTTCTAGTTTTTTCATTCAACAAGCTACTAGTGACTTGGCCCATTGTGACAACTCCATCGGGCACCGAATTACTAACTTTTACGACCAAAGTCTCCCAACTTTCGGGCAAAGAACTAAGTAGCATCAAAGCCTGCAATTCATCATCAAAAATAATTTTCATAAAAGCAAGTTGGTTAACAATACCCTTTATTTCATTCAGATGTTCTGGAATAGAGCTGCCTTCTTTATATTTTAAATTAACCAACTTACGAAACAGAAAAACTTTATTTGTGGCTGGTTTCCTATCATAAAGGCCTTCTAATTTTTTCCATAAATCATGTGCCGAAATTTCAGTAGCAACATGATGAAATACACTGTCATCAATCCATTGACGAATAACACTAACGACTTTTCGATTAAGCCTCTTCCATTCATCATCTTGCATACCCTCGAGTTTGCCACAATTACCCTCAATGGGTCCATACAAATCTTTACAAAATAATAGGTCTTTCATTTTAGTTTTTCAAGTTACCCAATTGCTTTCATTGAAGCTAGACATACGACCCACATTCCCCTCCATTGATTTACACAACTAAATAGACCCAAATAAACCGTAAGCTCTAATACCTGTTGTTAGGGAAAATATAAGATTTCCCACAAGTAAATCAATCAATGGGAATAAAAACTAATGCATAAAAATTAAATCAAAAACAACCCAAGAATTTTTATGTGGTTCCCTCAATGTGAGGTACGTCCACAGGATTGAAATCCGATTCCACTATCAACCAAAAAGTTTCCAAACGATTATAAACAAGACACGAATGGTCTCACAAAACCACCCTTAGGTGACTTCCAAATAATCACAAATAAACAAGAGGAAAGACCTCACCAAATAGATGAACAAAAATATTCGAAACCAGAGTTGAAGAAGACCCAAAATAATGAACCAAATCGGAACCGAAAATTGAATCAGACGAACAAGGAGCACTATTGCTTGTTTGCCCAAGCAATACAATGCCACACCTTGAATATGCACCTAAGAAACCAATCACACAACAAACTTTGATTCACCAATTGAATTATCCAGCAAGCACTATCTCACCAAATTGGATTAATCAATGTTGGCAGCCACTACCCTCTTGCACTGGACAAACGAGGACAATAACATTATATATTATGAATTCTTAGGGTTTTTTTTAATCAAAAAATCCTAATTGTATCCAAATTGAATTGGGCCTTCCACAAGTTAGATATAATATATAAAATATATTATACCCAAACCAAACCAAATTAAAATTCTTTTTCCAAAACCAATTGGGTCTCATACTCCACTAAGGAGATATACCCCAACACTATTGATAGTTTAGGCCATATTTTGTTAACAAACAACCAGATTTGTTCCAAGACGTGTGAACCTATTTATGATGTGGAGCAAGGAACACAATTGTTGATTATATTCTAAGAGGTTCTAGTTTTCAAGTCCATGGTAAAAACTTTGTGTACTTTTCGCTTGCTTTATATTGTATATTTGCTTTCAATCAATTTTGAGAACCAAAAAGATGTAGAGAGATGGTGGAGTTCAGTGGGTTGAGTAAGAGAGAGGGTTTTGTCTATTGTGTGTAAATAAAACCACATATCTTATCTTGAAATGTGGAGGAAGGTCATAAAGGTTGCTGTCTTTGTGAAAGGTGGACCTAAGGTGCATTCATGAAACAATGATTGAAAATATGTGTGATGTGGTGGCTAAAGCTTATGGTATAATAGATTTGTTGAATGGTAGGTATTGTGAGTTGTAGGGACTGCTGGGCATTATGAATATGATGTCGGGGTCTCATTGTCTCTTTTCTTTTTTTCTTGGTGGATGCATTTTGTTGAGTGTTTTTTCAAGAGTTTATAGCCCAAGGTGGATATTGCTTGGAGGGATTTATTGATGGAGCTGATGGAGGATAATTAAGAGATGAAAAATAAGTGTATGTTTATCCTAAAGATTTAAAAGTACTACAAACCAAATTGCTCATTGTAGACCCGAATTTCTCCGCGCGCCCCCCTTTTCGGAGAGGGCGCGAATATGTCTTACTACAGTTCAAACTCCTGTCACGGTTCTGAATCTAATCTCACAAAGTGCAATGTGAGACTGATAAACACCAAAGAGTCCAAATCTGGCAATTGGTTTTGGAAAATCAATTTTGAATGAAAAAGCGCCAAACATGGACTGCTTTGCCAGATTACAGAGTCACCACCTAAATATTTTATTTTTGAGAAATTTAGGAAACCCTGACTCTTGCCAAAGGCCACGTGTCCGTCATCACCAAAGTTGCCTCGGGTCGGGAACTTGGGTACGAGAGGGGAAGGTCCTGAAATGAGTACCCCCGCTCGCCCGATCAAAGATCGGCCTCTACTAAACATGATATGTTGTTTTATAAACACATGTGTTCTTATTCCAGTTATTAGCTGACTTACTATGTGATGCTCGCAAGCAAGTATAGACTAAGTCGCAAGACTTGGAACAAATCAATTCATATTTGTTTTCGAAAATGGTTTGAAAGTGCCACCCTCAAGGTGGGCTAAAGCGCGGATTTGCCACCCTCAAGTGGGCTTAAAACATGATTTGCCACTTCGCAAAGTGGGCTTAAAACTCACATTTATTGAATTGTTCCAACTCAAGCAACAAAGCCTTCACCCGCGAGCATTCATGCAATTAAACACTTAAGCAAATAGCCTCATGGCAAGCATGCTATCATGGCAACACTCACACTCATGCAAGGATGCTAAAGCGTAAACACTTACAGTGCACTCCAAGCCAAAATAGAAAACTAGTTAGAAATCATGTATGATCCTAACTATGTTAAGATGCCTAATGCAACACATGCAAAAATGTAACTAAATAGGCTCGGCTATCTAAGATGGCATACGAATGCAACACTTGATAACATGCTTTAAAACACGTATTCAAGTAAGTGTATTGAAATACGATGCAGTTTGAATGATGCGCCGAGCCCGGTGCATGCAAGACAAATGAATGAGGCAAACATGCAAGCATAAGGTATGCTAATCGAAACATGCCCTAATCTAACCGCTGAAAGCGGATAAATAAAAGAGAAAAAGACGTAGGGTTGGAAGACATGCACACACGCACGCACTTTACAACAATATGCCCTCTTGACGGAGGGTCTGAATAAATAAGCTAAGCTTAATCTAAGCTAAGCTATATATTACAAGTAAACTAATTAACTAACTTTAGCTAATTAATTATTACAATCTAAATTGAAATAAATAGCTATACTAAGCTAATTAGAATATTACAAAACAAATTGAATGATTAATTACACAAACTAATCATAAGCAGTGAAATGGCCTCGCGGGCGAGGGAGACATGCATGCTCGGTTGGCGTCGTCTCGGAAATCCATTGCCTTGCCGTCAATTGCCTCTGTTTGCACTCGCCTCGGTTCCTGAACATTGAATCAAACCTCCAAACTATTTTTGCTCCAAAACAGGATAATTTCTGCACAAAATTGGACTGGTGGCCGGTCGGCCACAAAAAATGGCTGCCGGCCACCTTAACTGGCCGGTCGGCTAGTGAAAGTGGCCGGTCGGCTACTTGAACTGGCCGGTCGGCCACCTGCTATTCCAGACTTCTGGTTTTGCTACAACAGAGGACAACAGAGGCACAACAATGTATTTTACAGGAAATGTGTGTACTATCACACTCCTTATCATTTCTCAAGCTCAAAGGAGTGCGGCGCTCAGCTTTTAAGCCACCAATCAAGCATCTCAATGCATAATGGCCCAAAAACCAAGCTTGTACAAGCTTAGTGAATGCACAAACAACACAAAGAGCCTCCACCCCTATCATGCATGATCAAGGGGGTTGGCGACCAAGAAATGTGACACGTTTCATCATTTTGAGTATGAAACATCTTACATTTCTTGTGTTTGGATTAACGTCCGATCCAAACACATGCAATGCAACACACATATGTTATCTTGGCATGTTTTACTTTGCTCAATTATTGTTTACACATTTTAACTTACCACGCCATTCCTTAATTGGTTAAGTCCAATGTGCAAGTCCTCTAAGGAGAGGAGGTCAACCAAAGTAGGGTTTAAAACATAAGAGATGGAGCATGCCCTTGACTAGGAGGAATCCTCAAAAAAGGGTTAAAGCCATTTGAGCATGAACTCTAACTCATGCTTAAACACAACCTTAAGGCCAACACACCCTCAAAGCAAAAGGAAAATTGAAGAAATGAGGAAGCTGGCAGAAATTCAGTGTTGAAATGGCATGCTAAAGATCTTAAAGCATGCAAGCAATACAAGCATAACATGTTGAGGGTCAAAAACATCAAAGCTAGTAAAGAGCATTATATAAGAGGCATACAATACATAGCCTAAATAACCAAATCAGCTCTGGATAGAGCTCAACCATGCCAAATCAGAGGTCAAAATACGCTGAGATGGTAGCACGAAAAGCAAGAAACTCATGCTCATGTATTGGCTCATAAAGAAGGCATAAAACACAACTCTCAAAAGCTATGAAAGAGTGAAATATGTGAGAGTGTGACTACACTATATACACTGAAATTACATGCTAAATGATGCCAAAACATGCAATCATCACATACACAACATGTTAAGGGTCCCGAAACTCAAAGCTAGTCAAGGCCATTTACAATACAATCATGCAAGGCAAGCCTTAAAGGACCAAGACCACTCAAAATAGAGTTAAAGCATGCTAAAACATGAGCAAAAACATGCTGGAGCTTAGCCAAATTAAGCTAGAATATTAGGCTACAACATCAAGTAAGATAGGCTAGCAAGCATGATTACACTATAAGTGTAAGAGGCAAGCAAGAGGTGCTCCAACCAGCAAAAAATAGAGCTATAACATGTTAAAATAAGGCCAAAAACATGCTTAAACTAGGGTACAAAAAGGTAGAAATACATGCTCATTTGGTAGGCCATCAACACATGCAAACAAGACAAAAGGAGAGGGCACCACCCCTCCCATTTTGGACCTCAAAACCAACTTTCTACCACTGAAAAACCTCTGAGTTTCAATGGTTAAAGGGCCAAAAAGAGATGGTTTCAAAAGCCAAGAAATGTGGCTTAAAAGGCATTACAAGCCAAAGAGCCAAGGGAGAAAATCACCCCCTAACCAAGCAAAACTCAAACCAACATTTTAAAGCCTTAAAATCAGAGTTTTTAAGAAGTTAAAACCAGCCTTAAAATAGCACGCAAAGGTGGTCAAGAACTTAATCAAAACAAAGCTTAAAAGGGACAAGTTCTTACCTTTGAAGCATAGCAACAATTTAGAACCAAAACCAAGCCTAAGACCTCAAACCAAGCTCCAATGGACCTCAGCTTCAAAGTGAAGGTGTTTGACTAGGTGTTTTAGTGCAAATATGTGACGAAAACTCACTTTTAAACACAATATAGCACAAAATAGAGAGAGAGATAGAGAATTCTAGAGAGAGAGTAAAATTTAGCTCCTAAATTTTCTGAACCTCTCTAAAGGGGGAGGAACCTCCCCTTATATAAAGCAAGCAAGCAAAAGGGTTGCTTCATCCCTCCATACATGTGTATGGAGATGAGCCTCAGTGACCAACAGCTAGCTCAAAAGATCTGAAAATATCTGAAAAAGGAGAAAATTGGCCGCCGGCCACCTTCCCTAACCGACCGGCCACTTCAAGTTGCTGGCAAGGAAGAAAAGTGGCCCGCAAGTGCCAAAAGTGGCTGGCAATGCCTTTCCCCTCCCCCCCCCCAGGCAAGAGGCAATAAGGTTTGGCCCAAAAACAAGGCCAAAACACAAAGGTTTTAGAGGCTCAAAGACAAGGCACTCAGCCGAGAACCTCGGACACTCAAAATGAGCACAAACATGCACAATCATCACGCGCACAAACGATGACGTCTGAGTCTTAAGGTCGGTCAAAAATGGGGTGTCTACAGTTGCCCCTCTTTGACAGAACTCGAAAGTCATAAAATGACGGGAGTGAATGTCAAAGCCCAAAGACGACCCATTTTTGACAAGGCCGAAGACTTAGACAAACAAGCAAGATAACAAAACAGATGCGCCCGCAAGCAGGGGCAAAATGCAAATGACATGCACAATGCAAAACATAACTTATGATTATGCAAAGAGGGCTGTAATGAAGCATTTATGCAAAATAAATACAACATTTTAAGCAAAGCGACAAGTTACAACAGTTCCACACATTTCATATGGAAAAGATGTAAGATAATTATGTAATTTTCACTGCGCCTCATGCAGGAAAGGCTAAAAGCGACTGCTGGGCGTACCCAGAGTCTCAAACGAAACACCTCTTAGCGTATCACACGTGAGAGGGGAAAAGGAAGTACCTCTTAGCGTATCACACGCGAGAGAGGAAAGAGAAACACCTCTCAACATATCACATGCGAGAGAGGGAAGGGAAGCACCTCTCAGCGTATCATATGCGAGAGAGGGAAGGGAAACACCTCTCAACGTATCACACGCGAGAGAGGGAAGGGAAGGGAAGCACCTCTCAGCGTATCACATGCGAGAGAGGGAAAGGAAGCACCACTCAGTGTATCACACGCTAGAGAGGGAAGGGAAGCACCTCTCAGTGTATCACACGCGAGAGAGGAAAAAGAAACACCTCTCAGCGTATCACACGTGAGAGAGGGAAAAGAAACACCTCTCAGTGTATCACACGTGAGAGAGAGAAAAGAAACACCTCTCAGCGTATCACACGTGAGAGAGGGAAAGGAAACACCTCTCAACGTATCACACGCAAGAGAGGGAAAAGCAACACCTCTCAACGTATCACATGCAAGAGAGGGAAAAGCAACACCTCTCAGCGTATCACACGCGAGGGAGGGAAAGGAAACACCTCTCAGAGTATCACACGCGAGAGAGGGAAAGACAACACCTCTCAGCGTATCACACGCGAGATAGGGAAGAGAAAACATCGGGCATACGACCCAAACGCTTTCAACAGGGTGTCAGTGTAAACACCGGGCGTACCCGGGTGTTTCTAACCAATGGAATGTTAGTGTAGACATCAAGCGTACCCGAACGTCTCTAACCAACGAAATGTCGGTGTAGACATCGGGCATACCCAAATGTCTCTAACCAATAAGATGTCGGTGTAGATATCGGGCGTACCCGAATGTCTCTAACCAATGAGATAGGGGAGAGGAATGGTTTTACCCGAAATTCCTCTAAATGAACCGTACATACAATATCGTGCATGTATGAGAGAGAAACTTGATAGATACAATGCAATGTAATGCATGTCTCCTGCGAGACGAATGACAACGATGCATATGCAATGCAAGATGCATATTCAATGCAAAATAATCAACGATGTACATTCAATGCCAGATAATCAACAGTGCATATTCAATGCAGAATGCATGCCTTATGCAAACATGGTAATGCGTGTTCAATGCAACATGGTAATGCATGTTCGATGCAACAATTCAAAATGCATACTTCATGCAACGATGAAAGCGATGTTCATTCTATGCAACAACAAAAGCATATGATAGAGAAAACTCAAAGGTAACTCCTGATTTACCTCTCAGAGAGTTGCACTATGTTAAAAGGGATACACTTTATGTGTGTTGAAGGGCGATGATCACCGCGTATGGAGAACACAATTCTGGGCTTCTACAGAGGCATTTTGAATCAAACTTTAAGCATACCTTGCATTTCTTGGAACCCAAGGACACATATCAAGGTAAAAGAGGCAGGGGGAGCTGGTGGAGACCTGCCGACCATCAGGGGAAGCTGCCGGCCACTTTTCAAAGCTGTCGGCCACTTAGTGGTCGGTTAGCCACAAAAACTGGCCGATCGGCCAGTTGCAACAGATTCGAGGCAGCTTTATCTTTTTGCATGGAGGGCTTTAAAAACACAAACCCAAATCACTTTTTCTCACACCCATGATGTTGAACCTCCATCCTCTTTGCCTCTAAACAGTTTTTCTTCTCAGATCTGTGTTCCACACGCGTTTTCCAGCGCCTCTCGCGAAGTTGATTTGCTAAAACTCTTCAGTTCTCTTCGTTTTGAACCGATCAAAATTCATTTTCAGAGCCTCTTTCCCCATTTTTACCCTCCGAGGTTTATTTCCCTTGATTTTGTCCTGAGTTTGGCGCCTTTTCCCGGGCTTTGACTTTCTTTGACTTTTTCTCTTCCCAAGAGTTGACTTTCGTTGACTTTTTGGCACTTTTGCCCATTTTGCTCATTTTTGTATGTCTTTCACCCTCTTTTCAGATGGTAGACGATGTGCCACACGACGAGGGTTCTCCGTGGATGGAGGAGGAGTCGGAGCACATCCTGTTGTTGCCCCGAGTTTGGCCATTTGACCCAGCGGCGTACTATCCTAAGGTACATGTGCTACCACTTAGCACAGTGTGCCATTTCATTGGGTTTGCACGCCGCGCGCCCACAGATCTTCTACTAGGGGAGCCTGAGTCCCATTTGTCCCACGACGCGCCTGAGGTACACACTGTACTCTTATATTTCCTGGGATGTACTTTACATTTCTTGCATAGCTCGCACTTTTGCACTGTATTTCATCTGCTCATTCTAAACATTTTTAACACTGTATTTCTGTTCATGTTGAACACATTCACACGCTGTACCTCTACTTCTGCTCATTCTGAACACATTCACACACTGTATTTCTGCTTCTGCTCATTCTGAACACATTCACACACTGTATTTCTACTTCTGCTTATTCTGAACACATTCACACACTGTATTTCTGCTTCTGCTCACAGGTTGACACTCGTTTCACCCGCGGGTACGGGTCGATCACGGCGAGGGAGTGGTACTTGGAGCTCCCTGACGGCGTCCAGCAGATTATTGACGAGGCGGGGTTTGGCCTATTCTGCACGGGGCTCTTGCGCCTTTTTACGAGTAGGACCGTCTTAGGCGCGTTGGTAGAGAGATGGTGGGACACCACCAACTCCTTCCATTTCTCTACCACCGGGGACATAACGATGACCCCGTATGACTTCGCTATGCTAACAAGCCTGGAGGTGGGAGGCCAGCAAATCCCATACGACTCCGACATGGGTGAGTGGGAGGCTACTTGGACCTATCTGTTGGGAGCACATCCGCCCATTTACCGCTCATCAGGCTTGGTTTGATATACTTGGTTCGCCAACCACTTCAGAGGGATGGAGCCCGTGACGGTAAATGCTACAGAGCAGTACGCTCGAGGTTTATTCAGGTTCCTCTTTGACACTACTTTGTTTGCCGACAGGGGGAACACTGTTGGACTATTTCTTCTGAGCGCCTTAGTGGACCTATCCCAGGTGCGACACTATGATTGGGGCGGCGCAGGCCTCGCTACCCTTTACTGCTATATGAGCTTGACCTCCCGCAGGAGCAGAAACGTACTGGGTGGCTATTGGCGAGCCTGGGAGATATGCTTTACATTTTAGTTTTACAGTTTTTGCTATGCTTTTTGCTTTGCACTTTCTGTACACTGCACACTGCCCACATACATAGTCTAACATCTGTTCTACACTTGTACTTTCTGTACACCGTGCCACACTTTGCTTTCTGTATTTTCTGTGTTGGTCTTGTATTTTTTTGCATTCTGCACATTGCACACATACTCTGCTTTCCGCATTATCTGTGTTTATCTGTATTCTCACTGTCACCCTCTTGCTTTGCACAGTTGTGGACATACGCTTATTTCCCAGCACTTGCCCCCGAGCCGGAGGTCGAGACGCCTCCTGAGGTATCCTACTTATGTCGATACGACGGTAGGTGCCAGCCTAGGGCCCGAGAGACCCTCCCATACCTGCGCCAGTATTTTGACACCATAAGGGTGACTGAGGTAACTTAAAACTCACAGTTTTTCCTATTTTCGGCTTCACTTCATTTTGCATATCTACTAGCAACTAATGCACTTACTGTCTGCAGATTACATGGCAGCCCTGGGCGGTGATGCTAGAGTTTGCCCGATTTCATTTTGCCGGAGCTCGGGGCGCCTCCCGATATCGGCTTGTGCTCAAGGGACCCGTGGGCCGAGCTTGGTTCTTAGGTGAGCGCTCATGCGCCAGACATTGGGCTTGCCATTACAGTCAGTTCTTTTGCCACCTCCACTGTCTATGCAGGCTATAGAGAGTTTCTCCCCTCAGGAGCTTACTGACGTCATACGAGGCTCAGATGCGGACCAGTTCATTGGGGAGGGGGACTACACGACCGATATCCAGGCATACCTCATGCCTCAATTGGTAGGTGTTCATGCTCCCACGGGGAGGACAACTGATATTGCTTCGTCGAGCAGGGCTTGGGCTACAGATGTCCCTTCGACGAGCAGGGCTCGAGCACCGAGGAATGAGACTAGAGGGATGCCTTCTACTAGGCAGTGTGTTGGATGGCCGGATCCTTCGATTGAGCTGACCAGTTGGTGGATCTATGAAGCGACTTATCAGATTTCGCTCGAGCCTCCATTGCCGGATCATCGATATGTCAAGACACCCGACGCATCACCGGTATACTTTACAGCTTTCATTCATTTCAGTTTCACTGAGATCCTTATTCATTCATGCACTCATGATCTCAACTTGCATTTGCAGCCCTCTGCAGAGTATGTCGAGGGGTTACTCCAGGCGATGGCCTCGTTAGAGAGCATGGTCTTGAGGAGAGAGATGATGCTGACCTCCCACGAGATTCCAGTAGTTTTCAGTTTTCTTGTATTTATCATACTTCTGCTGATACACTGAAACAGAACATTTCATTGCACTAGTACATTGCATGCATAGATCACATCTAACACAACACACTGCATGCACATACTGTATCTGATTTCTGCATATACTCTGCGTAACATACTTGCATCTGATACATATACTGTAACTGATGTATTCAAATTGCCTTTTTCAGGTCACACCCCTTCAGACAGGACCATCAGAGCCTACTCGAGTGGCAGAGAGATATTCCGGTACACAACCGAGGGAGACATCGGGAGTCTGCCGTACGCAATGACGATGACGAGTCCGGCGAGGACGAGGAGCCAGCGAGTCCCCAGTCAAAGTCATCTGAGGGCGAAGGCGACGACACCAGTTCAGGTTCTGAGGGTGGCGACGATGTCGAGGAGGGTTCCGAGGAAGGGAGCGGAGGTGACTCTAGTTCCGGCTCCGGTTCAGATTCGAACGGTGGTGCCGATGGCGATGGTGCAGAGTTTGCTCAGCCGAGGAAGAGGATGAAGATAGCTTCTCAATCCTGAGCTGGATGACATCGATTCAGACGCGTTTTGCTTTATTTCTCTTTTTGCTAGTAGTGTTAGCACATTGTACAACCTTAGGCAGTTTTACTTTCTTTAAAACTTGTACTTTTGTAAAAGAAACCATGATGAAATGAAAATAGCTTTTGATTAAAAAAGTGTTACATTTGTATTCTAGCAACGCATCGCACCATTTTGCACAAAAATGGGATTTGAAGGAAGTTGAACATTTGTTTATTGCACAGTCAGGTAGTGAACCCACACAACAAACAAAACAACTTAAAGAACAACTCGATAAGTAAAACAACAACAACTCGATAAACAAATTACAACAAACCCGACGAGCAAAGTTCAACAACTCGATAAACAAATACAACAAACTCGATAAACAAATTGCAACAACTCGATAAACAAATATAACTGTTAAACAGAACAGCGATATACACCCGAAGTATAATCAAACTTAGGTTTTTCAGCATCCTCAGCACACAGGAAGGCTAAAGGCTCTCTGCTGGAGACAAGGGGTGGCTGCCGACCACTTTTTATTTCTGTCGGCCACTTATTCTCACTGTCAGCCAGTAAAGTGATCGGTCAGCCAGTAAAGGTGGCCGGTCGGCTACTTGAACTGGCCGGTCGGCCAGTTATTTTGAGAAGCTCCAGATTGCTACCATCTGTCCTCCACTCAGTGCCTTATCTTCTATAAAGGTTCCAGCTTCGTGGTTCCTTCATTCCTGCTCTATTTTTGCTCCAAATGGAACCGTTCTTCGCCGAAAAACTCTCAACTTGGATTGCGAACTTGGATGGCTCGGAAAAGTTGAACTTCCGAGGTTTCGGGCTAAACGCACTATTCATGTTGAGTCGTACTCCGCTGTGTTTTCCGTTTCTCCATGCCGCGGCAAGATGTTGGAACCCGGTTACGCACGTATTTAGCTTTGGCGGACAAGAGTTGTGCCCCACAATTGAAGAGTTTCAAGCTTTGATAGAGTCTCGGCGCGACGAGGAGATCTTATCCTAGGCTCGTTTTGGACACATCCAGGCTTTGGGAAGGATGTGCGGGCTGACTTTGCATGATGCTCGGTCTTTAGTTCACAACGGAGAGTTGGACATCCCCAGCTTGATTCATCGGTTTTCTAATGCCGGCAACCACGGCGACCACTTTTGGCAAAGTTTCCGACAGCATGCCCTCTACTTGTGTATGTTAGCCCATTTTCTGCTTGCCCCTGGCTTTGGAGGGTCTAGCATTCGTTTAATTGAAGTTGCCCAGGGCTTGAAAGAAGGCAAAAGCTGTATTGGCATTACACTAGCCGAGACTTTGATGGGTTTGGATATTTTCCACCGCCGGGAGATAACCAAGTTTGCAGGGAGTCCACTACTCTTGCAGGTAATGTTTCTTACCCTTCTCAAATGTGTTTCTTACATCATTCGGCCCTCAAGCTCTGTTTTTATCTCAAAACCCTTTTCTTACTTTTCTCTCATCGTACACCTCTCTACTCTTCAATCTCTCTTATTTTTCATCCCTTCCCAGGTATGGCTGATGAAGAAGTTGAAGATAGTGGACTCTTATCCCACGTATTTAGCATGCAGCTATTTCTTCCGCCTTCGATTGGTTGACTTGCCAAACGAGGGATGGTGATGCCACTGGATGTGCAGCAGATCTGCAGTTGACATTGCTTGCCGCTGCCCTTGGTTTTATCTACCTGAGATGAGCTACAGCATGTCCCGGCAGCCCGGCATTCAGTTGGTTGGCTTGACATACTCTGTCTTCTACTTCCCATTCCCATTCCGACGCCAGTTCAGGCATGACCAGACTTGCCCGAAAGAAGGGATAGAGTACCCAGCTTCATTTCTGATCCGAGGCTCACAGCTAGCTCGGTATGCCACCGCATGGAGAACAAGAGAACTTCTAGCCCCCGCTCCCACTTTCAGTTATGCCCTTTCTGGCTAGTGCATAGCTTGGCTTGAAGATGAGGCACAAAACGGGCCCACTTTGGCATCAGGAGCTTCCACAAGCTCTGGGAGAGGACGCAGGAACACCTGACTATGCCCCAAGTTTATTGCTTTAATCTGTACTTTCAAGTTTTCTTTATGAATGTAATAAAAGGCAATTTCAATTTGTATCAAGAGCCAAAGAACTCTATATTGAAATCAATGAAATTGAAGGTTGTGGGTACTGAAAATTTTCTGTATGGTCCAAAAATGGTTGAAGTCGTAAAAAGATTAATTTGAGCAAAATCAACTTTTATTAAACTTTTGAAAACCATTTTCGATATGGATCACAATTGGACACGCCTGAGATCTATCACTGAGATGTATAACCCCAGATCCAGCAACTGGAAAGTTACCCCTTGTCTGAATAGCACTGCATTAGAGATCACAACCGAGCTCTTGGATGCAGAATAGACGGAGATGACCAAAACAATCACATGGACAAAGTTTATCTTAGAAGTGTTTATGGCTGGACTTCAGAATGAAGTTGCCTACGTATCCCAAAGACAAGAATCAAGCCTTACGTAGTTCGGTTCAGGTTCACTTGTGTATTAACACTCTCCTTTTGCACTCTAACTTTTGCCAAGGCCGCCCTTTCTGGGTTTTCAACCTTGCAAGCTCAGTTTTTCTATTTCAAATTTTTTGTGCTCTAACTTTTGCCTAGGTTGCCCTTTCGGGTTTTCGGCCTAGCGAGCTACTCAGGGATATTATTTCTTTAACTTGTCCATGTTGATCGACTGGGAGAACTCAAGGCCATCTAAGTCCATAAGAACGACAGCTCCACCCAACCAGATAGACTTAATGATATAGGGACCAGTCAAATTAGGTCTGAACTTGCCCCTAGGGTCGTGGATGGGAGCTCGGTTATCTTTGAGCACCAAATCCCCTTCTTTCAAATTCCTAGACTTAACTTTATTGTTGAAAGCCCTAGCAATTCTTCATTGATAACCCTGGATGTGGTACAGTGCTTTTAGCCTTCTCTCGTTAAACAGCATGAGTTCTTCGAACCTACTCTACTGCCAATCTGCCTCAACTATCTGGCACTTAGCCATAACCCGCAATGACGGAGCCTCAACTTCGATAGGCAGAACAGCCTCCATCCCATAAACCAAGGAATACGGAGTTGCCCCAGTAGAAGTTCGAATTGATGTTCGGTAGCCCCAAAGAGCAAATGACAACTTATCTGGCCAGTCCCTGTAGGTTTCTACCATCTTCTGCAGAATGTGCTTGATGTTCTTGTTGGCGGCCTCAATAGCTCCGTTGGTTTGTGGCCGGTATATGGATGACTTATGAAAAGCCACGTTGTACTTCTCCAATAAGTCGATCACCTCCTTCTTAAAGTGGGAACCATTATCTGAAATAATCTCATTCGGGACCCCATTGCGACAGATGATGTTGTTCCTGATGAACTTAGCAACATGCGATGCCTTCAGCACTGCGTAGGATTGGGCCTCGACCCACTTTGTAAAGTAGTCTATCGCTACCAGAATATACTCATGCCCGTTCGACCCCTTTGGAGTAACTGCCCCAATCACATCAATCCCCCAGATTGAAAATGGCCATGGCGAAGTCATGTTGTACAGCTTCGATGACGGAATGTTCATGCGGTTTGTATAGATCTGGCATTTGTGGCATCGCCGAACAAAGCCAATACAATCCTCCTCCATGGTTGACCAGTAATAACCCTATCTGAGAATCTTCCGGGCTAGCATTACCCCGCTCATGTGTGCTCTGCACTCTCCTCCATGGATGGCCTTCATCAGGCGCTTAGATTCTTCAGCATCAACACACAGTTTGTGCATCCCAAGATGACCCCGCTTGTACAGTTTACCCCTGTAGGCGATGAACTGTGCAGCCATTCTTCGTATTGCCCTCTTATCTTTGGCATTTGCCCCTGGCGGATAAGCCTCCTTTTCCAAGAAGTTCCAGATGTCATAGTACTAAGGATTCTAATCTTGTGCTTCATCTATGGCAACAATCAACTCGTAGGCCGGCACATACCGCTGTTCAATGATAATTGGACCCATTCAGACTCCCAAAGGGATGTCTATCATAGAAGATAGAGTTGATAAAGCATCTGCGAACCTGTTGCTCTCTCTCAACAGATGGGTGAAGGTTAACTTCTCAAACCAGGGAATTAGAACGTCTAGAGTTTGGTAATAGATTTTCATCATTTCTTCCTTCACTTTCCAGTCTCCTTTGGCTTGAGACACAACCAGGTTCGAGTCCCCAATGACGTCTAACCTTTTTGCCCCTAGTTCCAGGGCGGCTTCTAAGCCAGGGATATATGCCTCATACTCTGCTTCATTGTTCGATACTTTGAACCGGAGTTTAAAAGCTAGGGGTATGTGTGTAACACGTCCGCGGGGGGACCTCGCGCTACAGCTCGGACTCCCTTTTGTTGTCACGGTTCTAAATCTGAACCAAAGAGTCCAAATCCGGCAAATCGTTTGAGAAAACAGATTTTTGAAAAGTAGTGCCAAACATGGACTGTTTTGCCAGATTACAGAGTCGCCACCTAAATATTTTAAAATGGGAAATTTAGGAAACCCTGACTCGGTGCCGAAGGCCACATGTCCGTCATCACCAAAGTGGTCTTGGCTCGGGAGCTTGGGTACGATCGGGGAAGGTCAGCTATGAGCACCCCCTTTCGCCTGGTCCGAAGACCAGCCTCTACTAACCGTGATATCCGATTTTGAAAACATTACATGCTCTTATTCCAATTATTAGCCTAGAATTACTATGTTATGCGCACAGCAAACAAGTATAGACTAGATTGCCTAATTTGGAAATAAACATTGCATATCCGTTGGTTTTGAAAATGCATTGGAATTTGCTACTCGCAAGTAGGCTAAAACACGGATTTCAACGAGTTTTCCCAACTCAGGCAATCCAACCTCCACCCACAGGCATTCAAGCAGTTTATCTCATATAAGCACTTAGCCGCATGGTAAGCATACTGTCATGTTAGCATTCACACACATGTGGTATGCTAAAGCAAAAATACTTACATCGTACTCCGTGCCAAAACAATAAACTAGTTAGCAAACATGCATGCCCTAGTTCATGTTAGAGTGTCTAATGCATCGCATACAATCATGTAATTAGGATAGGCTCGGCTAACCCTAAAAATGGCATGTGAAATGCACTTTATTCGATGCACGTATTCAATTTGGAATTGAAAATACAATGCAGTTTGTATGATGTGCCGAGCCCGATGCATGTTTAGACAAATGCATGGATGCACGCATGCATAGCATAAGGTATGCTAAAAGTAAATATGCCCTAATCTACCATCATAAGCAGGTAAATAAAAGGGAAGAAAGAAATGGAGGTTGGAAGACATACACACGCTCACACACACTTATTACAAATATGCCCTCACACGGAGGGACCGAATAAATATTACAGTCCGAATAATAAATAAATAAATTATTACAGAAATTTCTACTTATATTAACGAAATGGATGCAAAAGGAAAGGTGGCCACAGCCGCCCGCCTCGGGATACGCGAATGATGCATGCTCGATCCGACTTGCCCGGAAAACCCGTGTCATGACACTGTTGCTTCTGTTTCTACTGCCCTGCCTCTCCAAAAATTCCCAAAGTCCCAGAATACCTTTTTCATGAACTGCAGTACCCCACCGGCTGGAGGAAGTGACCACCGGCTGCTTAAATTGGCCATCGGCTTATTGTAAAGTTATCGGCACAAAAAGTGTGCCGGTCGGCACATTATACTGCCGGTCGGCAGAAAGTTCCTGCAGAGGACAGTTTGACAGCAACAGCAAACCAGCAGTGCATGGCATGGATTTTGAGCATATGTAAGCATGGCCAATGCCTTCTATCATGCTTGGGGGCTCAAGGAGGCATGACTCTTGGTTCTTGGGCCATCAATTATGCATCTTGATGTATGATGGCCTAAGGAACCAAGGTTGCATTTTAATGGTAATGCATGCAAACAAACAAATGAAATCCAAGGCCTTATCATGTATTAGTCAAAGGTCTTGGTGATCAAGAATCGAGACGAGTTGCACCACTTGAAGTGTGAACTCCTCTCAACCCTATGCTTGGCTTGACAATCCCCGAGCCAAGCCATGGAATGCATGTATGCAACATAGCTCAAATGATGCAACAATGGGACTAAGATGCGAGGCATACCAAGTGTCATGCAACTATCACAATAGGCATGCAAAATGTTAGAGCATGCAAGGTATAAGTGGCATGCAAACATGGGCCGATCAAGCAATGGGACCAACCTACTACAACACTCGATGAACCAAACATGCATCAAGCATATAATGAACATACAATGGTGGCCTTAACTTCAATGGGGCAGCCTTCAAACCACCCCAAAACAGTGGCCAAACAAGCCCTAAATGATGACCAAAATGCTATACAAACATGCAAGTTCATGGGCCTAAACCCAAGGCACCAAAAAGAGCATCTTACTACCACTCATGGCATGAATCTAACAACCAAACACAGATTCTTAGTATGCAAAATGACACCCAAATCCCCTCACATGGCACCCCCAAAATGCATTAATCATGGAAGCATACACAAGGCCTATTCTTGGGCATAAAAGGACACACCTTTAAAGCATGAAAGAGATGACAAGTACAAACATATGAGCATGGATTAGGGTCTGAAATAGCATGTCAAATGATGCCAAATCATCTAAGTAGACTAACCAATGCATGTACATGGATCACCTACCCAAGGCTTACGAGCCATCATGCAAAACAACCATGTCAAGCATGCTAAATATGACCAAAACAGTGGCCCACAGCCCTTATACATGGCAAAATGATGTGAGTATCTCCATGAAACTAAGCTAAAACATGCGAGAAAACATGGCCTCAAAGCATGGCATACTTCTAGGCATAAGAGAGCATTTCAAAGCAAACATAAGAGGCATGTTAAGGACCATAAAACCAACCTAAAATAGAGGCATAACATGTCATATGAACCACAAATATGCTCTGAAATGCAGCCAAAACCAACCATGCATACATGCTATTATTTGAGCCCAAAAACAAAGGCAAGCAAGGGACAAAGGGGAGAGGGGTGTCCCTCCCCTATATGAGACTTGAAACCATCTTCCTCACCACTGAGAACCCACTGGTTTTCAGTGGTGAGAAGGCTAAAAACACCAAGTAAACAAGGCCTTACCAAAAGACACCAAAAAGGCCAAGCAAGGCCTAAAGGGGTGAGTCTTTACTCAAACCACAAAATGACCTTAATGAAGGTTCAAGAGAAATTAAAAACAAGAGTTTTTTATGTTATGCACAAAGCTTAAATCACAAAGCAAGAGGGGTAGAAACTAGTTGCAAGAATGGGGAAACTAAAGTAAAGAGTTTACCCTTGAAGATCCCTTGAAGAACAGGTGGTCCAGCCACTCTCTAGTGATCAAAGTCAGTCCAAAACTTCAACAAACAACCCTCTAAGTCTCTCAATCTCAAGCTAAGGGGTAATGGTGTGTGTAATGGTGCAAAAGTATGGTAAAACACGCCTTTTAGGCTTAGAACACACACACAAGGATGAGAGAGATGGAAAATATAGAGAGAGAGATATGTGAGCTCTGGTTTTTTGTCTCTCCAATGGCTAACCCTGAGCCAAGAAGACAAGGCCTCCTCTTATAGAGGAGGCCATCTTGTAAGCTTAGCAACTAAGCAAGACAAGAGGCTCATCCCTCTATACACGTGTATGGAGGGGAGGAAAGTGCTACAAAGCTGTCTGAAAATATCTCCAAAAACAGCTGTAAAGTGATCGGTAGGGCAAAATGGTCATTTTGCCAAAAGGAGTGCCGACCGGCACAAAATAGTGCCGACCGGCACAATATAGTGCCGATGGCAACACTCACCAGCCGGTGGCTACTAGCCACTGCCGGTGGTGTGTGGGAATGTCTCAGAAGGCATTCCCTGCCCCTCCAAGGCAAAACACAAGTGTTTGGTGCAAAACCAGACACAAAACAGTCGAGTTCGGAGATCCTGAGGCAAGGCGCGTAGCCGAGAACTCCGGGAACTCTAAACAAACACAAACATGGGTAATCACCGAGTGTTCAAGCGGTGACGTCCAAGTCTTGAGGACGGTCAAAAATGGGGTGTCTACAATGTGGAAATTGTCGGGTGCTATTAGCAGCACCCCTATCCCATACCCGTATTGATTAGACGCTCCATCAAAGTACATAGTCCAGACCTCTTCTTCAAGCTGCAGAATGGCCTTGTCGGGGAACAGATATTCTTCTGTTTCATCCCCTTCCACTGGGTGATCGGCTAGGAACTCCGCTACTGCTCTCCCTTTCACAAGCTTGCGCGTCATGTACTTCAGATCAAATTTGGAGAGAAGAAGCAACCAACGAGCTAGCCTACCCGTAAGCGCTGGTTTCTCGAACAGATATTTGATGAGATCTAATCTCAAAATCAGTATTACGGAGTGAGCTAACAGGTAGTGCCTCAACTTCCTGATAACCCATACCAAGGCTAGACAAGCCTTCTCCAGTGGAGTGTAGCGGGTCTCGTATTCTAGCATTTTCTTGCTCAGGTAGTAGATAGCCTTCTCCACTTTATCCTTAGATTCCTGCGCAAGCATGCAGCTCATTGTCGTGTCAGTCACTGATAGGTACAGAATCAACGGTTTCCCCGGCTCTGGCGGCGACAACACAGGTGGGTTCTGTAAGTACTGCTTGATCTGTTCGAAAGCAACTTGGTATCAGTCATCCCATTGGAACTTCTTTCCTTTCTTCAGGAGACCAAACATTGGTTCACAAGTCAAGGTTAATTTTGCAATAAACCGCCTTATGAATTGCACTTTACCCAGAAAGCCTCGCACTTCATTTTCAGTTCTCAGTGGTGGCATTTCTAAGATGGCTTTGATTTTGGAAGGGTCGACCTCGATACCCCTCTGTGTGATCAAGAACCCCAGCATTTTCCCTGATGTAATGCCAAAAGTACATTTCTGAAGATTCAGCCGCAACCGATACTCTCTGATCTGTTGGAAAAACTTCTTTAAGGCGGTGTAGTGGCCCTCTCTTTCCTTGGACTTGACAATCATGTCGTCCACGTACACCTCAACCTCTTTATGGATCATATCGTGCAAGATTGTGGTTGCAGCCCGTTGATACGTAGCCCCAACATTCTTCAAACCAAACGTCATCACCCTATAACAATAAGTTCCCCACGGGGTAGTGAAAACAGTTTTCTTCCTGTCTTCGGGTGCCATCATAATTTGATTGTAGCTTGAAAACCCATCCATGAACGAGAGTAATGTATGCCCAGCAGTGAAGTCCACCAATTCGTCGATATGCGATAGAGGAAAGTCGTCCTTTGGACTGGCTTTGTTCAAATCTCTAAAGTCCAAACATACCCAAATTCTGCCGTCCTTCTTCGGCACCAGAACTATGTTGGCTAACCAAGTCGGATACTCAGATACTAATAGGAACCCTACATCAATCTGCTTGGTGACCTCTTCTTTGATTTTTAGAGCCCAGTCCGGGCCGATCCTTCGGAGCTTCTGCTTAACAGGTTGGGCCTCTGGGTCAAGAGGGATCCGGTACTGTAAAATCTCAGGATCGATTCCAGGTATGTCTTCATAGGACCACGCGAAAACATCTTTGAAATCTTTTAATAAAGCGACTAAGTGCTTGCGCTCCTCAGAAGACAACTTGGACCCGATTTGGACCAACCACGGGTCCTTTTTAGTACCAACATTAATTGAGGTGATTTCATGAACCAAAGGTTTTACAAACCTCTCCTGCTCTTGATTAATCAAATGTTTCAAAACCGGAAGAATTTATTCCTCGTTGTTTTCATCAAAGTTTTGAAAGTCCTGATTAATGCAATAAACTAAAGACACAGAAAAGTACTCAGAAGCCACAACAATATGATTCTCATTAATAACATCCAGTTCGTTTGATTCTTCGGTTACAACAGACTCAAAGGAAAATGAAAAAGACGACCTGGATTTAACAACGGCATCCCGATTATCAACCCTAGGAATACCGGACTCTGACTCTGACTCAGACGAGCTAGAATCTAATTCCGACTCCACAGACTTTGTGGAATCAGATTCTGGTTCGCTACCCGACTCAGAACTGCTGGATGAAAAGCCTTCCTCGTACTGCCAGAAGAGGGAGGGTGCGATGGATGCATCCAAAATGCAAGAAGAAGGGCCTGCAGCCGCTTAATCCCCAATCATGGAAACTGAGAAGTTATCCCCCAAGCACTCTGGTGTGATTTGAGGATTTGAGAGGAGACAAGCCAACGCTACCCCTATCTCAATTTCTGTGCCCTTGGACTCATCTTCCTTGCACTGCTCAGTCTCAACTGGTGGGTCAGTTTGCTCGTTGGCAACTTCATCCCTTGACAACTGAAGGTCAAAAAAGATCTCGAAGCCGGGCAAATGCCGCTTCTCTGAATTCGACCATGGCTCTGGAAAACCGCAAAACGGGAAGTCTTTCCCCTCCCAGAAAAAGCATCCGTTCAGGGTTCCTTGGATAGGTCTGTGCACCAGCTCGTAGTGCTTCCTAGCTTGCTTAGCCTTAGCTCTTCCGGTCATTTCTCTTTTCTTCCTTGCCTAATCCTCTTTAGTAGGCAAGTCGCCTAAACCAAAGGTATATGGGTTGTGTGGCACTTTGGCCAATGCAGCGACGCCCTTCCGGCCACTCCATCCTAGTCTCATTCTAAGCATATGTTGAAACTTGTTCATGAGGTAAATAGATTGTGCACTAACGTACAGTCCCTCGTCAATAGCCAGCAAGTCCTGTACTACCCGAGCCTCAACCAAGGTGAATCCTGACAAAAAAACATCCTCCACACCGTGTTCAATCTCCAAGACTGGCGTAGAAACCTCTAGCGGCGGATGTATGGAAGAGTTCCCAAAATCTATTGCTACCCCCTTTCCGTGGGGGTACTTCAGCATCTGGTGTAAGGTGGAAGAGACAGCTCTCACCTGATGCAGCCACGGCCTCCCAAGGAGTAGATTGAAGGTGGCTGGAACATCCAAGACACGGAACTCGATGTCATGCTGCCCCGGGCCAACCTGAGTCTTGATCCGTACCGCCCCCATCATCTCCCAACTGGTGTTATCATAGGCCTGAATTACTTGGGTTGTTGGCGCGAAATCTGCGGGCTTCATCCCCGATAGCAGATGCCGTTTGCGACGGACATACATTGATTGCAGATCCCGTATCAACCAGAACAACCGGTATCCATTTCTCCTTACACTCCACAGAGATATACAATGGCTTGTTATGTTCGGAGCCCTTAGACGGTAGTTCTTTGTCTGTGAAAGTTAAAGTCGGTGTAGCTCCACTGGGAAAACCAACCTTACCAACTGCTCTGGCGTTGTATCAATCGAATTGGCCCTGTCCATGGCTGAAAGAACGGCCTGTCTATGCACCCTTGAGGCCATAAGCAGTCCCCAGATGGAGATGTCTGCTTGAATTTTCTTTAGCTGCTTTAGCACAGCTTCCTCCTCTAGCAGTCTGTCTTTCTGCTTTTCTGCTTCCTTGTCCTTCCGCAATGCCTCTGGTTGGTCCAGATGTGGGGGCTTGAAGTACCGCCCACTTCGGGTCATATGGTCGACCTCCTCGGTGTACCAAGTATCATCTGGTTAGTTTCGACCCCAGTCCTTGTCAGTGTGGGTAAGACGTAAGTCATCGTCTTCCCACCACATCCCATTGGTAATCGATAAACAACTGTCCAGTCCCGCTGTAGCTGCTCCTGTGTTCTCGACACATTCTGCCCCCTCAGGTGCCTTGGCTTTTCTAGCCCTGTTATCATTCTTGATTTTCTCTTGCTCAAACTGCTTTAATACAGCCTCCTATTCGGTGTTTGCCGTACTCAAATTGCCCAAGTCCCAAGCAAAATTCTCAGCACCGGTGCTCTTCGGCGATTCTCCCTGATCCTCGGCCGTTCCGGCCACCGCAGATGTTCCTGTTTCTGACAATTCCTGCCTAGGTAGAGATCCTTCATTGACATCAAGCTCGTCACTGAGGCACCCTGTAGCATCTGTTGCTCTGTTTCCATCAAACCACCCAACCTGCACATCTCCCAAGTCCTGTTCACCAAAGAACTGTAGGTTGCTGCTATCCTCCTCCAGCTCGGCAAGATCATCTAGCCCCTAACTCGGCCCATCCTCCCAGACAACATGAATCTCTGCCCCAGTCGGCAACTCTACCCTCGGCTTAGCCTGATCTGTTGGCACAATATAACCGCACGGGTTGTATGCTTCCTCAGTAAAGCTCCCAGATCCCTTAGGTTCTGAACCAAGATTCTCATTCTCCTCTAAAGTCACCCCAGCTCCGTCTTCGACAGTCACCACCACTGGCTTGGGCTGGGTTGGAGAGGTGCTCATCATGCACAAAGTTGTGCTATCGGAGATGAACACCTCCGACTTGGGTAAGTGGGAGGGAGTGATGTAGATGCTAGGGTCATATGGAACGGCCATGGTTTGGATCAGGTTTATCTACCTGGATGGAGGAGGGTGGTTGTTATGTGGTAGGAGAGGGTTGGTGGTGACATTTGGCTTCTCGGGAGGCGCAATCACCTTGTTGTCAATGAGATCTTGGATTTCATAACGTAGTCTGAAGTAGAGGTCGGTGTCATGATCATGCTGCTGATGAAAGGCGTAATATTTGGTTGGGTTATATATTGGGGGGAGGTTATTTGGTAGTAGGCATGGTTCCAGAGGCTTCAGGTGCCCCTTTCTGATTAGAACCCCCAGGGCTTTGGACAAAGGCATATACAGTGAGGTAAAAGTCCTCTAGTCCCGAGGTGGATTTTTTGCTGATTGCGAGCTGATTTCGGATGTACCGATGAAAGGTGTGGCTGTTTTTGGCGTGGTGGTGACCATGCCGACGTCAGAAGTTCTGACGGCTGCACTACTACTTGTGGCTGCATTCGAACCGTGGGTAAACGCCCTCTTGGGCTGTTCCTTCTCCTGGTCAATCAGACCTTGCCTCATAGCATCTTCGATCTGTGCCCCAATCTCATGCAAATCAGCAAATGTGGAGAGGGGTAAGACAATCATTTTCTGCATCAGCTTGGGTTGCAGGTTACGTACAACCATCCTTATCTGATCCTTTTCGAGTGGCTGAGTTGTCATCATAGAGGCCTTAGCCCTCTATCGAGTGACAAAGTCAAAGAAGCCCTCTTTCGACTCTTGCCTGGTTGCTTCGAGATCACGAGTTGTGACCTCGATTTAGGTGTTGTAAGCATATTGGGCAATGAAGGCCTTGCCATCTCCTCCTAACTTCTGTTCACTGAATCTTCCAGCTTGGCGTACCAGATAACCGCAATACCCAACAGGGTTCGACCGAAGAGAGAGAGTTTCTGGAGTCTAGTCAAGCCAATCGGGCGCAGAACATTAGAAAACAGCCTCAAAGGAACCATAGGATCGTTTGAGCCGTCAAAGCGATCTATGTGAGGCATCTTGAACCTATCCGACAATGTCACCGCCGAATCTGTGTATCCATCCTCTATGTTCGGGATCGAGTTAACTCCTTGAGCTCATTTAAACAGCTTTTCAAGCTTACTGACTTTCAGAGCAGTAGGATCAGACTCAGATTTGAACGACGTATCTGTTGAAAAGGTCGGTATCTTTGAAGTCTGTGGTAGGACTGGTGATGGAACTGGCCCTGTTGGAACGTCCGTATTCTCCTGGACGGTTGCTGCATCCCCGGGTGTTAGAACCCTAGGTGGGGGTGGGGGTGGGGGTGGATGCGAAGTAGATGCTCTGGCTTGTTGTGGTTGCTACTGTTGTTGAAGCCTAGCAATTAGTTCTGCCTACTGGGCCACAACCTCTACCTGACGAGCAGTAACCTCCGCCTAACGAGCAGCATCCTATTGCATAGCCTGCATGGTCTCTTGGAGCTGATGCATCATGTCCTCCATACTGACTGTAAAGTGCTGATCTGACTGAACATGTGTGTAGCCTCTCTCTGAGGTAGAAACAGATATCTCAGCCCAACTACGCACAGGTGAGGTAGATAACGACCACTGAACTAGTGACTGCTGTACTGATGATCTATGCCTGGATGACCTCCGTCTCGTAACTAGGGGTGATGAAATAAACACTGGTTGTCCGTCAACTAGATCCTCAGATTGATGAATTCTCCCAAGTCTGGTCCAGAGTGCTCGGGGGGTATCTGCCTCGTTGGAAGCAATGGTGAAATACTACCTTGCAAAAAGAAAATAAAGCAAAAAAAAAAAAACAACAATAATCAGGAAACGGACAGCATACCGACTCAAATAGAAACAACATACAGTTGAAATTATAAGTTGGATAATCTGTTCTCAAACACTGATCTCTACCCCCAAATGACTGCCTCAAATCTGATACCCTCAGGTAAGACTGATACCCTCAAACATTGATGTCCTCAGACATGATACCCAGACTTGTAACGGATACATACATCTTGTAGAGACACACCCTAACAGCACATATCAAGCAAGTAAGAGCCAAAACACCCCTATGGTGGGGTAGGGTTTCCCTATCTTATTTTGTCAAGAGTTAGGTTTCACTACGCACGCATGCGGTTTCAAACAATCCTGCATTCGGGTGAGCAACCTGTCCTAGTTTGGAACAGTCTCTAAGGCTTCCAATATGAAACTAGGTTGAATGGTCAAAAATGGTGCCTCAACAAGACCACCTAATATACCTCTCGCACCTAACATCGAGAAGTGAAAAGTGGATCAAACGGTACGGCAGTGATCCAAATCCAAGGTTTGTGTTCCCATCATGGCAGAGCCCGTAACTGGTCAGCCTTATGGCCCGCTTTTCCAAGCAAGCCTCTGGTAAACCATTCGAGAATAGCAGATGGCAAACACTGTGACTTAGGCGCACCAAAGAAACACATAAGTGTAAATAAAACAACATATCATGAGTTCAAGTCAAGTTCTCTAAATCCCCAGCAGAGTCGCCAGAAACTGTAGACCCATCTTTCTCTACGCGCCCCCCCTTTCGGAGAGGGCACGAATATGTCTTACTATAGTTCGGACTCCTGTCACGGTTCTGAATCTAATATTACATAGTGCAATGTGAGACTGATAAACACCAAATAGTCCAAATCTGGTAATTGGTTTTGGAAAATCAATTTTGAATGAAAAAGCGCCAAACATGGACCGTTTTGCCAGATTACAGAGTCGCCACCTAAATATTTTATTTTTGAGAAATTTAGGAAACCTTGACTCGTGCCAAAGGCCATGTGTCCGTCATCACCAAAGTTGCCTCAGGTCGGGAACTTGGGTACGAGAGGGGAAGGTCCTGAAATGAGCACCTCCGCTCGCCTGATCAAAGATCGGCCTCTACTAAACATGATATGTTGTTTTATAAACACATGCGTTCTTATTCTAGTTATTAGCTGACTTACTATGTGATGCTCGCAAGCAAGTATAGACTATGTCACAAGACTTGGAACAAATCAATTCATGTTTATTTTTGAAAATGGTTTGAAAGTGCCACCCTCAAGGTGGGCTAAAGCGCGGATTTGCCACCCTCAAGTGAGCTTAAAACATGATTTGCCACTTCGCAAAGTGGGCTTAAAACTCACATTTATTGAATTGTTCCAACTCCAGCAACAAAGCCTTCACCCACAGGCATTCATGCAATTAAACACTTAAGCAAATAGCCTCATGGCAAGCATGCTATCATGGCAACACTCACACTCATGCAAGGATGCTAAAGCATAAACACTTACAGTATACTTCAATCAAAAACAGAAAACTAGTTAGAAATCATGCATGATCCTAACTATGTTAAGATGCCTAATGCAACACATGCAAAAATGCAACTAAATAGGCTAGGCTATCTAAGATGGCATACGAATGCAACACTTGATAACATACTTTAAAACATGTATTCAAGTAAGTGCATTAAAATACGATGCAGTTTGAATGATGCACTGAGCCCGGTGCATGCAAGACAAATGAATGATGCAAACATGCAAGCATAAGGTATGCTAATCGAAACATGCCCTAATCTAACCACTGAAAGTGGATAAATAAAAGGGAGAAAGACGTGGGGTTGGAAGACATGCACACACGCACGCACCCTTTTTACAACAATGTGCCCTCTTGACGGAGGGTCCGAATAAATAAGTTGAGCTTAATCTAAGCTAAGCTACATATTACAAGTAAACTAATTAACTAACTCTAGCTAATTAATTATTACAATCCAAATTGAAATAAATAGCTATACTAAGCTAATTAGAATATTACAAAACAAATTGAATGATTAATTACACAAACTAATCATAAGCAGTGAAATGGCCTCGCGGGCAAGGGAAACATGCATGCTCGGTTGGCGTCGTCCCGGAAATCCATTGCCTTGCCGTTAATTGCCTCTGTTTGCACTCGCCTCGGTTTCTGAACATTGAATCAAACCTCCAAACTGTTTCTGCTCCAAAACAGGATAATTTCTGCACAAAATTGGACTGGTGGCCGGTCGGCCACAAAAAGTGGCTGCCGGCCACCTTAACTGGCCAGTCAGCTAGTGAAAGTGGCCGGTCAGCTACTTGAACTGGCCGGTCGGCCACCTGCTGTTCCAGACTTCTGGTTTTGTTGCAACAAAGGACAACAGAGGCACATCAATGCATTTTGCAGGAAATGTGTGTACTACCACACTCCTTATCATTTCTCAAGCTCAAATGAGTGCGACGCTCGGCTTTCAAGCCACCAATCAAGCATCTCAATGCATGATGGCCCGAAAACCAAGCTTGTACAAGCTTAGTGAATGCACAAACAACACAAAGAGCCTTCACCCCTATCATGCATGATCACGGGGGTTGGCGACCAAGAAATGTGACACGTTTCATCACTTTGAGTATGAAACGTCTCACATTTCTTGTGTTTGGATTAACATCCGATCCAAACAAATGAAATACAACACACATATGTTATATTGGCATGTTTTACTTTGCTCAATTCTTGTTTACACATTTTAACTTACCAAGCCATTCCTTAATTGGTTAAGTCCAATGTGCAAGTCCTCTAAGGAGAGGAGGTCAACCAAAGTAGGGTTTAAAACATAAGAGAAGGAGCATGCCCTTGACTAGGAGGAATCCTCAAAAGAGGGTTAAAGCCATTTGAGCATGAACTCTAATTCATGCTTAAACACAACCTTAAGGCCAACACACCCTCAAAACAAAAGGAAAAGTAAAGAAATGAGGCAGGTGGCAGAAATTCAGTGCATGCTAAAGACCTTAAAGCATGCAAGCAATACAAGCATAACATGTTGAGGGTCAAAAACATCAAAGCTAGTAAAGAGCATTACACAAGATGCATAGAATACATAGCCTAAATAACCAAATCAGCTCTGGACAGAGCTCAACCATGCCAAATCAGAGGTCAAACATGCTGAGATGGTAGCACGAAAAGCAAGAAACTCATGCTCATGTGTTGGCTCATAAACAAGGCATAAAGCACAACTCTCAAAAGCTATGAAAGAGTGAAATATGTGAGAGTGTGACTACACTATATACACTGAAATTACATGCTAAATGATGCCAAAACATGCAATCATCACATACACAACATTTTAAGGGTCCCGAAACTCAAAGCTAGTCAAGGCCATTTACAATACAACCATGCAAGGCAAGCCTTAAAGGACCAAGACCACTCAAAATAGAGCTAAAGCATGCTAAAACATGAGCAAAAACATGCTGGAGCTTAGCCAAATTAAGCTAGAATATTAGGCTACAACATCAAGTAAGATAGGCTAACAAGCATGATTACACTATAAGTGTAAGAGGCAAGCAAGAGGTGCTCCAACCAGCAAAAAATAGAGCTATAACATGTTAAAATAAGGCCAAAAACATGCTCAAAATAGGCTACAAAAAGGTAGAAATACATGCTCATTTGGTAGGCCATCAACACATGCAAACAAGACAAGAGGAGAGGGCACCACCCCCTCCCATTTTGGACCTCAAAACCAACTTTCTACCACTGAAAAACCTCTGAGTTTCAGTGGTTAAAGGGCCAAAAAGAGATGGTTTCAAAAGCTAAGAAAGGTGGCTCAAAAGGCTTTACAAGCCAAAGAGCCAAAGAGCCAAAGAAGAAAACCACCCCTAACCAAGCAAAACTCAAACCAACATTTTAAAGTCTTAAAATCAGAGTTTTAAAGAAGTTAAAACCAGCCTTAAAATAGCATGCAAAGGTGGTCAAGCACTTAATCAAAACAAAGCTTAAAAGGGACAAGTTCTTACCTTTGAAGCACAGCAACAATTCAGAACCAAAACCAAGCCTAAGACCTCAAACCAAGCTCCAATGGACCTCAACTTCAAAGTGAAGGTGTTTGACTAGGTGTTTTAGTGCAAATATGTGAAGAAAACTCACTTTGAAACACAATATAGCACAAAATAGAGAGAGAGATAGAGAATTCTAAAGAGAGTAAAATTTAGCTCCTAAATTTTCTGAACCTCTCTAAAGGGGGAGGGACCTCCCCTTATATAGGGCAAGCAAGCAAGCAAAAGGCTTGCTTTATCCCTCCATACACGTGTATGGAGATGAGCCTCAGTGACCAACAGCTGGCTCAAAAGATCTGAAAATATCTGAAAAATGAGAAAATTGGCCGCCTTCCACTTTAGGTGGCCAGCCGGCCACCTCCCCTAGCCAACCGGCCACTTAAAGTGGCTGGCAAGGAAGAAAAATGGCCGGTAAGTGCCAAAAGTGGCTGGCAATGCCTTCCCCCCCCCCCCAGGCAAGAGGCAATAAGGTTTGGCCCAAAAACAAGGCCAAAACACAGAGGTTTTAGAGGCTCAAAGACAAGGCACTCAGCCGAGAACCTCGGACACTCAAATCGAGCACAAACATGCACAATCATATCGCGCACAAACGATGACGTCTGAATCTTAAGGTCGGTCAAAAATGGGGTGTCTACACTGATATAGATCACATTAGACATTAGTTGTATTAAATTCATAAAAAAATCATTGAAAATTTGAATTGATGTGATTTTAGGGTTAGGTCATGTCCATCATTATTAATTGTGGACTTTGTATGTGACAAAAACAATGTTTCTATCTTTGGTGTCTTAAATCAATTTGCATAACGCCTATTATAAAGAATCGGCGAACATGACTCTGATTTGACCCCATTTGATATTGCAGTCTATTTAGTTCGAAAGCATTTTTGCGGCCCTTGATTTTCTTTACGGTGTGTTTGATTGTATCTTTAAAACATTTGATATGTAGATTTTAGTCCCTGCATAACGTTTCACCCAAAATCACTTCTTTAGAAGCCGCCACAACACCAAGCAAGGTATTACAACCTTGTATCCAGCTCAATTTGCTTTAATTGAAAGGCTAATTTAATCTAACTTTCTATTAATGGTTTAGAAGTATAGTGTTGCGTGATATGATGCCCTGATTATTTATAATTGTATCTTTTCTGTTAGAATAATGTATCTGTATTATTGAATGAATAAGAATACAATAAGAGAGCCTTTATTTATAGGCTGAACACAAAAGATAAGTATAGAAGGAGATAGAGATAAAGAGAGATAGAGATACAATGAGATAGAGATAGAGAGAGATAAAAATAAAATAGAGATAGAGAGAGATAGAGATACAATGAGATAAATATAAATATATACGTTAACAGCCCCCCTCAAACTCAAGGTGGGTAAGCATCAACCAACTTGAGTTTGGAAACTAGTTCACTGAAATGACTAGGAGGATGAGCCTTGGTGAAAATATCAGCAGGTTGATCAGCAGAAGAAATAAGGAGAAGATAAACAGTGTCACGGGTAACATGCTGGTGAATGAAATGACAATCAATCTCAATATGTTTGGTGTGATCATGGAAGACATTATTGTGAGCAATCTGAATGGCACTTTGATTGTCACAATAGAGAGAGGTGGCACCAGGGGAAGAAACACCCATATTAGCAAAGAGCCAACGAAGCTATAAAAGTTCCTAAGTAGTGTCAGCAAGAGCGCGGTATTCAGCTTCAATACTAGAACGAGCAGTGAGGGATTGTTTTTTGCTGTGCCAAGTAAGAAGAGAATCTCCTAAGAAAAAATAGAAACCCATGGTGGAGCGTCAATCAGTAGGATCCCCAGTCCAAACAGCATTAGAGAAGGCACAAAGCTCAAAAGAAGAATGAGCAGAGTAGTGAAGTCCACGGAACATAGTGCCTTTGAGGTAGCGAAGTATGCGAAGTAGAGTAGTGTAATATGGGTGCGGGGAGCCGATATGTACTGACTAACAAGATGGATAGCATAGGCAATGTCAAGACGAGTCACAGTGAGATAGATAAGACTACCGACTAGCTGGCGATAAAAAGTAGCATAAAAAAGAAGATCCCCGTCGAGAGGAGTGAGACGAGTCTGAGGATCAACAGGAGTAGAGGTAGTCTTACAGTCGGTAAGACCAGCACGTGCCAGAAGATCAGATGCATATTTGGCTTGTGACAAATAAAAACTAGTGGAATCATGAAAGATTTCAAGCCCTAAGAAATAATTAAGAGTACCAAGGTCCTTCATCTCAAATTGACGATGGAGAAATTGTTTGAGGCTAAGAATACCAGTCACATCATCACTAGTGATAATCATATCATCCACATAAAGAAAAAGAAGAGTGGTGCCATGAGGAGTGGTCTGAACAAATAGAGCAAAGTCATATGAGCTGGAGGTGAAGCCGAAATCATGGATGGTGGAACAGAATTTTGCAAACCAAGCTCGTGGGGCTTGCTTGAGACCATAGAGAGCACACCGTAGTTTGCAAACTTTATGAGCCGGATAAGTAGACCCAGGGGGAGGTTGCATATAGACTTCCTCAAGAAGATCACCATTAAGGAAAGCATTTTTGACATCCATCTGAAAGAGATCCTAGTAGCGAGCAGTGGCAACAGCAAGTAAACTACGCACAGAGGTAAGCCGAGCAACTGGAGTGAAAGTCTCCTCATAATCAATGCCATACTCCTGGGTGAAGCCCTTTGCAACAAGACTGGCTTTGTAGCACTCAATGGAGCCATCAGAATGGGTCTTGATTTTGTATACCCATCTGCAACCAATCGCAGTCTTTCCAGGAGGAAGATCAATAACATCCCAGGTATGAGTCTTGTCTAAAGCCTGTAATTCATCAGTCATAGCTTGCTGCCAAAGAGGATTAGTACAAGCCTCACGATATGAGGTAGGTTCACAAGTAGAAAAAGCAGTAGACCCTACAATATAATCATAAAGATGAACAGGTGGTTGAGTTACCCGATATGGACGACCGATGAGAGGAGGATCTGGTGGGGTGAGAGGAGACTCAATGGGACCATCAGAGGGAGTAATTGGGACAGAATCAGGTGTAAGCAAAGGCGTCTCTAGAGAGGAGGAACCTGCATCAAAGGTATTAGAGAAGAGATCGATAGAAGGATTAGTAAACAAAATAGAAGGAGAAGATAATGATAAGTGGAATGAGGATAAGGATGAAAACATTTTATGCTCCCAGAAAACCACATGACGATAGACACGAAGACGTTTAGAGATAGGATCCCAACAAAGATAGCCTTTATGTTCAATTCCATACCCGAGAAAGCAACAAAGACGAGAACGGGGTTCAAGTTTGGTATGTTCATGAGGTTGGAGGAGAACAAAGCATGCAGACCTAAAAACCCAAAGATTTGTGTATGGAGGACTAGTGCCATGTAAACGTGCATAAGGAGTTTGGTTATAGATAGTAGAAGTGGGAACACAATTGATAGTGTAGACAGCAGTAAGAGTAGCTTCTCTCCAAAAAGATTCAAGACACGAGGAAGAGATAAGAAGAGCTCGAGTAGTGTCAAGAATATGCCTATGCTTCCGTTCAACACAACCATTTTGTTGAGACGTGCCAACACAGGAACGATGAGGCTGAGTACCGTGACGCTAAAGGAATGAGAGAAAATCAAGATCCGTATATTCCATAGCATTATCAGATCGAAAAATTTTAATGTTTTTAGAAAATTGGGTTTGGACCATGCTTGCAAAGTTGTAATAAAATTGTTTGAGTTATGATCGACTTTTCATAAGAAACAACCATGTAAAACATGAAAAATCATCAACAAAGATAACAAAATAACGTGATCCCCCCATAGTGGTAGTAGGTGATGGTCCCCAAATATCAGAATGTATAAGATCAAATGGTGCATGAGAAACAGAAGTACTTGCATTAAATGATAAAGCAGGTTGTTTTGCAAGTTGACAAGATAAACATTCCAAATTATCGAAAATGACATGACCTAACTGACTAGTAGAAACTAAAGATTTTAAACGACTAACAGAAATATGTCCTAAATGACAATGCCAAATATTAAAAGGAGACATACTGGAAGCAGATGTAGGAGCAGCTATAGGAGTGGTGTCTGGAACATGAAGATGAATGAGCTCATAGAGACGTCCATGCTTACGGCCGATCCCAATAGCCTGTCCCGTTTGAGGGTCCTGTACCAAACAACCATTAGTAGAAAATGTGACAGTTAGACTAAGCTCACATAATTGACTAATAGAAATAAGATTTAAAGTGAGAGCAGGAATAAGATAAACATTTGATAAGGATAGATAAGAGGTGGAAACAAAACCAATATGACTTACAGACATAAGAGAACCCATCAGCAGTATGAATGGAAGGAATATGAGGAGAGGAAGAAATAAAAGAAAATACGATAGAACTAGAAGTCATAAGATTGTAACAAGCTGAGTCAAAATACCAAGGAGATGTACTTGAAGTCACAAACAGAGCAGCAAAAAGAGGTGTACCAGTGGCGGTGAGAAACTGTTTGAACATGGCTTTAACATCAGTTTGGGAAAAGACAGGAGCGGCTGGATCTAAAGGCTCAGAAAATTCCTCAGAGGCAGCAGTAGTAGTGCAAGGAGAAAGTAGAGATCTAGACTAATTCCCAGGACGTTGTGAACAACCTCGTGATAAAGCCCCATGAGTAGTAGATAAACAGTTTGGATTGCGAAAATAATCTTGTTACAGATGACCAGGACTAATCTTGTTGTAGTACCGACAAGATCTGACTGGGCAATGAAGCAGAAGATGAGTAGAAGGAAGGCCTCGATTCTGACAATAATTGCAAGTAGTGGACCGCTGGGTGGTTGGTGCAGAGAAACTCACTGATTGAAGAGTGGCAAGAACTGTATCCACATGATGAGTCTTCAAAGGGCCAAGACGAGTCTCCTCAGATAATAACTCAGAAATTGCCTACTCAAGAGTGGGCAATGGAGTGCGATGAAGCAGAGATGCACGCACGGGCTCAAACTGGGTAGTGAGAGCCATGAGAAATTGAACTAATCGTTGGTGATTACGATATTGAGTGAATAAAGTAGCAACTTCAATATGAGGTCAGACAGGTTTAGAGAGAGCGAGCTAGTCCTAGACAAAATATATCTGAGAGAGAAAATCATTAACAAACTAACCAGGCTCTTGACGCAAGCGATGAAGTTGACTTTGAAGCTGATATTGATGAGCAAGACCAGTAGTCTGATAACGTTCTCTCAAAAAATCCCACATGTCTTTGGCAGGAGTAGTCACGGAGTCTAGTTGAAAACGATCAAATTGTAAACTGATAGAGGTAACCGAAGTTTTCCGAAGCCAAGTAATGATCTGGTAATTCTTACTGTCCCAGTTCTCTAAACGGTCTGCATATGTGGCAGTTGTTTCATGAACCTCTTTTACTGGTTGAACCACATCCTCAGTGATAATGCGCTAAAGTTTATTCCCTTTCAGAAAACCGAACATGGCTTGGGCCCATAACACATAGTTGGAGCCTTCAAGGATAATAGAGATTGGATTAGAAGTATCATGACGATCCATAATGGTGGTCTGGTGAAGTAAAATAGTGAAAACAGTGCTATAGGAGCAAAAATCAGCAAAACAGAGCGTACCAGTGAGTCCGAAAGGTCAAAAACAGCTAGAAAAGAGGTCTAGTGTGCAAGAGATGACGTCAGCAGGGACTGGATGACGTCAGTTGGTGCGCGGCTCACGTTAGCAGGAGGGTCTGCGGCACACGATAGCAGCAGAGCCGTTAGTAGAGGCGCGACGCACTTTAGCAGGAGGAGACGCGGCGCACGATAGCAGCAGGAGCGCAGCGCACGGGAGTGATGACGTTGACGCGCTGAAGGCTGACGTCAGCGACGAGTGGAATGGAGGGACGTGCGCATGATAGACGCGTAGCGTGTGATCGTCTGACAACCGGCGTGTGGTAGTGCGTGGAGAGACTGGTGGCGTCGTGAATGACGTGCCGAGTAATAAGAGGCGCGTGAGGGTGCGTATAATGTTGTTTTGGTGCGTAGTTGGTGACGCTAGAATCGTCTGGAAGAGACGAGTATGATGGTGTCACAGTTTTGTGTTTACGGCCACTGGAAGCGGTGAAGCAGTGCGGGAACAAATAGAATAAAATGTATTGGCGATGGAATAAATGCTGTAGTGCCACTGTGTACAGGACTAAAAAAAAAAAAGCTGTAAGTGTAGAACCTAGAGCTCTGATACCATGTTAGAATAATGTATCTGTATTATTGAATGAATAAGAATACAATAGGAGAGCCTGTATTTATAGGCTGAACACAAAAGATAAGTATAGAAGGAGATAGAGATAGAGATACAATGAGATAGAGATAGAGAAAGATAAAGATAAGATAGAGATAGAGATACAATGAGATAAATATAAATATATACATTAACATTTTCAATCCAAGCAATTGTTTGAACTTTGTATGTGAGAGATATCTACATTTGATTCTTCGCTTTTTGAAAAAAAAAAGGGGGCCAAATTGTTTGTTTAGAAGAACAACAGAGTAAGGAAATGCATTTAGGGGCAAGAATATGTGCTAAGAAAAAGAAAGATAATGAAAGGAGAAAACACCTGAGAGGAGCTCTTATCACATTTGTCAAGTTTCAACTCTGTTGCAGGTGCAAAATTCCAAACAAAGGGCATCAGGTCTATTTTCGGTGACCTCGAGAGTACTAAATTTTCTTGTCTAACTATTACTTTGATCTATCATTTGGGTAAATATCTTGTGAACTTATGTTAATGTGGTCCTCCATTCACCGAATTTCAACATAAAGAAAAACCAAATTCTTATCAAGATGAGGTAGCTGGTAAAGTTATTCAAAAAGGGAAAAGGAATCATGTTCAAGAAATTAATAAACAGATGATCAAGGGAGACTAGTTAATCAAGACATTGTAGCAGGTATGGGAGGAACTGCATTTCAATTCACAAGCGCCCACATTTAGAGAGAGAGAGAGAGAGTGCATTAGCATAATGGTGGTAAACTCATTTATGAAATAAAAAAGCTCACAGTTTCAGTTTCAGTTTCAGTTTTTATTTAGCTGTTTAAGCTAAAAATTCCTTGGTCTAGTTACTTCAATTCATATTTGTTGGTGTTTTCTTTTGCGAAATTATTGATATGAATGTATCATTCCATAACAATGGTTTTTTTGTTTTGTTTTATTTTGTTTCTACATGTGGTAATTGGCATCTATAGGCAATTGTTTAACTAGAAGCCGCAATTTAATTGATGCAGGAACCAAGTATACTATACATGATACATATCTTGAAGTGTAAGTTTTGTCCTAGTATCTAGATTAAGTCTAGTAAATTGCTAAAATTTGACAATTATATACTTTCTCTTTTGAATTTAAGTAGATCGTTATTGTTGTTATAGTTATTTTGATGAGTTACTATATAATATTAATATGACGCCGAGGGCATCAGCATTGGGCATCGTAAAATGCAAAAGAAAAAAAAATTAATGATAAACTATAAACCCTTCCCAAAAGATGAAATATAAACCCTTCGTAAACTAAATGTGCCTATAAAATCTACCAACAAAAAAGAAGAGTCACATGTCTCTTCCTTATCCAAAAATGGGGACTGAAGTAAGGTTATTTTAGTCACATGTCTTTTCCTCAAAGGTACGTGGTTTCTTTCTCAACAAACACGCCACAATACGCACTTGAGAACCACCATGCATCCCTTTGTAACCCTCCTCACATGGCCCTCATGAGCAAAACAACCGGAATAACTCAATTCACCACAAATAAAAATAACCAACTCCATAAATTTCTATCAACATGACAACGTACTTCACCAATGCAATAAAGTTCATACTGCAATAATATATTTTTAATCTATACTCAAGCTTTTGATTTTGGATTCAAGTGCTGAATGTGTGGTTACTTATGATGTGTTTGGTTAGGAAATTTGAGGAGGGATTTGGAAAAGGAAATGGAAAAAGTAGGTGAAATGTGAATAAATCATGCTTATATTTCACATAGTTTCACACACCTTTTCCCTTTCCCTTTCCAAATCCCTCCCCAAATCCTCCAACCAAACACAGCATTAGGGAATTGCTAACTTTATTCTTTTTTTTATTAGTGATTTGCCATCCTCATAATTTTCTTATCTTGCGGCTTGAGAAGTATATTCATTTGTAAGATAAATACAATACATGATAGAGAAATGTGAGATTCAACCTACAATAAAACCAGGCAAAACAAGAAAAATAAGGGATTGGCAATATGAAATAATGTAATCTGGGGAAGCAAACTTTTAGTGAGGAATTTAATCAAACACCTACTTTGTAAATTTTGTGGATATGTAGACTTCCAATACAAGGACAATTTAATTGGTCACTTGCTTTGTAAATTTTAATGTTATATGGACCTCTAATTTTAGTACACATGTTGCTCTCTTTCATAGGGGGCTCTATTGGAAGAATATAGAGGTTTAAATAAGCATGGGCACACCATAGAAAATCTCAATACACTATTATACCATTCAAATATAAACTTTCGAAAAAAGTCAAATAGTTGGACATGAACTTTTGAACAGAAATAGTTTTTTAGACTTGAATAGTTGAACATAATTGTATATGTGAACATTTCATTTTTCTTCAGAAGTTTATATCCAAATATTTGACTTTTGTTCAATCGGAAGTTTATATCCGAATGACACAAATGGTGTGTACTGAGATTTTGTAGTGTGCAAATATAATTTCTCTATAAGCATGGTGCTATTTTCGATGCGGAGTGTCAGAAAGCATATGGCCATGTAGAGTGAGGTTTTTTATCCTACTGTCTTTTTTTTCTTGATAATTTATTTATTTATTTATTTATGGACTTTTTCTTGTAGAAGAAAGATTTTGGTGTTAGATGGAAAAAATCGATTCAAGAATGTTTGTCCTCTTGCAATTCGGTTGTTGTAGTTAATGGCAATTTGGGTGCTAGGCTAGTTTTAAGGTGATGCAGAATATAAGAAGCTCAAAGAAGAGTAAATTTAAAGAAGCAGCAATATTTGAAAATTAGAATAGTTTTAAAGAGAAATCGATAGGAACCATACATAATTATGTTTCTAATATTATTATAGTTTTATTTTATGATTATTTTTATGTTTCTAGGATTTTTAGGCGAGGGGTAATTTGGTGATTTTATATTTGCCTACACAGGTTGTAGGGGTCGCCCATGGGTCATCTTGTGAGTGAAGTTATTTAATTAGTCTTTGTTTTTGTTTCCTATTTAGTCTTAAATTAGTTTTGGAAGTTAAAGATATTTTGGTAATTTCCTATTTTAGTTCTAGTTGGTTTAGGAAGTCTCATAGTCCTATATAAAGTCATGTAATGCTTCTAATTCATGTTAACTACACTACAGTGTGAATTATTGCTTGGGATTGGTTTTTCTTAAAAAATTTGCAAGACTGGCACATTTGGCAAAACCTAGAATAGAACAGAAGGGAACTCAATAGAGGTTTTGGCGTGACAAGGTAAGTAAGGCAGGTATCGCTCACTCTCCTTTCCTTTCAAAAAATTGCATGCTTGGATGAATGTTGAGTGCTTGTTGCACACACTCACTCACATATGAACTGTTGCACAAACCTCATACATGCGCACATAAGGCAAATATGCACGCGTACAAGCGCACATAGGGCCCAAATGCATGGCTAACCCAGGCATCCTTTGGGCACCCCTAGGGCACAGGGATGGGAGTTTCAAAGTCAGGCCAGCTAACAAAGCATTCAGGCAAAAAGATGAAGATGGCAAGTGGATTGGCATAAGACATCAGCTTCTTGATTACTTTGTTCATGGAACCCTCTGGGCACACCCAAGGCACATGTATTTTTCAACTCAAGCTTATACATCAGCACACCTTTTCAAGGCACAATCATTTCATCATTTTAGGTATCAGCATGCCTTTCAAGGCACATCATTGGTACACTTTGGAGACACAATCATTTTCATCATCTATGGTAATTGGCACTGGCACACAAAAACACCCAGCATGATAATAATATTTTTCAAAACAATATTTGACATCATTGGCAAATTTTGGCACCCACTTGGTATGCACTTGGCACTTCTTGGTAAATCTTGGCAAACATTTGGCAGCATGGCAAACAAATTGGAAAATTTTGGCACCTATTAGCTAAAACTTGGCATATGGCACCACTTAATGCATTTTGGCATGAGGCACCAATACATTTTGGTAAGCACTCGGCACCCATTTTACAAAACTTGGCACCCTTTAATACATCTTGGAAAAATTGGAACCACTAGGTATCACTTGGTACTTAAATTCCCACGTCTTGCCAATACGAGTATGGAATAGCATTTAAACCCCCATGGCTTGCCGATGTGAGCATAGAAAGGAACCACTTGGCATCTAAATTCCTACGTCTTGCTGATGCAAGCATGGAATAGCATATAAACCCCCATGACTTGCCGATGTGAGCATGGAAAGGCACCACTTAGCATTTAAATTCCCACGTCTTGTCAATGCAAGCGTGGAATACTATATAAACCCCTATGACTTACTGATGCGAGCATTGAAAGGCACCACTTAGCATCTAAATTTCCATGTCTTGCCGATATAAGTGTGGAATAGCATATGAACCCCCCATGTCTTACCAATGCAAGCATGGAAAGACCCTACTTGGCACCCAAATTCTCACGTCTTGCTGATGCGATCTTGAAATAGCATTTAAACCCCCATGTCTTACTGATGCAAGCATGAAAAAGGCACCACTTGACATTCGAAAATCCATACGTCTTGCCGATGCAACCGTAGAAGGGAATCCAATAGTCTTCCATGTCTCGTCGATATAAGCATAGAAAATGTACCACCTGGCACATAAACTCGACGACTTGCCGATGCAAGCGTGGAATGGCATTTGTTAAAAACCCCATGACTTATTGATATAAGCATGGGATGGCACCGCTTGGCAGCTAAATATTTCCATGACTTGTCGATACAAGCATGGAAAGACACCATTCGACCCTTAGCAAAACCATGGCTCGTCGACACGAGTTGGAAATAGCACACCCCTTGCCTCATCGATACAGACATAAAAAGGCATATATTGGCATCATTAAAATCATAATGGCATTACTCTAACCACACTGTGGTGTGCTTTATTATTCGGGATAGTCTTATTTCAAAAAACTTGCAGGACTGGCACAACTTGGAAACAAATGGAAAAAAAGCTTGGCATAGGTATGGCAAAGTGAGTACGGCAAGGATTGCTCGCTCTCCTCTCTTTTGATACATGCTTAGATGAATGCTTGAATACTTGTTGCACACACTTACTCATGTATGAATTGTTGTACAACCACCCCCGAACTACACTAATATGATTCCTTGCATCAAGGATACGTAGGCAGCCTTTGATCACTTACATGAATGTATGGCATTGCCTTAAGCCTTAGGGTCATGTCAACTGGGATGGTCTCGGGTCTTTGACATTCATTTCTTATCACTTCATGATTATTTGAGCTCTATCTAAGAAGGGCAACTGTATACATCCTATTTTGATTGGCCCTAAGATTTCGAGCGCTTGCAGTCCTCCTGATGATGAAATGGTACTTATTTCAGCCTTTGGAATGTTTAAGGATGTTTAGAGTTGCTGTATAAACCCATTTTAGCCAAAAATCAATGTTTTGCAAAAATAACCATTTTACCCCTGCACCCCCTTTTTAGTAAAAAAAAAAACCAACTTCTTTACCCCGGAAAGGTCGATTGTGCTTTAATTGATTGTATTTTCTAAAATTTGTGACCCATTTCATCAAAAACGTTGATCAGAACGCAATTCGAGCTACTTATGCCACAAGCAAGCCAAGGGCATAGGACCACATACTTGTGTATGCATGCATAGCACATGTAGCAAGGCAAAACACGCGTGCGCATGTTAGATATGAGTACACACATAGTGTGCTCGTGTTCACCCTTCATTGAGCGTGCGTACCAAATTTGTACGTGCACACATTGAGATATCACAGAGTTGTTTTTAGAAACTCAACCTTGGTGTATTTTTTGTGGAACTGCAAAAGGGGAAGCGATGAAACCCTAGAAGGGTTCCAGAAGCTGCCCCCAACTCTATAAATGGAGCCCCTCCCCCTCTCTTTGAAGGGGTTAAGGAATTGAAGCATTTTTTTAGAGCTTTTGAGTGCCAAACCCTCTCTTTCTCCCTCTCTTTGCCTTAGCTCCGTAATTCTCACACCCTAAAGCAACTTTAGGCTTCTGAAAATACTATAAAGATTGAAAAACATCAACCCTAACTTGGAACCCAAGCTTAAGGGAGGCTTGCAAGTAAGAAATTTATTTGCTTGTTCTTGTGTTTTTCATCAAAACAGTAGGTATTCCTTATTACCATTGAACAATCGAAATAGTTGATTTTTGCCTGTTATTTTTGTTACAATACTTGTTGGTTAAACAATCATTTTTGTTGCCATTGAATAATCAAAATAGCTGATTTTTACTCTTTTTTTTCACTTTTGTTTTATATTTTCACGTTGCAATGTGATTGTTCACATTGGCGTGAGTATAGTTTTTTAAGGGTAAATATATGTTAATTGTAAACAATGAATATTCAAATTATATTTTAATATGAGTTTTATTTTTTTGAAGGTCAGCAGTATATTTGTTGTTTATTGTGAACATTCACATTATACTTTGGTTCGAAGGTTAGTTGGATATTAGTAGTCATAAAAACATAAACAACAATGTGTTATTTTGGTCATATAGTTTATATATAGAAGTGTGAATGTTCACATTAATTCTATAACACAAATAGGTAGTCGCACTATTAATGTTCACGCACTCATGTAACATACACTACAACAAAAAAGGTCTTTGGTGATGAAAACGCATGATGAAAAACAATTTCGTCTTCAAATATACATGCTTTAAAGATAAAAATAAGATTTTGTCTCCAAGTGTAGTATTTTTAGAGAGAAAAACCAAATTTCATCACCAAATGCTTAAAATCAATAAAACAATAGGTAACGAAAATTTTATTCGTCTCTATATTTTATTCTTCATCGTAAAAAAAAATTCCCGCCCTTGAAAAATTTCGCTAAATATTTGGGTGCCATTTTAGAGACAAAAATTTTCGTCACCATTGTACAAAATTTTCTGTGAGGAAATAATTTCGTCTCCTATAGTTTTATTATGCAAAACGACATCACTTCATGCTATAAGTGAGAAACCCTCTTTGTTTGTCCAAATCAGTTCCTATTTTGCAAAGCCCTCTTTGGGTTAGATAGACGTGAGTACCTGTTTAAATGGATTTTTCTACTACCATTGCCACCACTCCAACACCACCACCATCTCTGCTGCCACGGATCCATTACCACCGCTGCTACTGCTGCCACCACTCCACCACCACCTCTCCTCTATTTCCATTGCTACAACTCCACTATTCCACAACCACTGTTGCCATTACTTCACTACCGTTGTCACTTCACCACTACAATCACTACTACCACCACCTATCTTCCACCACTGCCATCACCACTTTACCACTACCCGCCACTAACTCTCTTCCACCACCACTGTCACTACCATTACCACTGCCGCCACTTTACCACCACCACCACTACTTACCACCACTGCCGTTATTCCACCACCGCCGCCGTCACCACTGCATCACCACCACTACCACCATCACCTCTCCACTACTTCCACCATCACCACCATTACCACTGCCTCACCACTACCATTACCACCGCCCCCACTACCATTTTTCTTCCATCACCACTACCTTACTTTACTACTACCGTTGCCGCCACTCCGCTTCCACCGCTGCCGCTCCACTACTACCACCACTCCTCCACCACCACCACTAGCACTCCACGACCACCGAACCCATTTGAACTCCACCTCCACCTCCACCTCCACCGAACCCATTTAAACCCCTGTATTAAAGATGTGAGTTTGAATCGATTTCGTTTGGTTTCAGTTTTTGAAAAACTATTTTTTGAGTTTCAATCCTTATTTTTTTTAATTTTTAGTGAACTTTTTAAATATTTTAATCTTTTTTAATTCATTAAAATATTGAAAAATTTCATTAAAAAAATACTAATTTAAAACTCAAAAAATAATTTTCAAAAATTGAAATAAATTTTTAATACAAAACCTATTTTGACTCGTTCATACCTGCTCATTTGCCACATCTGCAACCAAAAAAAAAAAAAACTAACAAATTATTCCCAAAATTCCCCTTATTTTTCTTCTTCTTCTCTTGCTCACAGTTGCTCACCTGTCTCTCTGTCCCTTAGTCGTGCTCATCACACTACTATAAAAACAGTTAAAGATCACACTCTGACAAATAAAAATATCACACTTTTATTGTCATTATATATATATTTTTAATCATACCTTCTAATTAACATGTAATTATATATATTTTTTAATTTTCTCTTTTATATAAATTAATATTCTAATATTCTAATATATATATCAAAATACACAGCCCTTTGGCTACTGATAGAAAGGAATAGAGAAGTCTCTCTCTCTCTGTCTCTCTCTGCCTTCTCTGATAACCAAATCACCCCTCTTCTCTTCTCTTCTCTTGTGAAGATCTAGGGTTTGGATACTGCGATCAATTTTTTCTCTTCATTTTTCTTCTTTGTTGCCTTGATTTTCTTCTCTTACCGCTACACCCATTTCAAAGATGGATTTCTATGGCAAGAAGCAAGAAAGCTCTATTTTTGGATCACTCACATCGAGTATCAGAGAGGAGAGATTTGAAGACGACGGATGATACTAACATCAATCGAGGTTTCCTCCTCCACAACGGTCATTGCCGTCTATCCTTCAATTTCTATGGCTTTTCTATGTAAGCCCTATGTTTGTCGCTTGTTAGTTCTATATTTCTATTTCTCTCATTAGTTTTCACTTGCTTTGATCTTTCCACAGCCAGGAATTTCACAATTCATTGGCTGTTTATTCTTTGGTTATTGTAAGTATTTGAATTTGAATTTTGGGTATATTATATATCTTAGCGCCAGACAAATTTCAGATGGGTTTTTCTGAATTCTTGTAACGATTGCTAAATTCACACCATTAGTAATATATCTTGATGATAATGATAGAGTATTGAATATTTTATTAATTTATAATTTGGTGATAATGACAAATTTGCAATTTTATAAGAAAAATTGGAGATGATTTGGGTTAATTTTTATTAATAGTTTCTCTTACACTATCTTTGTGTAAACCTTATGTGATATTCATTCGCATCAACAATATATTTTTATGACACTAACAAGCTTGCATTCAAGGTTCTGAAAAGCGGTTGCGGTCGCCGTAACGGTGGCGGTGACGCGGTTGTAGTTGCGGGGTGTAAAGGCTGCAGTGTAACGGCTGCGGTAACCGGAACTGTGAATTTTTTTATTTTTCGCACAATTTGAAAAAAACTTACCGATACGCATATTTTTTTCCATGATCATATTTATCGGGTTAAAAATAAATATTGATCAATTTTTATAAATTTTTAAGCATGATCCAATATATTTCATATTTTTAAATCATTATAAACTGAGTTTTTTACATTTTATTTTAATAATTAATAACTTTATATTGTACAAAAAATCAATCACTAACTATTACATATAAGATAAACAATGACAAAAGTAAGAGAATAAATAAGAGCCTAAATATATATATACATATTTTAACCAAGCTAAATAGATAATGACCACACTTATTATTATTATTATTATTATTATTATTATTTTCAAACAATATATAGGTAGACACAAACAAAATGGTTTAGTGATAGCAGCTGAATAGAATAGCATAGGTCTTACAGTTTCAACAAATCAATAGCATGTTCTTCATCTTCCCTCTTCTCTCTCTCTATCTTGCTCCTCCATTTTCTCTCTTTATCTTCCCTCTTCTCTCTATCTCTCTTCCCCCATTTTCAGCTTTTTTTTTGTGTTTTTTCGAAAGAAACAGTTTGGAACTGTTACGTAACGGTGCGTAACAGGCCGTTACGGCACCGTTACGACCGCTATGGCAACCGCTACGGCCAACATACTTGTGAATCTCAATCACACTGTAAAAGCGGCCGTAACAAGTGGCGGTAACTGCCAAAACCGTTACGTAATGGCGTTACGTAACGGTTGCGGCCGCTTTTTAAAACCTTGCTTGCATTATTTATTTTTATTTTTTTTCGAGATAGGTTAAGTTCAGTTTGGAAAAATGATTGCTCAATTTGTGTTTTGGTTAGTTTTCCTTATCAACATTGCGTTAATCACTGTTGTAGGGTTCAGTGCCACTGAAGAAGTGAAAATGACTTCAATGGTTGATGACATAAATGCTTATTCTCACTTGTACGCTGCAGAATTGCCATCTAGAAAGTTTGTCTTCAAATGGTAGGCATTTTATGCAACTAACAGAAATTTATTTTATTCTTAAATGCTCACTGTTATTAAAGTTGAAGAGCAACAATTTTACTTCAAATATATGGTTTATGTGTAGCCTATAGGGTGACTTGAAAATCCTCCATAACTTTGTCTTTATAGGATAGAGGTGCTAAATTTTCAAACATCTAAATTTACATTGTTTAAAATTATGTCAAACTGCGACTACCAATTATTTGAAAGTTTAATTTATTGTGAAATGGGTCCAACAATGTATATCACAATCTTGACCCATGAACAGAGAAAGGAATAGAGCGATTTAAATGTGAGAAGATCTAGAGTTTCTTTGAAATTTACTTCTAGGATTTCATTTGTGGTTGTCTATTTCTTTCCTTTATATGAGCTTTCTATGTGAAATGTCATTCTGTAGGTTTTAGCTAGGTTTAATTTGTATGTTGGGAAAATTGCAATTCAGTGCAAGGTTTTTTTAAAAAAAAAAAAAATTCACTCAATTCTTTTTGCCTCAGTTTTTTAATTTATTTGTGGGGTAAGGGAAGTTTTAATTACTTTATCTGATGGATAAATTTGATGTTGGTTACTTTAATTTCAATGGTACAGTTTGTAGTTCTCTAATATTCCTTCATATTAGTCTTTTATATAAAAAGAAAACTCAACAATTTTTGTACGAAACTTTACATAATGGAATTTGGAGTTTAGAAGAAATTTGCTCACCTAGGGAGTAGAACTTCTTAATAGGCTCTTGGAATTACTAGTCAATGCACTGCCTCTGCTCATAGCCAATGAAGATAGACTGATATGGGAATCAAATCCTTCAAGTATGAATCAAATCTATTAGTGGTTTATTACCGTGGTGGAAAGGTTTCAGCTATAGTATCAAGTGCAGAAAATGGGAAAGAAAAATTTGGGAAGTAGTTCCTTTTGCAGCAATGTGGTCATTTTAGAAAATTAGGATGATTGGAAATTCAATGGGACCCAAGTATACTAGGATTCCATTTGAAATTATAAAACTAAGAGTGGCTATTATTCAAGCCTAGAGACCATATATCTCATCATACACCATATCAAACTCCCTGACACTCTTGGAACTAAAATCCATATTCTACTTTTCACTCCTCCAAGTATCCTGACATGCACATAAGTGATAATCAAATATTAATAATTTTAGCTCCCTACTATTTTGGGGGTCGCAACACAAATCATGTTATGTCACATGGGTATTATGCTATTTATCACTGCTCGTACATGATAACTTCCTACTTATTCAACTTAAAATTCTATCACTAGTAGTTGTTAACTTAAAAGACACTACCATATACTTGGTGGGTTTGAACATCACTTACGATTCTTTGATTGAAACTTTCATCTTTGATGCATTTTATTTTTTTTTATTCAGTTTACCTAAACAACAGCACATTAATTTTGGCAAACAAATTATGTGATTCGAGATTAAGATAGTTTTTCTTCTACCACTTGCTTATGATCTGTTATAGCTATAACTTTTGTGTAATCTTCATGTTAAATATAATTAAGTTTAGGTGAATGTTTCTCTTTGAACACTTATTAGTTATGCTGTGTTTTTCTTTGAATGTTTTGACCTTAGGTTTTGTGGATCTTGTAATCGAGTTGGATATTAAGGTGACTCTTCTCAAAGGCCATAGATAGGAATTGACGAGCAGGTATCTTCTACACATTGATATGTATATATGCATGGATATAGGACAGAACTCCCGGTTTGAAAACTATGTAAAAAAAAATACACTTTTTCAAACTAAGTCCAAAAACGTACTTTTCCAATACTTATGTTTGAAAATAGGCCATTGGGGGCTAAAATCGTGAAAAAACCATGAGGAGGCTTGAGAACACCCCTAACACCTCGGGAGGGACCAATGCAATTTGTGGAAACTTACGGAACTAGCACGGGACTCGTGATTTGAAAACTAAGTCAAAAAATGCACTTTTCCAACACTTAGGATTGAAAATAGGCCATCGGGGGCCAAAATCATGTAGCAGCCACAAGAAGGTCTAGGGAACGCCCCAAACACCTCAGGAGGGACCAAGCTGTGGAAACTTATGAAACTAGATAGGACTCTGGGCTTTGAAAAATGCATTTTTCCAGCACTTAAGCTTTAAAATAGGCCATCGGGGGTCAAAATTATGAAACAGCCATGAGAAGGCTCGGGAACACCCCGAACACCTCGAAAGGGACCAATGTAAGTTGTGAAAACTTATGGAACTAGCACAGGACTCCCGGTTTGAAAACTAAGTCTAAAAATGCACTTTTCTAATACTTAGACTTGAAAATAGGCCATCGGGAGGCCAAAATCGTGAAACAGCCTCGAGAAGGCCCAGGGAACACCCCGAACATCTCGACAGGGACCAATGTAAGTTTTTGAAACTTACGGAACTAGCACGGGACTCCCGGTTTGAAAACTAAGTCGAAAAATATATTTTTCCAACACTTAGGCTTGAAAATAGGCCATTGGGGGCCAAAATCGTGAAACAATCATGTGAAGGCCTAGGGAACACCCTGAACACCTTATAAGGGACCATTGTAACTTGTAAAAACTTACAGAACGAACACGGGACTCTCAGTTTGAAAATTAAGTCAAAAAATGCACTTTTCTAACACTTAGGCTTGAAAATAGGCTATCGGGAGCCAAAATCATGTAATATCCACAAGAAGGCTCGGGGAACACCCTGAACACCTTGGGAGGGACCAATGTAAGTTATGAAAATATACGGAACTAACACGGGACTTCTGGTTTGAAAAATGCATTTTTCCAACACTTAGGCTTGAAAATAGGCCATCGGAGGCCAAAATCGTGAAACATCCATGAGAAGGCCCGGGGAACACCCCGAACACCTCGAGAAGGACCAATGTAAGTTGTGAAAATTTACAGAACTAGCAAGGGGGTCCCGGTTTGAAAATTGAGTCAAAAAATGTACTTTTCCAACACTTTAAGCTTGAAAATTGTTAAATTGTATATTTGATTGATAAGATAATAATTGTTTTCATTTTCTTTTTTTTTTGTTTTGTTTTGTTGCAGATTGGAGATTAGATATGGACGTGTTTGGTAATCTAGAGAGCAAAAGCTTAATCACTTTGTATTTTTGTTAAATATTACATTATATGCATTTTGGTTGCGTTATAAATTTTATATTTTTGTGGGTATTAGGGGACATGTTTGGTAATCTGCACTTGATATTATATTTTTGTGGATATTATGAGACGTGTTTGGTAATCTGTAGTTTATATTGTATTTTTGTGAATATTATGAGACATTTCAATTGTGGTGTTTATGAAAATGAATATATTTTTGTATTGATCTGTAATAGATATTTTATTGAATAAGTTATCAAAATGCGCAGGAAATTTTTAGTGAAAAGAAAAATTGAAATTTGAAAATATTACTCTCATTTTTAAAATTTTTAATTATTATTAGCCACAAAATGAAAAGCCGTTGCTATTAGGTTTCAAACAACATGACGAATAATTGTCACTAATGATATAGTTCCAAACAAATAATTTTGTCACATTTGTTGGATATTTCGTTGTTAAATTGAAATATTTGGCGACAAAATATGTTGTCATTGAAGAATTTTGTTTTGTGTTCATTTTAGTAACAAATTTTTTTGTCACCTTAATTTATATCATTGGTGAGGATAAATTTCGTCATTAAAACCTCTATACTCATATTTGGTGACGAAATATTTTGTTGCCAAAACAATTAAAATAAAATATTATATAATTCTAGTGATGAAATTGATGTTATAAATGACGAAAAATGTAACATTTAGAGATAAAAAATTTTGTCGCCAAAAATGAAAAATAGGCGACGAAACGATTTTCATTACCAGCTACTTTCAACGACAACGTATAGGTGACGAACATGGTAACAAAATTATTTCGTTGCAGATCACTTTGGTAACGAAAATTTGATGTTTGGAGACAAAATGAATTTATCACCAAAGATCTTTTTTTGTTGTGGTGATAGTGTGTGTACGGTTTCATGAGGAGCTATTATTTATCAGCATACATTTGTAATGTAAAAGTTTACATCAACATGTAGTGAGAGATTTTCAAAAGGTAGACGATTTATGATTTTGATAATGTGAGAAATTTTTTCTATAGAATAAGAGATTTTTTCCCCTCGAATGACGGAGAGATTTTCTCTTAGAATGAAGAAATTCTCCCTCGAATGAGGAGAGATATTTTTCATGAAATAAGGAAAAAAATTTCTCCATAGAATAAAGAATTATTGTTATTTTTTTTTTATAACAATAGTTCTTTTTCCTTCTTTTCATAATTTCCAAATTTCAAAAAAAAAAAAAAAACCTTTAAATTATATAAGTTGGCCTCCTATTAGAGATACATATTTTCACGGTACAATTTGGTGAACTATGAACCTAAACTATGATAAAAGCTTCCAACCTAAACTATTCCAACCTAAATAATTAACTTTTTCCTTTCTTTCATAATGTGAGATTATCAAATAAAAGTTAACCAATGAAGATTTTCTTAATTGTTTAAAATTAAGAAAATCAAGAAAATTAGTATGAGATATTGACACTCTCACAAGGCTACTCACTAAATGAGATGAGAGTATAAGATTATCTTTATATGAGTAAAACAACTCATTTTTTTCATTCTTTTCCCAATGTAGGATTATCAAATAAAAATAATTATTAAAAATTAAGAAAAGTAAAAAAATTAGAATGAGGATTTGGAACTCTTAGAAGGCTCCTCACTAAAAAGTCCATTTTCCGTATATATATATATATATTTCAAAATTAAAACAAGCACATAAAGTCAGAAAGGTAATTTGATCATATTATACCAAATACGACCTAATGGATCAAAAAGAATGACTTAGATGAAACATAAGTCCTAAGATGGAATTTACTAAAAAAATATACAAAATTTATATGTATAATGGATAAGGCTCAATACAGTTTTTTCTTTTCTTTTCTTTTCTTTTCTTTTTGTAAAATAATAAATTTAATGTAAAAAATTAATATTGCCATGTTAAGGTTGTGTAATTTTTTTCAATGAATTTTTCAATGCAAATAAATAGTCATATGGCAAGGAAAAGCTTTCTTTGTCTTAAAGGGGAAATGGAATGTAATGATGGCCTAATGCAATATAGCCAAACAGAAGGAGAAATATAGAAATTACAAAAAAATGTAAGGTAATGATGGCCTAATGCCATCTAGCCAAACAGAAGGAGAAGTAAAGAAATTACAAAAGAACATCTAAAACTGATAAATAAGGAGAACCTGATTCCAACCTACACAAAATTGAAGGGCAAGGAAGTAATTACATGAAAAACTACCAAAAGATCGGGAGCTTCTATTGGCACACTCATTCCACTCTGTGCACACACTTAATGATAATTATTTTTGTTACAATTTTATTCCCAAGTGAAATTACTATTATGAACATCACACACAATTCAAACAAACATATTCAGAAGTTGAATGTCGAAAAAATGAAAAAAAATTTAAAATTCTACTGTTAAAAGAAATGATAATTTTCAGAATTCTACTTCCGAACAAGTTGTTTATTTTCGAAATACTACTTCCCAACAAATAATTTATTCAGAAGGATGTGCATAGAGTGTAATGGGTGTGTACAAATAGAAGCTCCCCAAAACATCCTCGCTCAAATGTGTTGGAAGCTAAAAAGTAAGAAGGGATTTTCGAGAGACAAAAATAAATAAATAAATAAAAGACAGAATAGGAGCCATTGATGAATAGTAAAAACATTGTTAAAATGGACCAACTTATTATATAGTAGATAGATGTGTGAGTGATTTTTTGATCACACTGCCTATCTTAGTGATTCAGCGGTAAAAACACAAGCAGAATAGGTGGCACAGATAATAACACAAAGACAAGAAGGATTTAACGTGGTTCGGCAATAATTGCCTACGTCCACGGGAGGCCGAGGTGTTTCACTATGAACAGTAATAAGAATTGCAATTCACTCTCAGTAACTTTCTCACTCTCTGAGTATATAATTGTAAATGTTACAATTAGTTGGTAGTTGTATATGCTCTGTTCAGAATCATCAATGCCCCCCCCCCGGTTTGTTATCCTCCATCTCTATATATACCCCGGAATGAAGATGGAGAGGTTACCAGCTTTTGAGCTGGCTTGCCAGCCCACTATTGCACTTTTGGCAGCTTTCCAGACAAAAAGCTATTCATGGCTTCACATGGCCTCTAGTGGCCTCATGGCCAACTCATATGGCCTTAAGGCTTTCTCCACATAGCTGTACATCCACCTAACCAAGATAATATTATCATATTATATAGGCAGGTATGGTCGATCTGTCAGTTACCTCGGCTTTATTCTTCTGCGGGTATCTCGACCCTTGCACGTTAAGCCGAGGACGGAGGCTTTTACCCCGACTTAAGAAGTCTTCAGAACTCTCATCGGCAATTACAAGAGTACCTTGGCAAAACTTTACTGTGACACGTGGAACCTCGGCTGACACGTCGGCGTCACCTTGCCACGTGTTGATGTACAGAAATATAACCCCACAACTGCCCCCTAAGTTCTATTACCTCGGCATACTGAGGTGATGAAACTTACATTGAACTTTCTTTCTCGTACGTCGGCTTAAAAACTCTCTAGCCGAGATCGTCCATTTTCAGGCCGACATATCTTCAAAAGTACAAGAATTTAGATCAACACTCCTTCGCGCATGAGCTGTCATGCATCATTTTTCGACCGTTTTATCGACGCGTTTTACTCTCATTGGTCCGTGCTGGTGACGCGCCCATAAGCCGTCTTTCCTCCGATTGCGCCATCTGACGCGTGCGTTACCCAAGGCGCAATAATTGTTGTTTTGCCGCCGTTTCAAATTTTGACAAAACAATTGTTTCTCTCTCCTTCTCTTCACTTTTGCATTTCGACTTCCTTGCTCTCTCTCTCTCTAAAGAGTTCTTTCTCTCCTTCGAATCTGCCATTGCTCCTTGCGTTAAGCTCTGCAACTGCCTTCATCTGCCATTTCTGCGAAGCTCTCGCCATTGTTGTCTCCGTCGTCCGACCTCGGCGAAGCTTCATCCCGGCCTCACCTTTTCTGGTAAGCCACCTTTCCCTTCTTTTCTCAGTTCTTTAATTTGTAAATCGTTCGCCTGTGTATGTATTATTTCCTGGTTTTGCACATACCATGAACACTTGCACTGTTTCACCTTTGTTCGTGGCCTTCCACCCTTTCTGTTCTTGACTCTGAGACTTCGTTTTTGCTTTTCTGTTTTCCAAATTTCTGCCTTCCATACTCGTAGATTTAGGTTTGGGATTTGCTGTAGAACCATCAATCCTTAGGAAAAATTGAGACAATTTATACCTAGGTTTAAGCCGAGGTCCTTAAAACCCTGTAGATCTCCTTCTTTCTGTTATCCCACTCTTTTATATCTAAACCATGGGTGTGTGGAGAGATAGGGTCAACACCCCATCCAAACTAGAACATTTTAGGCGAAAGTTTTCCATCCCAGACGACGTCCATCTCAGACTAGCTGAGGAGAAGGATTCCATTATGCCCGATGAGGATAAGATGCCTTTCCCTGTAGTAGCCTTCGTCCAGTGTGGACTTAGGTTCCCTCTAGATCCCCTTTTCCGCGAAGTCCTTCATTACTACACCCTCAACCCCATGCAACTCACCATAAACACCTTTAGAACACTTAATGGTATAATAGCCCTAGCTCGGCAGGAGGGTGTTAGGATCACTCTTGCCGACGTTCAGTATTGTTACACCATGTGTGCCCTTGACCTCAAAGAAAAGGGTTATGTCTATTACCTTAAGCCGAGGTCCACTGCATTTAAAATAGTAGCCGACCTTCCAGACTCCAATAAAGGGGCTGGAGATGATTACTTGATCGCTTCTGGAAACTGGGAATTTGGCCCAGATGAAGAAGTTCACCTCTTCCCTCTCCCTCGAACGGTTAAGGAGGGCAAGGGTAAGATCCCTGTGTCAATCTGCTTAACTGTTGTTTTCTTCAATTTTTCCAAAATTTTATCTGTTTCTGATGTCGTGTTTGTCTTTGCAGACGTTCGCAAGCCTCCCAAGGACTTCCGCCAGTCCTATTTCCCTGGGAAAGGCTTGAAGAGGCTCCTGGACCTTCCACTCCAGAAGCGCAAGGCTCCATTGTTGCTGAATTTCATCCCAACATACACATCCAAATTGGCCGACGTTCCGAAGAAAAAGAAGAAGAGTGCTTCTCCATCAACTGCTTCTACTGAACAGGCTGCCTCCACATCTGAGCCAGCCGATCAGCCTTCAACCTCGGCTCCAGTGACAGAGAAGAAACGCCGACGAAGACTTGTTAAAACAGCCGAGATGGAACGACCAAAGAAAGTGGTGCTGGACCTTTTGGCCGATCTTCCAGATGAAGTGGATGCTGCACCATCCCAACAAGTGCCTCCGCCGAAACCCAAAAGAGTAAAGAAGGCCCAACCAAAGGCCAAGGCGACTGAGATTGATGCCGAGGCTGAAGACGCAGTGCCAATCTCTCAATTGGCCGAGAAGACTACTTCTGCACCTGCCAAAAGACCTGCTGAAGCCCAGCCATCAGGGTCCACTCAGCAAAAAAGGCCGAGGTCTTCGTCTGCCACAACTTCGGGATCCACGGTTCCCAAAGTTCCCTGGGAGCCCAAAATTACACTTGAAAACAGGCCAGTTTATGCCAATGAAAGTGCCGCCGATGTCAAAATCGGCGTTGCACTCAGTACTGCAGTTCTCCTTGAGGGCGATCTGGAGCGTAACGCCCAGATGAGTGGATACGAGAATTACGCCCTTATGCTGCAGCGATCCGTCCAAGTAAGTTTTAGAAGTTTGATAATTTTGTCTTACTGCCACTTTCTTCATGTTTGTTAAGTTTTGCAATATTCTGAAATAACCTTTGCCTTGTGAATTTTCAGGCTATGCAACACGCCCACTCCTTCTCCATGATGGCATTTGAAATGAAGGAGGAATTATCTGGATTGAAGAAAGAGTTCTCTGCCCTTCAGAAGATCCACAAAAGGGATCAGTTAAAGATGAAAAAGCTGGAGGATCAGGCCGAGGCGGCCACAAAGGCCCATCAGTTAGCTCAACAAAAAGCTGAGGCTGCTGAAGATATAAGAAAGGTCGCCGAAGCCGAGAAAAAAGAGGCCGAGGCTAAAAAGGCTCAAGCCGAGAAGGAGCTAACTGATGCCCTGGCCACCAAAGACGCCGATATCAAGGCTGCAGATGCGAAGGGCTATAGTCAGGGTATGGCCGACGTCGCGGAAGATTACAAGCTTCAAGTCAAGCAAGCATGCAACAGGGGATTTTCCTTAGGTTGGAATGCTTTGGCCAAAAAGCTTGGTCTTTCTGCCGACTCGCCTTGGCGCAAAACCAAAGCCATTCGTCTTCCCTTTGCTCTTTCTCCACCTCCAAGCCAAGTTGAAGAAGCTGGATCTGAATCTGAATCTCAGGATGAAGATAAGGATGAAGAAGAGGCTTTGGTAAGGAAGCCCAAAGATGCTAGTGAGGCCAAATCTCCTCCCAAGGGTGGGCAAGTCTTAGACTTAACTGGAGATGAAGATCTTGAAGTTATTCCCAAAAAGGCAGACATCGGCACTCTATCCTCTGACCTTCTTTTGGCAGAGAGAAATGTTGATGAAACCCTTGCTGAGATAGACGCCGAGATCGCGGCAGATAAAGAAACCGAGGTTGCAAAAGAAACTGAGGTCGTGGTGGAAAGGCAGGATGAGGTTGTGGAGAAGGATACCGAGGTGCTTCTCCCAGAGCCTTCTGAAGTTCCAGCCGAACAAAATGCTGAAGAAACTTGAATGTCTTTTGTTCTTTTTTCTTTCTTTTGTACTTTGTTTTATTTTCTGAACAATGTAAGCTTTGTTTTGTGGCCGATGTGCCTTTTCTTGTCACTTGTGAACAATTGACTTGCTAGGCCATAGTGCCTTCTTTATATGCAACTGCTTCTTTTTGAATGCTGTAGTCTTTAACTTTTCTTCATTGCCTCTGTTTGATTCTATACTTGGAATATTTTTGCATGATTTACATAAGTCTTCCTTTACATAATCTTCTCGGAGTTTCATACCTCGGGTATGATATCTGCAAATTTTACTTCGGCAAGATACTGACCTGCAATCTTTTCATAAATTTCAACAAGTATAAAACATATACTATTCAATGTTAACCTTTGCAAACGTTTCTTAAGTTTAAACAACAATCTCAATCTGACTTTCTTGTAAATTGCTACAAATTTCAACAAGGATTAGTATAACCAGTAAACTTACTCAAGTTAAAACAAATGTTAAACGATGATCTACTTGTAAATTGTTGCAAATTTCAACAAGGGTTTAAACAATATACTTAACCTTTAGTTCAACCTGTAAATTGCTGCAAATTTCAACAGATGACAACATGTCGGCTTAACTTGAACCTGTAATATCAGTCCAGCCTACTTGTAAATTGCTGCAAATTTCAACAAGGATTATCGTATACAGTAAATTTTTCTCAAGTTATAATCAAGTGTTAAACAGTGATCTACTTGTAAATTGCTACAAATTTCAACAAGAATTTAGACAGTATACTTAGCTTTGCCTCAACTTGTAAATTGCACCCAATTTCAACAGATGGTAACATGTCGGCTTAACTTTAACTTGTAAATTGCTACAAATTTCAACAAGTGTTAAGCAATGATCTTTGGCTTGACCACCCTGTGGATTGCTATATGTCGGTCAGCAATAACATCAGCTTTACCCCGACTTGTAAATTGCTACAAATTTCAACAAGCGAGGATAAGGAATCATCTCGGCTTAACTTCAACTTGTAAATTGCTACAAATTTCAACAAGCGAAGCTAAGCTTTGTATTCGATCAAACCAACTTGTAAATTGCTACAAATTTCAACAAGTGGTAGACTTTGTATTCGGCCAGACCAACTTGTAAATTGCTACAAATTTCAACAAGTGGTTGGCTTTGTATTCGGCCAGACCAACTTGTAAATTGCTACAAATTTCAACAAGTGGTTGGCTTTGTATTCGGCCAGACCAACTTGTAAATTGCTACAAATTTCAACAAGTGGTAGGCTTTGTATTCGGCCAGACCAACTTGTAAATTGCTACAAATTTCAACAAGTGGTAGGCTTTGTATCTTCTCTGGTAGGCTTTGTATCTTCTCTGGTAGGCTTTGAATCTTCGCTGCCCCCAATGTGAACCTAAGTTCCACTTGGGTTCTCATTTGTCATGTCTTCCAGGAACAACGTGAAGTATCTTAAGCAATCATATGTGTTTATTGATGACGTCGGCAAAGAATAATGATCATCTCAATGATAGAAAAATTTCAGATTACAAGTGTTCCAGGGTCTTGGCAATGCTTTACCCTCGTTGTTCTCAAGCCGATAAGCTCCATTACCTAGCACCGAGGTAATTCTGTAAGGCCCTTCCCAGTTTGGGCCAAGCTTGCCCTCTCTGGGATCTTTCTTGTTGCCGACCACTTTTCTCAAGACTAGGTCGCCGACTTGAAAATCTCTTGGGTTGACCTTCTTGTTGTATGCTCTGGCAAGTTGTTGCTGGTACACTGCAAGCTGAATTGCAGCCTTCTCTCTTCGTTCTTCCAAAAGATCCAGATCTCGGGCTAAGAGTATATCATTAGTCCCATTTTCAACTCCCTGGGTTCGGATCCCTGGGATGCCAACTTCCAGTGGAATGACTGCTTCTGTACCATAAGCCATGGCAAAGGGAGATTCCCCTGTTGATCTTCTCGGCGTAGTCCGATATGCCCAAAGCACGTTGGGTAATTCGTCTACCCATTTCCCTTTTGCTGCCTGCAACCTCTTCTTTATTCCATCCAAAATTACTTTGCTGGATGCTTCTGCTTGTCCATTACTTTGGGGGAAACTTGGTGTTGAAAAGTAATTCTTGATCTTGAATGTCGCACAGAAGTTCTTGATGAGCTTGCTGTCGAACTGCGTTCCGTTGTCGGCAACAATGGCTCTGGGAATGCCAAATCTGGTGATGATGTTCTTCCAGATGAAATTCTTGACGTCCACATCTCGGATTTTAGCAAGAGGTTCTGCCTCTATCCACTTTGTGAAGTAATCCGTTGCTACCAGCAAGTATTTTCTCTGCCCAGTTGCTTGGGGAAGTTGTCCGACCAGATCCATGCCCCACTGGGCAAACGGCCAAGGGCTGGATACTGGATTTAGGTCGGCAGCTGGCTGATGAATCAAAGGTGCAAACCGTTGACAGGGTTCGCACTTCTTCACATATGCTTCTGCATCTTTTTGCATGTATGGCCACCAATACCCTTGGGTAATGGCCCTATGGGCTAACGATCTGCCCCCAGTGTGGCTTCCACAAATCCCTTCATGAATTTCATATAAAAAATCTTCAACTTGTAAAGGGTGTACGCACCTTAAAAGAGGTCCCGTGAAGGACCTTCTGTAGAGATGTCCGTCCGCAGTCAGGCTGAATCTTGCCGACTTCAGTCTGACTTTGTGTGCCTCCTTGCGATCTTCTGGCAGTTTTCCTTCTTTCAAGAATGCAATTATTGCATCCATCCAGCTCGGCCCCATGTCCACGCACATTGCTTCTTGATTTGCATTCCGTGATTCTATGCTCGGGTCCGACATGTAGTCGATCATAATTGTTCTTGTCTTTCCAGTCTGCATTGAACTCGCTAGGTTGGCCAACGCGTCGGCGTGGCTGTTATCATCTCGGCTAACTTGAAGAAGTCGGCAGTTCTGAAATAACTCGGCTAATCTGATAACCTCTTTTGCATAAGCCGACATCCTCTCGTCTCTGGCTGCAAATTCTCCTGTTGATTGGTTAACAATTAACTGTGAATCACAAAAAACTATTACCTCATCTGCTTCTGCTGCTGCGGCCAGTTTTAGTCCTGCAATTAATGCTTCATATTCAGCTTCATTGTTTGAGGCCTTGAACCCCAAACGGATGGATTGTTCTATTATTTCTCCATCTGGGGATATCAGCAGTACTCCTGCCCCCACTCCTCGTCGGTTTGAACTTCCATCGACAAAGAGTCTGAACGAATCGCCGATGTAGATGCTGCAAGGTCTGAGCTTTTCCTTCTTTTCGCCTTTTGCTGTCGGCTGGGATTCTTCTTGCTTGCTAGGACCTGGTTCATCTCGGCTCAAAGGAGGCCGACGTTCGATGGACTCCGGCGTGAATTCTGCCACGAAGTCGGCCAAAACTTGGCCCTTAATTGCTGTTCGGGGCCTGAATTCCAGGTCATACTGGCCCAAGGCCACTGCCCATCTTGCAATTCTTCCTGTCAAGTCTCCTTGTTGTAACAGCGATTTTAATGGGTGCTCTATTAATACCACAATCTTGTGTTCTTGGAAGTAGTGGTTCAACTTCTTTGAGGCCATGACTAAGGCCAACATTAACTTCTCCAGTGCTAAGTACCTCGTTTCAGCGCTGGCTAAGGTTTTACTTACATAATAGACAGCCTTCTGCTCTCCCTGCTCTTCTCAGATCAGTACTGCGCTCACCGCGTGCTCTGACACGGCTAAGTACAAGAATAACTCTTCCCCGGGCTCAGGTGTAGAGAGGATTGGAGCCGTGATCAGGTACTTTTTTAGATCGGCCAAAGTGGCCTCACATTCGTCAGTCCACAGGAAGTCTGCAGTCTTTTTTACCAGGTTGAAGAAAGGTTTACACTTGTCTGAACTTCGGCTTATGAATCTGTTTAGGGCTGCGGCCCTGCCAGTGAGCATTTGAACCTGTTTTGCCGAGGTTGGGCTCTGTAGATCTAGGATGGCCTTGATCTGATCTGGGCTGGCCTCTATTCCCCTTCTTGTTACCAGGTACCCTAGAAACTTTCCAGATCCAACCCCAAACGCGCACTTGGATGCGTTGAGTCGGAGCCGATATGTTTTAAGTATGTTAAATACCTCGGCTAGGTCGGTAAGATGATCTGCTGGCTCCTTGGTCTTCACGACCATGTCGTCGATGTAGACTTCCACTGTTTGGCCTATCTGGTGTTTGAACATTTTGGTCACCAGCCTTTGGTAGGTTGCTCCTGCGTTCTTTAGTCCAAAAGGCATCACCCTGTAACAATACAGGCCTTTTGGGGTGATGAACGCTGTCTTCTCCTCGTCTGGTGGGTACATGGCAATCTGGTGATACCCCCTGTAAGCGTCCAGGAAGCTCATCCTCCCATGTCCAGATGTAGCATCCACCAGCTGGTCAATTTTTGGCAGAGGGAAGCTGTCCTTGGGACAGGCTTTATTTAGGCTTGTAAAATCCACGCAAACCCTCCATTTACCATTTTTCTTCTTTACCACCACAGTGTTGGACAGCCACGTTGGATAGTTGACTTCCCTGATGGCCCTTGCTTCTAGAAGTTTGTCAACTTCTTCCTCCACTGCTTCGACGTGTACCAACGTTGGTCTTCTAGCTCGTTGAATCACAGGTTTAGCCGACCTGTCGACGTTCAGTCTATGGCATGTGACCTCGGGGTCAATGCCAGGCATTTCATAAGGTGTCCAGGCAAACACCTCTATGTTTGTTCTTAAAAAGGCTTCCAGTTCTCTTTCCTCTTCTTCGGCTAAACCTGAGCCGAGAAGAAAGAAGCGTTCCTCATCGCCCTCCTGGACGAGGATTTTCTTTAGTGTTTCCTCACTCTTCTCGGCTGGTTCCTTGCCGACATCGTCCAGGACTTCCATGTCTTCGTCTTCAATTTCTGCCTTGGCTAGATCTCGGACATTGCAGGTAGTCTTCATTGCTGCCATGGAGCAATTCTTTGCCTGCAATTGATCTCCTCTGACTTCTCCAATCCCATGCTCTGTTGGGAAACGCAGTAGTTGGTGCAATGTTGAAGGAACTGCCCCCATTGCATGCAACCACGGCCTGCCCATGATGATGTTGTATGGTGATGGCGTATCAATCACAATGAATTCGGTCCTGATCTTCTTTGTGCCTGCTTGCACTTCCAAGTTTATGGCACCCAGTGGCCACGTCGGCGTTCCATTGAAGCCGACCATCGGGCTATTTGATTGCTCCAGGTCGTCGGGGTGAAAGCCCAGCTCCTTGTAACATCTAACGTACATGATGTCACAAGAGCTGCCTGGATCTATGAGGATGCGTTTTACCTGGAATTCCCCAACCTGGAGGGATACTACTAAGGCATCATTATGCGGGTGCTGGACCATCTCTAGGTCGGCCTCGGTGAAAGTTATCATCGGACCTCGGCAATCTTCCGGCCGAGGTCGCTTCAATCCGACCTGGTTCACGTACTGCAAGTGTTTGACTCTTTGGGTTTCCCCTCGAATGTCGTTTTCATTCACCTTGGAGTGGAATTACATTTACTACCCGAGGTCTTTCTGCCCGGGGTTGCGGCGGTGGTGGGACTGTTTCAGCCTGAGGCAGTCCTACCTGTTCTTCCCTCGTTCTGGCTTCATCTATAAGGTCTCTCAGGTGGCCTTACCTCACCAGATCTTCCAAGTGTGCTTTTAAGGCTCTGCAACCTTGTGTTGTATGTCCGTTTTCATTGTGATACGAACAATGTCTGTCCGTGTTTCTTCCCATAAACTCCCCAGGTTGCCTTGCTGGTGTTCTGAAATAGGGCTGGCTCCGAATTTTTCCCAGGACCTTTTGAATTGGAATTCGGAACACGGTTGTTACTGCTTGTTTAGCGCTCAGCTCTACCTCCGCCTTGCTGAATCCGTTGTTACTTCGGCTTCGCTTCGGCGAGCCGTTCCCTTGCTCCTGTTTGACCTGCTTTGGTGCCGATGTATCTTCCTCGGCTCTGGCATACTTTTCGATCCTTGCCATGAGTTCCTCCATGTTCTTTGGCAGTGTCTTTGCCAAAGATTTCCGTAATGAACAATCTTCTTTCAGGCCGTTCTTGAAAGACACGACTGCTACCTCCTGGTTGCATTCAGGTATTCGATTGAACACTTCGTAGTACCTCTTTGCGTAGGCCCTAAGGCCTTCATCCTTGCTGATCTTCAAAGCCATTAGTGCGTCTACCCTTAATGGCTGTAGCTTGTTTGTCACGAACCTGGCCACAAACATCTCGGCCAGGCCTTCCCAAGTTTTCACACTTCCTTTTGGTAACTTGTGGAACCAATCTGATGCAATTTCTCCAAAGGACGAAGGGAATACTTTGCAGAGCAAAGGCTCATTTCCACTGTATAACGCCATTGAGTTTAAAAACAATCCAACATGGAAGTTAGGATCTGACTTACCGTCATAGATTTGAAACCTCGGCATGCTGAACCTTTTTGGTGCTTCAAATTTGTCCAGTTCCACCGAGAATGGTGTCCTGGGCTTGATGAACGAGTTTACCTCGGCTTCAGCGTTCTGCTCCCTCCTCTTGAGGTAGTTTCTCAAGTCTTCTTTACTCCTCCCTGGAGCTCGGCTATCTTTTGATTTTAGTCCCTTTGGCACGCTACTCTCGGCCTCGTGGTACGCCCGTTTTGATCTTTCTCCATGGGGGTGTGTCGAAGCAGAGAACCTGCTTTTGTACATGCCGATGTTCTCTTGGTTCCTGATCCTTTGTATTATACGTTCTCTGGGACTTGCTGACCTCCCCGGAGGACGGGTGAGAATGCTTCTTGTTCCTGGAGCGCTGTGGTGCTTCAGGAGTTGTTGTCCTTCCTTCATTCCGAGCTCTAACTGCTGGGATTGGCGTATCCTGCAGTGGGTATGGTGGCTGCATGACCTTGCTTTGCATCATGAAGTTGACGACCGACTGCAGGTCTGCCAACTTATTTGCCAGATCCTTGAGTTCCTCATCCCTTCGTATGCACCTATCTCTCCATATCTGGAGGTTATCCTCCTTGTAGTATTTGCTCTGGTCCGTCTTCTTTGAAGTGTCGTCCTCCTGTATGACGTTCTTTCCCCCGTGCCCCTGGCCACGGTTTTTGTCATTGTGGTTGTCTCCGTCGACGTCAAGGTTAATAAGCCTGTCACTCCCAGCGGGGAGTGTCACCCCCAACCTCTTCGTTTTGTGCGTTACTGGCCATCTATTCGTCGTACTTTCCCACAGACGGCGCCAAATTGTGTGAGTGATTTTTTGATCACACTGCCTATCTTAGTGATTCAGCGGTAAAAACACAAGCAGAATAGGTGGCACAGATAATAACACAAAGACAAGAAGGATTTAACGTGGTTCGACAATAATTGCTACGTCCACGGGAGGCCGAGGTGTTTCACTATGAACAGTAATAAGAATTACAATTCACTCTCAGTAACTTTCTCACTCTCTGAGTATATAATTGTAAATGTTACAATTAGTTGGTAGTTGTATATGCTCTGTTCAGAATCATCAATGCCCCCCCCCCCCCCGGTTTGTTATCCTCCATCTCTATATATACCCCGGAATGAAGATGGAGAGGTTACCAGCTTTTGAGCTGGCTTGCCAGCCCACTATTGCACTTTTGGCAGCTTTCCAGACAAAAAGCTATTCATGGCTTCACATGGCCTCTAGTGGCCTCATGGCCAACTCATATGGCCTCAAGGCTTTCTCCACATAGCTGTACATCCACCTAACCAAGATAATATTATCATATTATATAGGCAGGTATGGTCGATCTGTCAGTTACCTCGGCTTTATTCTTCTGCGGGTATCTCGACCCTTGCACGTTAAGCCGAGGACGGAGGCTTTTACCCCGACTTAAGAAGTCTTCAGAACTCTCCTCGGCAATTACTAGAGTACCTTGGCAAAACTTTACTGTGACACGTGGAACCTCGGCTGATACGTCGGCGTCACCTTGCTACGTGTTGATGTACCTTGGCAAGTTGTTTATTTTCGAAATACTACTTCCCAACAAATAATTTATTCAGAAGGATGTGCATAGAGTGTAATGGGTGTGTACAAATAGAAGCTCCCCAAAACATCCTCGCTCAAATGTGTTGGAAGCTAAAATGGGTGTGTACAAACAAAAGCTCCCCAAAACATCCTCGCTCAAATGTGTTGGAAGCTAAAAAGTAAGAAGGCATTTTCGAGAGACAAAAATAAATAAATAAATAAAAGACAGAATAGGAGCCATTGATGAATAGTAAAAACACTGTTAAAATGGACCAACTTATTATATAGTAGATAGATATATCCAAATGAAGAAGATCAGATATATAGTAAATAGATATTTTCCGATCAATGTCTGCTTTTAAAATAATTAAAGAGGAAGCAACAGGATCTCTTTACCACAAATCCAAAGAAGTCTTATAGAGCTGAGAAAATATCCAACTGATCACCACTTAAAATGAAAGATAAAAAAATAAACAGTAATGTAGTATTATCAAATTTCATCAGTTACCCTATCCTAAGCAACTAAGTCCAATTGCCTGGGTAATAGAAACTTTTCCATGTCCATGATTCAAATTTGAAGTGAACTGCTTCAATGCATTCAGAAATCGCTTCTGTAAATTCCTGCAAATCAAATAGTCATTTCAAAAAAATTATAAAATACATCCATAACTCTATAGACTAAGACTATAAAGTTACCTTTAACAAGTGCAGAAAACTTGGTGTGCTCCAGGAAATGTGGCATGTATAGTGGAAACAGTACAAATAAATCATTCTCCGTTTGTCTCAATGGCCTAACCTCTTCCTTCTCTTTCTGCTTTTGTGACGCCATAGATAATTTCTACGCCATCAAAAAAAAAATAATAATAATAATAATAAAATCTCATAAGGTAAAATTACTTCAACCTCAAACAAAAAGAAGTGAATTGAATTTTGTCATTTTCCTTAAAATGCTTCAAATATATGAACCACTCAGTATAAACGAAAACATACCACATGCTGATGCACATGAATGAAGCACATCCTCATAAAAGATAAGAGTACTCCACCACTATGAACACCCTCGAGTTGCCATTTGTCGAAAGCTCTCTTGTATAATGGATGCATGCATACTAAAGAAGCCCAATCGACATTCTCTTCAGGTAAGTTTCTGAGAGCATTCCAAACGGGGTCAACGACAACTTTTGGAGAACAGCCAATCTCCATCCGAAATAGGAAAATATTCTTTATCATTTCGAATGGTGTCCAGAGGCATGAATGGTGAAACATGATGTCCTGATTGTAACTAAAAATTAACATAATAAAACTAATAATTAGTATCAAATTCAAAAATGCTTTTAACTTTTAAATATTTTCAAAAGTTGATGTAAATAAAAATACCTTTGGTAGTTACCAAGTAAGTCCAAGAGATGAGCAACATCTTTGGGGATTTCATTGCCTACCAGAATTTCAAGTATAGTCTTTAAATCTGCACCATCCTTTCTCATATCTTTCTGATTATGGCTATATTGATTTCCCGTCAATGTCACGTCATATTTTTCATTCAAGATAATAGTGTCACTTTTTAGATTACAGTGAGCTATTCCCTTGCAATGAAAATGCATTACATTCTTCATCATGCCCCTACATAAAAGCAATTAATATCAAACTGTTATTGATTGGCTCTCAACATGGAAAAGGAGATTTCTGTCCTTCGCAGGTGGATTGGTTCTCATTAAATTGGTTTTGTCAAGTTTACCTATTTATTGTCTATCCATTTTCAAGATTGCTGAATGTGTCGCTAATGAATTAGATAAAATTCAACCAGCTTTCTTATGGTAAGGATCTGAATTGAAGTGAAAAGTCAATATGGGTAAATGGGGGGAAGTCACTAGAAGTAAAAACCATGGTGGGTTGGGCATTAGGAGAGCTAGGGAGGTGAATTTTTGCCTCCTAGCAAAATGGTGGTGGAGATTTGGGGTTGATGATGGAAGAAACTCCTATGTTCAAAATATGGACTGTTGGGGGAAGATAGCTACCCTATTTTGAAATCAACATAGACTCTCAAGAGTATGGCAGGATATTCTTTCTATTGCTTTAGCCACACTAATCTGTTTGATTTTTTTTATTTACAAGGCTGCAATTGTAGTAGGGGATGGAAGCCAAATCAACTTCTGGGTTGTGGTTTCTCCTCCAAGAAGGGGTACTTTCGGAGCGTCTAGCAGTTCAAACCCTTGATCTGGTTTCACGAGTGTGCAATGTGAAACAAAATGAGAGTCCAAATCTAGTAAATCCATAAAACCCGCCAGTCACAAGAAATTCCAAAAATGGGCTGCATCACTAGGCTCAGAATTGCCATCTAATCTTTTCGGAAAACTAAGAAACTCATGACTCATGCCAAAGGCCACTATCCGTCGTAACCAAGGTGTCTCGGCTCGAGAACTTAAGTATGAGGAGGGAAGGTCATGAATTGAGCACTCACCCGATCAAAAATCAGCCTCTACTAATTCACAATATGAAATTCATTACTAATATATGATTAGTTCTGATTATCAATGCTAAAATTACTATGTGAAGCAAATAAATATAAACTAAATCACTTATTTTGGAATACTTTGATCTTGGTGTTTTTAGAAGAAAAAAAGTTTGAAATTGTGCAACTCAAAGGAAAAGATGAATTCACATGTATAGTAAATCAAGATTCCAACTTAAGTGAAATAACCTCCACCCACGGGCAATCAAACAGATATCTCAAGTAATCAATTAGTGACATGGTAGAATGACAGACATAATACGAAAAACAAGCACAAACAAGATGCAAAGATAAAAGAACTCATCCGCACCAAGCCAAGCGTCAAGGGTTAAAAAAACATACATGATCCTAGGGGCAAAGAAACTAATGCAATACATACACCAAAATGCAACTAAAGACTTAGCTACTAGTATATGATATATGAACCGTCTCAAAACATGGGATTGCGCACATAATCACATAAGAGATAAAGAGAGCATTAAATATAATGAGCCAAGTCTTATGCATGAAAAATGGATGTAAAACATGAAAAAATGATGAACAAAGAAAATATGATGCCAAAATATGAAAAGCTCCAAATAAAAGGGATAGAGGAAAGAATAGAAAAGAGAAACCGATATGCATACATCTACACTAAGAAGTAAAATGAGAAGAATAATCAAAGCTAAATGTACTTTGCTGATGCACTTAATTGTTCCAAACAAGATCTTCCTTTCAAGTTTCTAGGCCTGCCTCTTGGTGCAAGTCCTAGATTAAAATCTACTTGGGAGCCTATAGTTAAGAAGTTCAAGTTGAGGCTTGCAATAGAAGAGAAGACACTTATCATTTGGGGGTAGACTAGCACTTGCTAAATTTGTGTCGTAAAGTTTGCCAGTGTATTATAGTGTATTACTTGTCTTTATTTAAGATGTTTGTAAGTGTGGTTAAAGAACTAGAAAGAATCCAAGCTAATTTTTTGTGGGGAGGATCTGACTTGAAAAGAAAAATCCACATGGTAAAGTGGAGTGATGTTTCAAGAGGAAGGGATGCAGGGGGCCTAGGAATTAGAAGATTAAGTGATGTGAATTTGTGTTTTCTTGTCAAATGGTGGTGGAGATTTGGGAGTGTTAATAGGGGTTTAAGGAAGGATATTTTGTTAATAGGGATTTCTCCTTTTGAAGGCAACTGTTTTCTTGGGAGGTGGAAGATTGTTTTCAGCTCATTCATATACTTCAATCCAGCCCTGCACTGAGTGAAGTAGAGGATGACAGACTGGTTTGGAGAGCTGAAGCATCAGGCCTATTCACTGTTAAGTCAGTTTATGATTGGCTCAATTTGAATCTTGGTCCATTGCCTACTGTGCTTCGGTCGATTTGGAAGAATATTGCTCCTCCAAAGATGCAATTCACATGTTGGTTCGCTTGGAAGGGCAGACTACAAACATTAGTGTTTCTACAAAACATAGGTGTTCTTGATCCTAATGTTGGCCCTTTATGCATCTTCTGTAACTCCAATGATGAAGAAGTGAACCATGTGCTTCTTCATTGCCCATTTTCCTGGATAATCTGGACAAAGCCATTGTCATGGTGGGGTATTCAATGGGTTGTTCCACAATCTGTGAGTCACTTGCTGGAATGGTGGGATGGATTCAAGTTTAAGAAGTTGGATAAGAGCATTTGGGGGCAATACCATATCAAAGGGGTGAGTATAATGCCCCACTACCTGCTGGCCCAAGTAACTTATCGGTAACATGACCCTAAAGCTCAAGTCCAAGTTACTTAGTAGCAAGTTAGTGGTGCTATATATGCCTAAGAGTACCCATGCAAACTTCCGATGTGGGACGGGCTGAGTTATTCAGTTTTTGATTTGGTGTTTAGGCTTAAAGCAATTAGGGGCCATTAGTTGCTTGTTTTGCCTGCTTCTTAGGTTGCTGGTAGATGTTATTTTAGTCCTCTGTTTGGTTGATCTCTCCTCAGCCTTCTTGGTGTAGGTGCTGCAAATGATTGGGTGTGTCCTTTTGTGCCTACCTAGTTGGGATAAAGGGATATCACTTTGATGCTTATATCACCTACTTAGTTTTTATCTTTGTTGATGTATGATGTAAGGATTTTTCCTTGATTCTTAATCAATAAAATTTCTTTTTGCCGATCAGGAAAACAAATTGAGAATGGAGAAAGCTATTGAGCAAAGGAAGTTAAAATGAAGTAATGGAAAGAAAATTAGCCAAAGTACTTCTCTAGCATAGGAATGTAAAATAGAAGCACTATAATTCTGTAAAAATGCCGCTAGAAGCTAGGCAGGATGAATTCATCCTCAATCATCATGAATAATGAGAGAATTAAATTCACTTATGCCATAGAAGCTTCTAAATGAACAATAAAATAGAGAATCTCAATCCCAATCTCAATCTCAATCTCAATCACCAAAAGACAAGAGAAAGAGTAGCAAATATTAAAATAAATGTAATCTACCCCTCCTATCATGACAATAATTAAGGAAGAGATAGATTGACTTCCTTAATCATCAAGCAATATGAATCATTACATGATGACTATGGAAGCAATCAAGGGATGGAAATAAGAAACAAAATAAAAGAAATCCACCATTCTCATCTGGAATAGTCATGAGAAGATGGAACTTCTTTGATTATCAAAGATATAGAAAAATCATGTGATGATCATAGAAGTAAAATGAAGAAAGGAACTAAGGTAAGAACTACCTTGCTCATCATAGAGAAGATGATGAAATGAGAGACTTCTTTGATCATCAAGATGTGGAAAAATCAATGATGATCACAAAAGTAACTTATAAAAAAGTGCGATTGAAATCAAAGAAATAGAAAAGAATCTACATCTCTACCTATGGAAAAGAGTAAATTGATTATCAAATCCATGTAAAGGTGGATGTGGAGATTAGATTGCAAGCCATTTCTAGGTGGAAGCCATGTTTGGCTTCCAAGAAAGTAAAGAAGAAAATATGAGAAAATGAAAATAAAAACTCTCCAATCACCCAATTAAACTCATGAATCACCCAATTAACCCCACAAAACTATCACAATAGCTCATCAAAGTATGAATAAGGACTGAATTATGAGAGTTAAACATGTTTGGATAATGAGAAAATTGGTTAGAAAATGAGAGAAAACAAGAAGGAAATGAAAGAAAACAAGACAATTATGAAAACAAAGCATAGGGTGAGACTATTACCCTCTATACAAGTCTATAAGCAATCTAAATAATCAAAGAAACTCAGAAAATAAGGTGTTTGGGAGGTGAGAAAGTAAAAAATTCAGGCTCTAGGCACCCTCAAACGTCTGAATTCAGCCTCTAATCTTCAACCAAAAGCTTCAAGTCTTCAAGCATGGAGTTGTATGTATAGGTGTATGTATAGAGAGAGAGAGAGAGAGAGAGAGAGAGAGAATTAGAAGAATTCAAAGCTTATAGAGTGTTTGGTTGTCTCTATGCTTATACAATTCATCTAAACCTTTCAACCCTTGAAAATACTAATTAAAGGGTGTATCTATAGGCCAGGAGGTGCCTTGCTCCGCAATTCCCATGAGAATTGTGGAGGTGGCACCTTCACATGCATGGGAGACCATTTTTTAGAAACTGCTCTATTTCTGGCCAAGTTTGTCTGGCCATCACAAAATTGTTCGGCCATTACTTTATTGTACGACTAATATAAAAGTGTACGACTATGCATAAAAGTTGTCCGGCTATTTATATTTTGTATGTCCAGGGCAAAAATGAGGTGAAAACAGGATTTTTCCAAAGAATTTTCCTCCTTTCCATTCATTTACACTCTGTCTTTGCTCAGTTACCGAAAAGTACAATGTTTTGATTTGAAATGGTGAGCTTGAACATCACAGAAATGATTGGATTCTACACGGCTAAAAACAATTTGAAAATGGTTTTAATGGTCTAAAAATAGTTGGCCAAAACGGGTGTAAGGTTGAGATCCAATTTTAGACATGACTTTTGCTGGAGCTATCGAAATCTTGTGTGTTCCGATTTTCATTGTTGGGTGCCTAGAGCAAAGCGCCAAAGTCTTAGGACTAGTCAAAATGGGGTGTAAACATTTTGATAAATGGGCTGGAAATTTCACTCTTAAAGATGAATTTCCAAGGTTACTTACTTTGTCAACTAAGAAGATGGACTCTCTCATGATGATCTCGCAACGAAAGGATTAGGAAGGATCATGGAGGTTAAATTTCAGAAGGCTCTTTTTGCTTGGGAAAACGATGAAATGGTAAGGCTGGTGAATCTCCTTCAGCTGGCTCTGACTACCAGTTTGTATCAAGAAGACAGAGCAGTTTGGAAAGCATCTTCATCTGGTATTTTCAACACTGCTTCAATGTACAATTGGCTTGAGTCAGCTAATGGTCCTATAAGCAAGATTCAAGGCTGCTATGGCAAAACATTGCTCCACCTAAAGTTCAGTTCTTCGGTTGGGATGCGTGGAAAGGAAAGGTCAAGACCTCTGTGTTCCTAAAGTGAATCGGCATCCTCAATGGAAGTACCAATACCTCTTGCGTATTCTGTAATAATTGGGTTGAGGAAGTGGATCATGTTTTATTGCTTTGCCCATTAAGTTGGTGTGTTTGGTCAAATATTCTAAATTGGTGGCGAACCCAATGGGTAACACCAGGTTCAGTGAAAGAGCTATTGCAATGGTGGGGTGGGGTTTCTTTCAGAAAAGTAGAAAAACAAACGTGGAAAGTAACCCTTGGGCAATGTTGAGGTCAGTATGGAAGCATATGAATGAATGTCTATTCAAAAGAGCTCAACCTAATAGGGAAGAATTGTGTGAACTCATTAAAGTCAGAATTTCCATTTGGGTGAAGTTCAACCTCAAGGGAATGTCATTTTCTGTCAATGATTTCCTGTATAATTTGCAGCAGATTCCATTTTGTTAAAATTCTGGATTTGGACTGGTAGTGTTGTTACTGGTTTTTTCTTTCTGTTGCTTGGGCCCTTACTAATACTATAAAGGGCTGCTTGCTTTAGTGTTTATTCTGAGGTGCTGAGTTGGAATCTTTCCAACTCTTGGGTGTTTGTGGCTGGGAAGTTGCACATTGGGACGCGGGGTTTCTAAACAATGATGCAATTCTATTCCCTTGCCTTGTTTGCACTTCATTTTCAATTTCTTAATAAAAAATTTTATTTCGCTGATCAAAAAAAATATATCAAAGTGTTACAAATAATAACTACAACATTTTGAAGAAATTTTAAGTAGTAAAAACATATATACACTAACCGAATTATATATCTTCCAATATCAGTGAGCCTTGCTTCTTCAAGACGTTGATTGCCCACTTGAACTGTTGACTTCACCACCATTTCCACTCTGTACTCTTCCATCCAATGATTAAGAGTACCACCATGCCATTTCTATAGTCAAAAAAAAGAATATGACACTATCAAAGCAAGCTATCAATAGACGTTTGACACTGACAATATGTATATATATAAAAATAGAGTATTATAAAATCCAAAATAATAACATAAATTTAACTCTTAAAATAAAAAATTATGATTGGCTCGAATTTTACCTTAAAAAATTAGTCTCAAAAGAGCTAAAAGAAGAACAAATTGTAGGCTCAACACACCACCAACCACAAAATTGCATACATGAGAACAATGTTGTGAGGATCACAAATACTCACAATCTGGCTAACCAACTTCATTGTTATTACAAAACCTTGTAATCGTTTTTTAAAAAGTATTATAATCTAGCCCAATAATGATTGATCTACACATTCATGCAGACCAATGCCTTACTGAAATAGAGGTTGATCATGATTAAATTCATCCAAAACAAATGCATATTTTAAAAATGTCAATTATGTCTATCTAGTATACTACAAATAAAAGTAAGAATAGGATAAAGGTGTTCGGTACATTTCTCTTTCCAAAAAAGACCCTAATTTATTCCAATTTATCATGTTTGCGAACCTAAAGAAACGGTGCATGATGGGCTTAGCATCTACGAATAGTTACATACATCGCATATTTTTTTTTGTTTTTTTCTCGATACATCCTTTTATTCGATACATCGTATAGGTTGCAATGGGTTATTTGAACAACTGAATTTGAAGCAAAATTTTCCAATAAATAGCAAAAGAATTGAGAAAATTAAAAAAATAAATACAAAAGAGGAGAAAACAACTTTTCCTGTAATAAAATTTGACCATTGTGTGATGCAAGAGCCCATCCAAATTTTATTTAGTTTGCCAAACTCTTGTGATTATTATATGTAAATAATCAGTATATCATTCTTCTTGTTCATAGAGCAATCCAAGGACAACATGAAAAAACAAGAAACCAACACTAGAAAAGAGAAAAATAATTGCATATAGTTCTCGATACACAAATTGGCATGGCCAATGAGAGACCGCCACATGGCATTACTATTTGTGGAAAGAATACACAGGCCCAAACCGTTTTGTTCAAAAACAAAGCCATTAGGAATAACAGGTGCAAGTTGGAACTTGTCAAAATTAGGGACGATTATCATTGATCAGTTTTCTTTCTCTTTTTTATCAGCAAAATAAAAATTTATTGATGAAAAAATAAGTACAAGCAGTACAATCAAATCACATCAATAAAAATGGACTAGGATAAAAGTATAGTAATTTAAGAAGAATATCTCAATAAAGTTGGCAAACTCAACAAGTCAATCAAAAGCAAAATCCAAGTCAAGATGGCAAGACCATGACACAAAACCACCTAAATGAAGATAAAGGCAAAACAGCAAACAAAATACACCCATCAAACAAACAACTCAAGCCACTGATCAAAAGAAACCATCAACCATATACTATCAGCCCAAAGCAGAGCATCAACCAACAAAAATTCCCTCCAAAATTTTTGTACTCAAAAAATTCCCTCCACAATTTTTTTATTTATTCAATTATTTAGTTCCTAGAAAAGCTTTTATCAAAAAAAATTCCCTCCACAATTTTTTTATTTATTCAATTATTTAGTTCCTAGAAGAAGCTTTTATCACGAGATCCTACCAACTAATCTACAAATCTACATACTTTTACCTTCTTGCTGCTACATTTTTGAAATGTTTCATTTATGGGGACATTGAAGTGATCTGAAGAGACAATATGGTCCAAAACTGATTTTAGCTCGGTATCTGCAAGTTATGGACATGTCATAAATTAGTAGCAAATAACTATACATATATAACTCAAGCAGGAAAATTAAATTAAATTAAAAAATATGCCTAGTCGACTTACACGAATTTGAAGATGGATCTAAAACATCAGCCACACTTTCCTTGCATGCTTGCAAATGACTCGAATGTGTGCTCCAAGGATCACTGAGCTGTCGTTTCATTTCTTTGCTTATTTTTCCAATCTTATCAAAATCTACATTTTCAAGTCCTACAAATTTATTTCTTTCGATGTTCTTCAAGTTGTTTAAATCAGCCTTTTCTTTGCTTGATGACAAGTCAAAAAGTGAACCTAAGTATATAATTTCTGTGAGAGCTGTAATCTCACTTTCTTTTGACTGAACTAACTGTGGTTGTCTTTGACCGATGAACTTCTTTAGATTGTTAAAAATCTCATCATACTCATCAATCAACCAACTTGTTTCATCTTTCTGCTTAATCATGTTAAGCTCTTCTTTGTTCAAATATATCCCATGTTTAAATTTTTCTTCAAGTTGTATGAGTTGATCCATCTTTCTTAACAGCTCTTGTCTTCTCTGTTCTAACATTGCCACCGGAGCTGACAAATCTTCCATGACCAAGTATAAGAAATTGGAAAACCAGAGTTGGGGTAAGATACTTCAGTGCAATACTCACCAAACCGAGTAGGAAACGATTCAGAGGTAGACGAGACTGCAAGTTTGACTTAAACAGCTCGATCAAAAGGGTTTTTTGAAAGCAAAGGTAAGGTAAGGTAAGGATTCAGAGGTAGACGAAGGTAAGGATTCAGAGGTAGACGAGAGTAATAATCTGATTCTCTTCTCTCTCCGAGACCGCAAGTTTGAATTAAATAGTTTGATGAAAAGAGTTTTTTTGGAAGCAAAGGTAAGTTAAGGCAAGGATATCTTCTACCATGTTAACTCAAGGTATGGTAAGGATATCTTTTACCATGTTAACTCAATAATTTCTCTTTTTGACGTATTCCTCAAAGGCCTTTTTTTGGAAGCAAAGGTAAGGTATGGTAAGGATATCTTCTACCATGTTAACTCAAGGTAAGGTACGATTTCTCTTTTTGACGTGTTTCCTCCCCAACGGTGATAGTGAGATTACTTCTTGGAATTGGGGTGCCTGCTGTGCACCCAGCACAGCAGGTGCGGTTTTATGGGTTTATTTCGGAGTTCATTGTCATAATTTAAACCGTTCAAATTTTAGAGTATATTGAGTAGAATATACCTATAAAAAATTAAGTTAATCGTTAACCCTTTCATCCACACACATTTGTATTCATTTTAAAATTTTAAATCACAATGTCATTTATTTTTAAAGATACAAATTTGTATGATTGAAAGGATTAACGATATCCAATTAACTTAATTTTTTACAAGTATGCTCTAATTGATATATTTTAAAATGTGAACGGTTCAGATTATTAAAACGGGTTCCGAAATAAAGGCATAAGGCCGTGTAACAGTGCCAGTAGTGCTGAATGCACAGTAGGCACCCCAAATCCTTACTCTTCTTTGAGTGATATGTTTTTGCTCTAATATATTTATTTTGTTCTGATATGATGAGCTAGCGTTATTAATTTTTGCAGATGGATTATTTGACCGGAACCATTATGCATAAGTGGTCTTTGAGCAACCATATAACGTTTTGATTTACATGATTTAAATCCAAAAAAAAATTTAATTTTTATTTTTTAAATTTAAGATAAATTACTTACACCACCTTTGATGTTTAGTTAAATTATTGATTTTTTTTGAGATTTTAGAAATTGCATCTCGCTCTTTGAAGTTTATATTCGCATAATAATTTATCCCTTGTCGTGAACTAAATGTTAGGAATTGTTAACAGAAGCATACTGACATCACCAAAATATATCTTGATGGACGATATTTTTCCTGGTACCTTTCCAAAGCACTAAACAATCTGATTTAACCTAAAATTCCTTTGATAAGCCAACAAAATTTACAAAAGAACTACGTTATATGGAAAAGGAAATTAAGAAAAAGTAATTTGTCTATGAGTTTTGAAAAGAGTTTTAAGGTCTATCTTAAAATTTGTTGGGCTTATTTTTTAAATTGTTTTAAAGATTTATTAATTTTATCTTTTTAGGGTAAATATTTTTTATTATAAATATTTATTTTTTTTAATGTGCGCTGTATTTACTATATTCATGCACTGTATTTTTTAAAATATTTTAAATATGTAATTTTTATTTTAAATATTTTTTAAATTTTAAATATTTTATATTATTTTTCAAATATTTTAAATTTTTTGAATTTTTTTTAAATTTTAAAAAAAAATTGGATCATTCATATATATCAAAATCATAACAAATTATTTGGTTAATACTTAAGAAATAACAAAATATTTTTTCAAATAAATAAATAAATAAATAAATGTTCTTCTTCAAAAATTAAAAAAAAAAAAAAACTTTTTGAAAAGCATAACAAATAAAAAATAATTTTCAGAACAAAATCATTTTTTTTTTTTTTTTAATTTTTTTAAATAGAGTTTTGTAAAGAGTTTTGAGATTTTTTTTATTCAAATCATGATTTGAGTTCTAAACCAAACGCTACCTAAGTTTTTGGAACCATGTTTGATTTTTTGTTTGGAAAAAAAATTCAATTTTTTTTTTAAAATGAAACTAATTTAATAAAAATATATTTAATTTGTAAAAATTATTTCTAACCTCTCAAAAGTAAAATTATATGAAATGATAATTATTTTTTATTTTTTAATTCTTAACCAAATTAATTTTTAATTTTTTTTTAAAAAATTTCTAAAACAAGTACTAAGCAACCTATTGATTGACTCGACATGATGTGTCAGCCAAATATCATCATTTCTCTACATAACACAGTTAGGGGTATTTTAGTCAATTTACTATCTCTATCAACGACGTTAATTGCAATGGGGCGAGATGTAATATTTGAAACCCTATGGAAATCTATAATTTAGTTAAATCTCAAGGGGCTGTAGGTAATTTGTTCTAAAATTTATAATCAAACAAAATTTTCAGTACTCAATTAAATTTTTTTTTTTTTAAATTCATAATCAAACTCTTTTCAAAACTCTATTTAACAAAAAAAAAAATCATTTTTTTTATATTGTTCTTTAAAATTATTATTATTATTATTATTATTATTATTATTATTATTATTATTTTACATTTTTTCAAAAAAAATATTTTCTTATTTTTTTAAGTATTGGCCAAATAATTTGTTATGATTTAAATATATATATATGTGCGATCTAAATTTAAAAAAAATAAATATTTAATTTTAAATAAAAAATTAAAATATTTTAAAATTTTTAAAAATAAAATAAAATACTTAAAATATTTTTTTTAAAAAATACACGTACAAATGTAGTAAAAATATATGGGGACTTGTGTATATGTCATAATAGTTAGACTTATTGTCTAATAGGTCATGTGAGAATTAATGGCATTTTTCATCAAACACTTTTTAAAAAATCGTCACAAAAAAAATTACTAATTTTCAACTTTCAGTGACAGTTTAAAAAAAATTTCACAAAAAAACATTATCAATTGTAAGTTTTAGGGATAATTTATGAAAAATATGACCAAAAAAAAGTCACTTTTAGCAACATTGTAAAAAATGGTGAAAAAAATTTATTGTTGGTCACAATTTTATTAGGACTTATTTTCAATAGGACTTAATTAAAATTAAATCCAACTATTAAGACCTATTAATAATTTATCCAAAATATATTTTCTAACTTTCTAAAAATATTCTATTATACTTGGTTGTCTAAAAACCTTAATGTATTGATATTTGCTTTCTAAAAAAGAATCTTAAAATACTGCAGTAGGTTTGTCTTTTTCTTTTTTTTAACTGGTGCTTATTTACTTTTCAGTCATTTTCATTGTATCTTATTAGTTATTTTCAATCACTAACTTAAACTCATAAAATTTAAATTTAGGTAAAAATATTAAAAATACTCTCAGACCCAAAGTTATATTAAATTGAATTTTACTCAAATTTTTATTCAAATTAAGGGAGACTCATATTCTTACTCAAAATTTTTAAAGTTATTTCACGACTCTCAAATTTAACACTCGTCATAGTAAATTTTTTACTCAAATTTATGCTTAAATTTGAGTTTGTCAATTGGAGTTGTTCGTATTAAATAAAACTTTTATTTAAATTTGAGTAAAAAAAAATTTCATCAACTTTTTTTTTTTTAACTCAAAATATAAAATATACATTGAGATAATAGAAGTAAGAATAAATTCTTTAGCCCAAAAATGTTGGCAAGATTGACAGCAAAACAATGATAACTCTCAAACAAGCAAAAGCTTAGAAAAGTGAAGCACCCAAATCCACAGCTCCAGCATAAATAAAGCAACAACCTTTGTTTGAACTAGCCATGAATTAAAAAATAACTAGTTTGAATTAGTTTAATTTTATTTTTATTTTTTTTGGATCTCTTATCAACTAGGTTGCTGGTAGTTTTGGTCAGGTCGTTTTCTTTTGCGGGATTGTTTGGGATGTCCTAAATAAGTGCACTTTTTGACTTTTTATGAAATATGGATTGAGTTTGAGTTGGGTTTGAAGTGATCTGTTAAAGAGATGATGTGACTTAAATAAGATGATGTGAGAAATAGGATAATACTTTTTGACTTGTTAGCTTTTTTTAAACATGCCAAACCAAGCCTAGTCTTTGTGTACTGTTGTGTTGAAGGTCTCTCTTCCTTTAGCTGCATAGCACTTTGGCTTAGGATCTTGTTTTTCTTTTTCTGCTATTTGTGTGGTGTTGGTGCTTCTATATGATGGCTGTACCATAGTCCCTTCATTTTGTCTCGTCTCTAATGAGATCCACACCTCAGTTAAATAACAAACTGCAGAAAATACTTCTTTAAATGCCAAGGCCATGCTAACTCCATCACGATTTTAGAACATCTCTAATTTCAATCACTCCCGTAGTAAAAGGAACAATAAGGGCTGCATATGGATTTCATCATTCTTATCAAATTCCGATGTCATTTCACGATCTCCTAATTAATTATGCTCTTCGTCATTTTTTCGAGATCCACCTTAACTCCCCTCCTTATATTTACTGTCATTTATTTTTTTTATCAGGAAACAAAATTTATCAATGCCACTCTTGCACACGTGAAATAAAAAGCAGAGTACCAAAATGAAATGCAACAAATAACAATGCCACTCTTGCACACAAGAAATAAACAACTCCCAGCACACAAGGTCAATGCCTGCTGTTCTCACCAGACTAATTATACCCAATAGATTTTTACAATCCACAAAAATTGAAAAACCATGGACAATAAATTGGGCCTGCCAATATCTTAAAATCCTGAATTCTTAAATTTCTTGGCTTATTCCCTTTTTTCTTGTGAATTGTTAGAGCGTTCCATTGAACTCTGCAAAGCATAATGTCCAAAAGACAGTATGAGAATTACCCCACAAAAAAGAGATTATGCATTTCCTTAATAAATAAATGTTCAAATATTACCTGGAGCAACTCTGTGAATGACACTTGACTTTGAAACCATTTAGTGGAACCAAGAATTCCATAACTAGCAGAAGGCAAGGATTCATGTCCAATTGGATTTTGTTCTTGTAGGAAAAACATAAATAATACACGGCGGAAATAAACAGATTCAAGCATAACTTTTACACTCAAACCAAGTCCATGAACCATGTGAGTGAATCACGTGCCCCATTTTGGTTACTTTCGGTTATTTTAGGTGACTTTTCTGCAAGTCAATATCACTGGCATAATCAAGAATCTGTCTTTACATTTTTCCTAGTGTTGTTTGATATCCATTGTTCAAAATTATGTATTGCATTTATGCTACTATTTCACCTCATATAGTGAGATGTGGCAAGAATAAGATCAATCAGAAGAAGTTGGAAGTCCTCCACACTGCTGGCTCAAAGGCCTCTAGAAAAGTGCAATATGATGAGGTATTAAACATATTAGGAAAATCTCTTTTAGCACTCTGTGGTATACATGAGGTGAAGCCATGCTTGCTTCAAGCATGCAAGATGTATTTGTTTGGTGTCCCATTTATTTATGAGGTGAATGTGAAAGTTGTTTGCGTGCCAATTTCCAGGAATTAGCAACTGAGGTTTCAGGACTCGAGAAACAAAGAGATGAACTTGAAGCTGAATTGAAAAAGGTATCCCCATCATCTCTCTTTTTCTGTCTTAATCACTTGAAAATGAGGGTTACAAGGATGGACTTCTCCCGACAAATATTGTTCTCGTGAAATTTGTAGTTGTGTTTATTTATTTATTTATTTTTTCATAGTAGCTACAAACCCACATTCCAGCTTCATCTCTGGACACCAAAACCACCTAGTCTTGGAACTCTTTTGCACAACCATCTATGTTGAGCTTTATTTTACCTGTGCCTGGAGAAGACCACTTAATTAGTTTAATGAGTTCTATATTAGCAGATATAGAGGACTGGAAAGTTTCTTGAATCACATAAGCATACTCTAGGATGAGTTTCCGACTCCCCTGGTAGTAAAATATTTCACACATTTGTTTTTATATCCTTCCAAATTTTGCCGGTGAGTAACAATGAAAAGTATGTTCCACAGGGTGTTCCCATCAATAGAGTTTTCTTATGCACTTATTTTCAATTCACAATTGGAGAGGCATTTCAAGATCTCCTAATCTATTTGTCATCAGAGCAATCCAAACTTCTCTGGCTTTATATTCTCCCAATACTAGATGGTAAAATTGGGAGGTTTTTCATTTGACTTTCAGATGTATTTTTGTGACATCAAAAAAAAAAAATTTGCAATTGATGGCAGTTGATGTACAACGCATCATAATGTTATGTCTGTTAATGGTAAGGAAATGCTGCAGTCTGCAGTATAACAACTTTAGTAGTTTCCCTTCTTTAGATTCAACTGCATCATCGTTAAGTAGGTATGTTGTATTAATCGTTGGAAATGGTTCGAAAAATTTCTGGGTAAACCAGAATTTTTTCCTAACTTTGGTCAATTATTTAGGTGGGACCCGTACGCCAAATTTGGCTGGTCTAAGTGGTAACGCATTCTATACCGCGTTGTGATTCACGTGGTATATTTGGTTAGTCAAAACCATTATCGGGTGAATAGGAAATTGAAGCCAAAGTGAGCTCCATGAAAATAGAGTTTTGGTGGAAATTCCTTAAGGTTGGAAAATGGCTTGTCCCACATTGATTTGATGGGAAGTTTTGAGTCAGTTTATAAGGCATGGGATTGGACCTTGAGGTGTGCCCCAAGGGGTACCCAAGTTTTGTAGAGAGGGGGGTTATGGGCAAAATGGACTAGACCCATTGGACCCAAAAATCACCACACGCGCGCACCGCCAGTCAGGTAGGCTGGGCTTGGCTTGGGCGCGGGTGCATGGTTGGGTTGGGCTTATTCAGCGCAATACTAATCTTTTTGGAAATAAAATCTGTCCAACTGTTATCTGTTTGAATTTTGAACCCAACAGATTTAAATCTGTTTAATTCAAAACCAATAGCCACTACTGAATCTATAAATAGGCAGCCCTCATTTGATGTTTTCATTCATCAGATTCAAAAATTTCATACTTCTCCTCTGCAAATTTATTCTTCATTTTGCTGCATTTAATTCTTGCGAGAAAGAGTGTAAACACTAAGTGTGTTCGTTGAACAAACAAATTGTAGTGCTGTATTTATTTGTTGTTGATCATTTCATCCTGAAAGATATGAGAAAGAGTGTAAACACTAAGTGTGTTCGTTGAACAAATAATTTGTAGTGTTGCATTTATTTATTGTTAATCATTTTATCCTGGGAGATAGACATCCATATTCTGAAAGCACCATGGAGAGAACGAATCTGTCTTAAGGATATAGTGTCGAACACTGGACTTGATCAGAATAATATTCAAGATATTAATCAATACCCAAACAGAATTAATTAATTTAATTACAGTGAAGATTGTCCAACATTAATATCTAAAACATGTTCCATTATTGGCTTACATTCGCTTCTTATACAGGAAAGCAAGTCTATCAGTGTTGAAGTAAATTGGGGTGTGAGGTTTAATGATCTGAAAGATGTTGGTATTTTGTAGAGACCCTAATTTTTGTAATTACCTTTAAATCTCTAACCTTGAGTTTATTTTAATAAAGCCCTTGAATTTTTGCTTAATTGCGTTTTAAACCGTAGAATCAGAAAGCATCGCGGATTAATCCAAGTAAACCCTAATTGATCTGAAAACCCTATTATTAATTAATGGACCTTGTAATTATAGATTAATTACTTTAAAAATTTTAATTTCTGATAACGTTGTTTTCACTCAGTTTCTCACCTTTCTTTGAGCTTTAAATTAACAGGACTTGAATTTATTATTTTAACTATTTTCTAATAATAGTATATTAATAATAAATATCAAGGTTTTATAAATTTAGACTTAAAGCCTCGTTTGGGAACAGGCTAATTTAGTAACTTTTTGGCTATTTGGCTAAAATATGAGTTAAAAAAAACTAGTATGTTTGGGATGACTTTTTAGCTTTTTACGAAAAGATGTGCAAAAAGTAGAGAGAAAAGAGAATCTTTGACTTTTTGGTATGGGTTGTTGGCTTTTTGGCTAATTTAGTAACTTTTTGGCTTTTTGACTAAAATAAAGGGTTCCCAAACGAGGCCTTGGTCTCTATATACTTCTATTTTATTTCATTCCAAACCTTAATTGTAATATGTTATTAATTAATGTACTTATGCCTATTATTTTATGTATATAAATACAAATATCTCCTATATACATATATATATATTTCTTGGAGTCTAAGCAGTTGGCCATATGACTGATGAAAGGGCCTTGATGGCTTTGATGGACAATTTTGACAAATTGCACTTATGGAACTTAGTCCCTAAGAAACCTCTCAATCCTTTCTCTATATATATGCACACTTCTCCCCCTCATTTTACACATTTTCAGCCATGCACTAGAGGAGTGAGAGAGATTGATCTTGGAAGAGAGAGAGAGAGAGAGAGAGAGAGAGAGAAAAGAATTGTGTTGAGTCTTGTGCAACGAAGGTAAACCTACATCGCCTCTTCTCTCAAGTTCTTTTACCACTTGTTTTTCCCCTCCTAATACATGCTATTTACAAATATATCTTGTAGTCTAGGCCTGCATACTTGTATAAATGTGTATTAATCAAGAAATAATGTGTTTCTCCTTCTTTCTTAAATTTCCAATAGCAATTCTTTTAACTCTCTTGAATTTATTTTCCTATCAAAACTCCATAAACTCAAAATCTGTTTTTATGGGATAATATTTGATATGTCTAGAGTATGTGATAATTTTGGTAGGACCCAACCTAAACAATTTTTCTAAGTTTGTTACTCACAGAACCAGAAAAATAGTCAACTTTCTCTATTTTTAGAAAATTCTAAAAAAATAATCTTGAGTCCACTTTTATGTCAAAATCTTAATCTTGCTGTTATATTTCAACTAAAATTTGTTTGAACTCAAGAGAGTGAGGGGTTTGAGAGAAAAATCGATTTGTGTAACAATTAATGAATCTAGATAGATCTTGGTAATTCTGAATTATCTTAAAATGTAAAATACCTATCCTATTTTTAAATTGAATTTAAAACTAGACTTATTTATTTACAAACTCACATGAGGCCAGGTACTTAGGGCCAATAAAAGTATTTTTTTTCATAATTATTTTTAAACTGGTTCAAATCTGAAAATCTAGAAATTTGTGTTAATATTTCTTGGTTTGCAACTCTTATGTCCTATATTTCTTGAATGCTTAAGTCTTGATACGTGATCTATGATAAATTGTGAATTTGTTTTTACCATGCATGAATTACTTGTTGTTTAGTTTAGATTTGTAATTATCTTGACCATGCTATGCTATAACCAAGAACATAATGCAGTTAATAAAGGGGAAATCAAATGGAATGGTAAAGAGTTGCGATCATTGTAGTAAATTTTATGAGATAATGCACGATGGATTCAAGAATATGATATAGTGGAATGTATTCCATTTTGGTGAAATCATGCGCAAGTGTGTTTTCGAATCCTAACATGGCACGAAAGTATGATATAGTGGAATGTGGCAGTGAGGGTCTCACACAGCGAGAGTATCCCTGAAAGCCCGTTCCCTTGGGGCAAACCGTGATGTCACCACTTGGGTATGTAACCTAGGTGCGTGGGCATCATTGGTAATTGTGCGGCAAGCGTCGCACTGGTGGTTATGCGGTAAACGACGCATTGGTATTTGTAATAACTAAGGGGGAGCCAGAATTGCTTGTAGCCAATGTTAGTGATAGGATAGGAACGACATTCCGCGGGGAGTTGCCTAGAATTAACTTAATTGACTGTTATTCTTGAGAACTGAAATTTAATTATAAGCTCTGTTTAATTATTGCTTTCAATATGATTATGCCGTTATTTTACTTGTGTATTTGGAATGGGAAAAGGGACGGGGGGGTGTGTACGTATTTATTAGGCATTCCAAGCTCATGACGTTTTATGCCAGGTGAAGGTGAGTTTTATACCAAAGACGTAATTCCTTAAGGCTTTGAGGAACCATGGCTGCCCTAGAGATTGGATTTTATATTTCCTATATTTTAGATAAACCTTTTTTATCAAGACACTAAACTATATTTAATGACTTGAAGAATTTTATATAACTATTATTAATATTTTCTTTTAGTATAATTATTTATATTTTGTGCTTAATTATTTATATAATGTTGTTTATCCGCTAATCAAACCCTGGTGTGTTGTTATATTATAGTACTGATATTCCCGAAATTTGGGATGTCACATATTTTGAATACACTATAAAAACATTTAACATTCTCCTCCCTGATTTTACTGAGTGAAAGTATTGATGCCTTATTATTCCAGTGTCAGCATTTTCTCATGAACCTATGGAAGGAGGTCACATTGCATATCGGTTATGGAATAATTTTGAATTTGTTGTGGTTATTTTAAAAAATTACTATTGTATTGAATAGATCATTGTTGTTGGTTAATTTTGATGTTTGTTTTCAATAGTTAGTGAAATACTTAAAATATTTTTTAAATAAAAAGATTATTACGTATGTGTATATGCATATATATATTGTTTCAAGTATTTATTCAATACAAAAGCAAAAAGCAAAATAATAATAATAATATATATATATTAGCAACCCACAATTTTATTTTATATTGATATGAAATATTGTCAAACATTTAGAAACTAATTTTAATGGTCTCAAAAACCAAAACTTTTAGAAGCTAGTTTTAGTTGTCTCACAAACCAAAATTTTTTGCAACATAATTATGTCCTTAAAAGTTTATTATTTGATTTCTAACAAACTTTTAGAGACAAATTTTAATTGTCTCAAAAAACAAAATTTTTTGCCACCACATTATTTTGTCCTTAAAAGTCTATTTATAGTTACGAATTCAAAATTTTGTCACTAAAAGTCAAATTTTTGACTTTTCCAAATAATCTATTATGGACTAAGCGCGCGAGAAGCTAAATTGTTTGGCTAAAGCTTTTAGTCACAAACATTACTCTTTTAGAGACACTTTTAGGGACAAAATGAATTTGTCCCTTAGAAGCCTATTTGTTATATATTGCATCTGTCTTATAAATGAATATACTTCTCAATCCATAAGATAAGCAAAATGTGAGCATAGCAACTCACTAATGAAAAAAGAATAATGTTAGCAATGCCCTAAGTAACCACACATTCAGAAAATAATTATCTAGGTACTAGAACAAAACTTACATTTCAAGATATGTATTCATGTATAGTATATTAGGTTCCCGCATCAATTAAAATCTAAATTACGACTTTTAGTGAAACAATTGTCTATAGATGCCAATTACCATATGTAGAAACAAAACAAAACAAAAAAAAGCCATTCTTATGGCTTGACACATTCATATAAATCATTTCGCAAAATAAAACACCAACAAATGTGAATTGAAGTAACTAGACCAAGGAAGTTTTAACTTAAACAGCTAAATAGAAACTGAAATTGTGAGCATTTTTATATCATAAATGAGTTTACCACCATTATGCTAATGCTCTCTCTCTCTCTCTCTCAATGTGGGCGTGTGTGAATGGAAATGCAGTTCCTCCCATACCTGCTACAGCGTGTTGATTAACTAGCCTCCCCTGATCATGTGTGTATTAATTTCTCGAACAGGATTACCTTTTCCCTTTTGAATAACTTTACCAGCTACACCATCTTGATAAGAATTTGGTTTTCCTTCATGTTGAAATTCTGTGAATGGAGGACCACATTAACATAAACTCACAGGATATTTACCCAAATGATAGATCAAAGTAATAGTCAGAAAAGAAAATTCTGTACTCACGTGGTCGTCGAAAATAGATCTGATGCCCTTTGTTCGGAATTTTGCACCTGCAACAAAGTTGACACTTGAAAGTCATACAGATGTGATAAGAGTTCCTCTCAATTTTTTTCTCCTTTCATTGTCATTCTTCTTTTTCTTAGCACATATTCTCGACCCTAAATACATTTCCTTACTCTGTTGTTCATCTAAACAAACAATTTGGCCCCCTTTTTTGTCAAAAAATATATAAAGCAAAGAATCAAATGTAGATATCTCTCACATACGAAGTTCAAACAATTGCTTGGATTGAAAAGATACAATTATAGATTATCAGGGCATCAAACCACTCAACACTATACCTTCTACAACATTAATAGAAATTCAGATTAAATTAGCCTTTCAATTAAAGCAAATTGAGCTGGATACAAGGTTCTAACATCTTGCTTGGTATTGTGATGGCTTCTAAAGAAGTGATTTTGAGTGAAATGTTATGCGGAGACTAAAACTACACATCAAATGTTTTAAAGATGCAATCAAGCACACCCTAATGAAAATAAAGGGCAGCAAAAATGCTTCCAAAGTAAATACACCGCAATACCAAACAGGGCCAAAATCACAATCATCTTCGCCAATACAGTATAATAGGAGAAATGCAAATAGATTTGCAACACCAAAGAAACATTGTTTTTGTCGCACAAAAAATGCTAAAGCTTCAAGCCATTAACCTGGCACAAATGAAGAAGAGGAACAAGATCAACAACTCTAAGACAAATTATAAGCTTGACTAGCTCAGATTCTTTCCTTCCTCCTTTCTAATTTTTTCTTCTTTTTCTCTTGTATCAGAACTAGCCATAACAAGAGCCATTCTCCTGTCATACCACCATTATGACTTCACACATGAGCATTACACTGATTACAGTCTATGTCTACTATGGTAGACTATCAAGGGTACAACCTTGGCCCAATTTTCATTTATCAACCATGATGTTACATAATGGCAGCAATTTTACAATCTTGGTCCCCAAGACTGGGGACAAAGGCACACTTAGGCCAAAGGGGGTCATGGCCACCCCCAACCCTTGGTGCATAGTGTACATCAAGGCTCAGAATTTGTATAAGGAATTTCCCCCTCCCCCCTCCTTCCAACAAGAGCAGCTACTAACATGCACTAATTTGCTTCTTTTTCTCTTCACATTCCTTTTTTCTCTAAAAAGAAAATGGGATTATTTTATTTTATTTTATTTTCCTTTTTCAATCTTTCACTGTGACTCTTTCACTTCATTTTGCCAGCATTACTTCCAGGAGATTTTAAATACAAAGGGAAAAAAAACTAACATGTAAGGAATCACATGGGCTCACAAAAAGCCTCTCCTCTTTGGTTCTTTCATTCACACACCACATCTGACATCCCATCCCCCGTGTTCTCTCTCTAATTCATAGGAGAGAATGAGCCTCTCTCCATTTTTGAGTAATCCAATCATCTATAGTTTAGTTTTATTTGGGCTTCGAATACTAGATTTGCACACTTACCCCTTCTTTAGAGAACTTGGGGCTTTGAATTCATTGTCACATAAACTTTTGTTTTTATAGCTTCAGTTTTTGGACTCTCTCCCTTCTAAACATGATTTGGTCATCAATAGCTTCATCTACTATCAAACCATGCATTTGTCATAAGTAGTATATCTGCATGCCCCTTCTCCAAAAAACACGGCCTTAGAATTCGTCATCCATCTAGTTCCTATTACATAAATTGGAATTTTTTTTTTAAATGTCATTGCTTCAATTTTTTCATTTTATTGCTATTTCATTATAAATTTAGTTGGTACCATTGTTTTTAGAAATGTGCTTGCTATTTTTATTTTGGTCTAATAAATATAGCTTGTATTATTAGTTGTAGTTTTTTTATAAACATGTTCTTGCCGCCACAAAAATAAAATTCTAGATTCGTCCCAGCCTAAGACTCATTCATTGTCATCAAAGCTACTTAGCCCACCAAAACCACATCAAGCATTCAAGCCAACCTCTAGTTATTATGTCAGAGATGCATATCCAATGTGCACATATGTTTTCAATATGCTCTTAAAAGCTTTTTTTTTAAAGTTATTTAAGGAAAACTAAGACAATGACAGTAATATCTTACAAAGATCTACTTAGAATATAACATGAGTAAAGAACATACTATGCATGAACTGTTAACTGTCATTCAGCATGTAAAGTAAACAAGCTTACAATTAACTTCCAAAGCCATGAACATTGAATGTCTTACTGAAAATTGAAGCATAAAAAATTTACAAGTACCAAATGGGGTCAAATTGGATTGCTTAGGCCCCATCAAAGTCCAACCCAAACTTTTGGTCAGGTTAGGGGTTCCAACAAACCAAGCCACAAATGTAGAAACTTCAATACAAGAATAGATGTTGACAAAGATGGCATGGACTTGAAAGTAGAACCCATCCAAATTGTAACCACAAATTAAAAATAAAAAATGACAAATATTTGTTTCAAAGAAGCCAACAAACAAAACAAATATCAGACTTTACCATATAACGAAACCTTAATTCAAACAACAAATATTAGAAAATGTGTGCACAACTTCAACCATAAAACTAAGAAAAAAGTAGTGAAGATCTTGCTAATTGTGGAACTAAGTTCCAAATTACTTTCAATCTATAGGGCTATGCATGCAAAAAGGATTAGGCTGGATACCTTAACTTATCCCAATGAGGATGTTTTAGTTATTTTGTGACAAAAGACTTAATCCTGAGATAAGTTATTCCACCTCCCACATATGCTGGATAGAAGGGCCCTCAAATAAGTTACTTGGGTCACAAAATCTAAACCAAACATGGGATAATTTATCTCGGAATAAAATAGTCCTATCTTGTCCCCTTGTTCATGAATCAATCGTTGACATGTATGGTGAGTTGAGCATGAAGCAATTAGAGAAATTCCTTAAGAACTGCAGTCCAATTTTTATATTCTAGTGCTATCATAATGTCATGCAATAATTTTCCATGGTAAGAAATAAATGCAATGGCATGAAGATGATAGTAAAATGGCAGTAATCATGAAATTAAAGGATGAGAAAGGCGATAAAACTAATAAGAACTGCAAAAGTGATTGTCATAAAAGAGGCCAAAAAAGCAACAAATACAAATAAATTGATACCTTGCTGAAAACATTCCCAACTTTGGGCCTGGGTCGATGATCCAGTCAGCTTGTGTCACATTTTCTGCTACAAGATAGCGTTTTGTAAACTCCGTCCCTTCTAACAATTCAACTGAGTCAACTTCAAATACGCATGCCCGAACATGACGAGCACGTCCTCCGGCATTGCGAGATGTGTAGATGCAAACTAGGCAAAACACATTGTTCCTAAGATGAACCACAAACCCCACAGTCGACTTTGAAGCAGTGACTGTATCGGTTACATGATTCAACCCAAATATTGGGACTGTAACCAAACTATCATCATCTGGAAGAGGATCATCATCAAATGTTTCAGCTTCTTCTTCAGTCCCTTGTTCTTCATCCTCCTTTCCTGCAGTTAAATCATACGCATATACCTTCATGATCTTTCCAGGTTGATCAAAGATAGTCTGATACAACAGATAGTCTACAACCTCAGCCTCAAAGAACCATGGGCCTACACTTAAATTATGAAGTATCATATCATCTGATCCAGCACCGGCAGCGCCACTACTGTCACCGCCATTGTGCATCTTCCATTCGTTTTCAATAACATTAAAGGAATACAAAGTAACACCATTATATGAGTGAAGTAATAACACATAAATATTAAGGCCAATGACTGTGTGCCAGCGAAATTGCACGCCAGAAGACTTCTTATATAAGGAATGGAATGGAGGATTGGGCAGAGGGGTCCAAACATTGCCAAGTTCTGGATCAAGGACCTCGAACACATGGCATATTGTCTTAGTTTTTCCAGAATCAAATATGGAATTGCCAGCAAGGGCATATATTTTTTTATTCACAGTAACAACAACCGGATTTGGCTTCTTGGCGTTCAACGGAGGACCCTTCTTCCACTGTTTCTCATTGCAATTGAAATCCCAAATATATACTTCCCTGGGGTAATTTCCAGTTTCCCAATCAATTTCACCACCAAGTACATAAATTTTAGACCCTAGTGAGGCAAAACCAACTCGCGATGTTGTACTGGCATGTTTCAGTGGGCTTAGTGGAAAAATCCGAAGTTCTTCACTTGTATCAATGGCCAACACATTAATACGCTTTTGCAGCGGCAATTCAAACAACAGGCATATACATGCACTCTGCTTAATCTTGCTTCCTTCACCGTCGCTGTTGCTGTTGCCGTTCACTTTCCCTTTCCCTTTCCCGTTGCGCTTCTTCTTGCTGCTTTGATTCCAACCTTTCATTGTCACTGGCAACTCACTGAACAGGGCACAAAACAAACCCTACAATTCGAATATAAATTGTTGGAACAAAATCAAAATCTTAAATTAACATAATAAGATGCACGAAATTAACAAACAATCTCACTTGTGAAATCAATGACTTGATTTTCTTGATTTAAGACTCACCATGAGCATTGCACTAGAAATTCTAAATAATTTCACAAATAAGCCAATTGATATCAGGATTAAATTAAAAAACAATTGATTGATCGGGCTGAGCATCTATCACAATATGTTAATTATGATGTAGCAACAATCTTATTTTTATAATGTTTCTTTTGATTGGACACAGGGTGTAGCACTCGTGTATGGAAAAATAAATAAATAAAATGGCGAATGAGATGAAAACTTGTTGAATGGAATCCAAAAATAAGGATTACACTTAAAAAATAAATAAATAAATTAAAACCTTAAACATTGTGAAGAGCTACGTGTAGAGGAGAGGAAGAAACCTTTAACCTTTATGAAGAGCGTCGGAGTTCGGCAGGGAGGCAGCCACTGTGTTAGCGATATTTCTAGGTTTTCCCCATGGTGTTAACGACAGAGAAGAGAACATACAATACCGGTGTAGAGGAGGGCGTTCCTTGAGGACAAAAACTAGGGCATTCCTTTTTCAAGGTGAAAACTGTAGGACAAGGGAGTGGTGGAGAGCGCTCCTTGCTTGAGGACAAAAATTAGGCTAGGTTTGATTTGGTTGTGTGCCTTGCATAGCAAGTACTTATACCTTTTTATCTTTTTTTTTGTCATATAAAATTTTATTAAAATTTATATATTATATGGTATACGTGTAAATATTATCACAAAAATATATAAATTTTTATATAAAAAAAAACGTAAGTTTTCATAAAAAGGAATAAGTGATTTTACAAAAAGAGTAATTGATTTCACAAAATGACGCAAGTCAATACAAAAAAGGCTTAAGTTTTCACAAAAAAAGTAAATGATTTCACAAAAAAACGTAAGATTTCACAAACAGGTAAGATTTCACATAAAAAGTAAGTGCTTTCACAAAAAGGCGTAAATTTCATAAAAGGCATAAGTTATTTCACAAAAAGGCGTAAGTTTCACAAAAATAGTAAGTAATTTTACGAAAGGCGTAAGTTTTCACAAAAAGAATAAATGATTTCACAAAAAAGCATAAGTTTTCACAAAAAGGCGTAAATTTGCACAAAAAGCATAAGTTTTCACAAAGAGTAGTGATTTTACAAAAAGGTGTAAGTAATTTCACAAAAAGACATAAATTTTCAGAAAATGCATAAGTTTTCACAAACAGAGTAAGTGATTTCACAAAAACGTGTAAGTTTTCACACAAAAAAAAGTAAATGATTTGACAAAAAAGTGTAAGTTTTTACAAAAGGCGTAAGTTTTCACAAAGAGAATAAGTGATTTCACAAAAATACGTAAGTAATTTCACAAAAGGCGTAAGTTTTCTGAAAGAAAGTAAGTGATGTCACAAAAAGGCATAAGTAACAAAAAGGCGTAAGTTTTCACAAAGAGAATAAATGATTTCACAAAAAGACGTAAGTAATTTCACAAAAATGCGTAATTTTTCACAAAGAGAATAAGTGATTTCACAAAAAGACATAAGTAATTTCACAAAAAGGCGTAAGTTTTCTGAAAGAAAGTAAGTGATTTCATAAAAAGGCGTAAGTAACAAAAAGGCGTGAGTTTTCACAAAGAGAATAAGTGATTTCACAAAAAGACGTAAGTAATTTCACAAAAATGCGTAATTTTTCACAAAAGGCGTAAGTTTTCACAAAGAGGGTAAGTGATTTCACAAAAAAACGTAAGTGATTTCACAAAAAGATATAAGTTTTCACAAAAGACGTAAGTAATTTTACAAAAAGGTTTAAGTTTTCACAAAATGCATAAATAATTTCACAAAAAGGAATAAGTTTTCACAAAATGCGAAGTTTTCACAAAAACAGTAAGTGATTTTACAAAAAGGCGTAAGTTTTCACAAAGAGAGTAAGTGATTTCACAAAAAGACATAAGTAATCTTACAAAAAGAATAAGTGATTTCACAAAAAGGCGTAAACTTTCACAAAAAGAGTAAGTTTTCATAAAAAGAGCAAGTGATTTCACAATTTTCACAAAAAGACGTAAGTTTTCACAAAAAACGTAAATTATTTCCAAAAAAGGCATAAGTGATTTCACAAAAAAGCGTAAGTTTTTACAAAAAGAGTAAGAAATTTCACAAAAGGCTTAAGTTTTTACAAATAAAGTAAGTAATTTCACAAGAAAGCATAAGATTTTACAAAGAGGTGTAAGTTTGTCAAGAACTAGGAAAAAAAAAAGACACAAAAGGCGTAAGTTTTCACAAAAAGAATAAGTGTTTTCACAAAAAAACGTAAGTTTTTACAAAAAGAATAAGTGATTTCACAAAAAGGCGAAAGTTTTCAAAAAAAAAAGTAAGTAATTTCACAAAAAATGGAAAGTTTTCACAAAAGGCATAAGTAATTATACAAAAAGAGTAAGTGATTTCACAAAAAGGTGTAAATTTTTACAAAAAGAGTAAGTGATTTCACAAAAAGGCATAAGTTTTCACAACCGACGTAAGTTTTCACAAAAATGCGTAAGTTTTCAAAAAAAGAGTAAGTGACTTCACAAAAAGGCATAAGTTTTTACAAAAAGATAGGTGATTTCACAATTCACAAAAGGCGTAAATTTTCACAAAGAGAGTAAGTGATTTCACAAAGAGATGTAAGTGATTTCACAAAAAGGCATAAGTTTTCACATAAAGCATAAGTAATTTCATAAAAATGTATAAGTTTTTAGAAAATGTGCAAGTTTTCACAAAAAGAGTACGTGATTTCACAAAAAATAGTAAATTTTCACAAAGAGAGTAAGTATTTTCACCAAAAAGCGTAAGTTTTCACAAAAAGAAGTGATTTCACAAAAAAGTATAAGTTTACAAAAAAATAAGTAAGTGATTTCACACAAAAAAAAAAAAAAAAAGGAAGTTTTCACAAAAGGCATAAGTAATTTCACAAAAAGAGTAAGTGAATTCACAAAAAGGCGTAAGTTTTCAAAAAAAAGAGTAAGTAATTTCACAAAAAGGTGTAAGTTTTCACAACCGGCGTAAGTTTTCAAAAAAAGAGTGAGTGACTTCACAAAAAGGTATAAGTTTTCACAAAAAGAGTAAGTGATTTCACAATTCACAAAAGGCGTAGATTTTCACAAAGAGAGTAAGTGATTTCACAAAAAAGACGCAAGTAATTCCACAAAAAGGCATAAGTTTTCACATAAGGCATAAGCAATTTCATAAAAATGTGTAAGTTTTCAGAAAAGACGTAAGTTTTCACAAAAAGAGTAAGTGATTTCACAAAAAAAACATAAGTTTTCATAAAGAGAGTATGTGATTTCACAAAAAGACGTAAGTTTTTGTAAAAGGTATAAGTAATTTCACAAAAAAGTAAGTAATTTCACAAAAAAACGTAAGTTTTCACAAAAAGAGTAAGTAATTTCATAAAAGGCGTAAGATTTCACAAATAGACGTAAGTTTTGTCGAGAACTAGAAAAAAAAAAACACAAAAGGCATAAGTTTTCACAAAGAGAGTAAGTGATTTCGCAAAAAGAGTAAGTAATTTCACAAAAACGCGTAAGTTTTCACAAAAAGAGTAAATAATTTCATAAAAAAGTGTAAGTTTTCACAAAAAGAGTAAGTGATTTCACAAAAATGCGTAAATTTTCACAAACAGCGTAAGTAATTTCACAAGAAGGCCTAAGATTTTGTAAAAAGGCGTAAGTTTTGTCAAGAACTGAAAAAAAACCATAAAAGGCGTAAGTTTTCACAATGAGAGTAAGTAATTTCACAAAAATGTATAAGTTTTCACAAAAGGCTTAAGTTTTCATAAAAAGAGTAAGTTTTCACAAAAAGGCGTAAGTCAACACAAAAAGGTATAAGTTTTTACAAAGAGAATAAGTGATTTCACAAAAAGGCATAAGTCAACAAAAAAATGCGTAAGTTTTCACAAAGAGAATAAGAGATTTCACAAAAAGGCGTAAGTCAACACAAAAAACTGTAAGTTTTCACAAAATGCGAAAGTTTTCACAAAGAAAGTAAGGGATTTCACAAAAAGGCGTAAGTTTTTACAAAAGGCAGAAGTTTTCACAAAAGGCGTAAATGATTTCACAACTTATGTAATTGATATTTCAAAAAATATGTAAGTGATCAAAAATACCTGTAAATCTTTAGAGAACATTTTTATTTCACAAAATTACGTAATTTTCAGCAAGTCACGTAAGTTGTGTCACAAAACTCAGGGTAGTTTACACAAAATAAAGAGGAAATATCATTTTTCCCTCCAAACTATCACGCGTTTTTCATGTTGACCCCCATACTTTGATTTATTTCAATTTAGTACCTAAATTATCCACAAATTGATCAATTAGACCCCTATCGTCACCTTCCGTCCACAATTGGACGGAATGTGATGAGATGTCCCCTTGAACTATCTTTTTGATGGAATATAAGAGGGTTTCCCGCCATATGCAACCTCTCCCTTCTACTATATAACAAAGGCAAGTTCCCAACAAAAAAAACAGAGCATCTTTTCGGGGAGAAAATAAGGAATAAAGGGTCAAGAAATCATGGAAGATCGAGTCAACTAAAGGAAGATGGAGTTCAAGTGACATGGAAGACCTGAGATTCATTTTCTGTGGAAGACGAAGGGTGATACAAACATCATGGACTGATGCAAATCCTGGTAGGAGATTTCTCTGTTGTCCCACTAATGGTTGTAATCAGTTCACCTGGGTAGACCCACATCTGTGCTCATGGACAGTGCAAATCATCCCTGGGCTATTAAAGAAGGTCAACAAGCTAGAAGCAAGATTATAGACAAGGAATAGAAGAGAGGGAAAGCTATGGATATACTTGGCTGCCTCATGGTGCATCATTTTATCAATGTGGTTTGTAATGTAGTGTAAGAAAGAATGTAATAGGGGGGACTATTATGAATGAATGAATATAATGGGAGGAAATATTATGAATGAAATGTAATGAGGAAAATATTTTGAATGAAAATTTCAGGTGTTATGTTAAGGTTTTACTCTTAAAAAAAACAGAGCATCACAGCGTTTGTTTGTCCCTTAAAAAACAATTTGTGTTCACCCTTACAAAAACAGGGCATTATCATTTAAATTTTTTTTTTTAAAAAAAAGAAAAAAAAAAGTGGCATTGTGTGTTACTTCAACTATTTGTCATCTATCTATCAAAAAAACTAATTGGTGGCCTCTTTGAATGACCCCTTGGCAACCAATGAATAAAATACCTATCACTGCCATCCATCCATCAAATAGCAACCAATGAATAAAAAATCTATCACTGACATCCATCTATCAAATGACATTCATTCAATGAATAAAAAAACCTATCAAGGACATTCATTCAAAACACACAATTGGAATCCATCCATGTAATGGCAACCAAAACCAACACAAGTTACATTTACATAGAAATGAGGAGTACCATCCATTAAAATAGAGCATCATCGACAAAAACAACATTCATAAATTTGTCATTCAAGTTTTCAAAACACACAATTATTTGTGACAACCAAAATACTACCTTTACATAATTAACAATTCAGGACAACCATTCCAAGCAAAAAATCATTACATGTACAAAAAGCCCCAATGAGAAAGTCATGTAAATACTTCCTTCTTCTATCCAACAAAAAAAATTAAATAAATTTCAAGGATACTTCTTCTTCTGTGCAGTGGATGCTTTCTTCTTCTGTGCAATGGATGCTTCCAACTTCCAATCTCTATGTGCTCCATTTTTGTCACGCCCCAAGCTCCGTGACAACGCCGCACACTCATTTAAATGAGCATGCAAGGCTAAGAGTCCAATACATAACCAACAATGTAAAATACTCAAATTAAATCCTTAAATATCATAATGCTAAAAACCATACAAATAGATAATTCTTATCATATGAAATTATCCACCAAGTCCACTAATAAAAATAATAATAATAATCATCCAAGTACTTAATCATAGTCCTACTCTCGACACTCCCACAAGTAAAAATCTCGCGCAGCTCTACTCCTCAGAATCTGAAAAATAAAATAAGGGTAAGCTAGACAGCCTAGTAAATAACCAACCATTACTGTTAGCTGGATCAAGTATACAAAAAAAAATAGTCGATAACCAATAAATATATTTTTTGCTACCATTCAATAAATGAACAATTATTTTGTAAGATGGTTTCGTAGCTGAAAATAAATAGTGTAGTAATACATTTTAATTGAAAAGACAATGAGGTAATTCGATGAAATTTCGTTGTTCAAAATTGATGGTTCGATATTCAAATGGTTCAATGATGCAATTCACAAAACCCAAGTCTTGGTGACTACGGTCACTTAGCCCGTGACAAGGCCCAGAACCACACATAGGCCGGTGGTAAAGCCCCCAAAAGAAACTAGTTTCTGTGCCAATAAATAACTCCAATTGGCTAGGGTCCAAATCATAGTCAAACTAGAGTGATGTTTAAAATTCAAACAATACACAACTTTTAAATAAAATATTCGATATTTTCAGAATAAACATTTAGTACAATTTTCATAATAGTTCCACAAAATATTCAAATAATTTTCATAATAATTTTCGATGTTGTTTTATACTTGACCCATATTTTATTTTAAGAGAACATGAAAGCTATAAATAAATATTTATGATTTTAAACGATTCGATAGGAATAAAAATGAACCAACAGTGATAGAGGGTTACTTACCTCAAAAGCTTAGAAATAACACTCCAACACCAACTCCAAACACCCAACTCCACCACTTCAATCACACAAACCTAATAAATAAAACCTCAAATAAATTAATATTTCTTACATCTTACATACACCCACAAAAGCCCCACTATATTAGATTAATGTATTGCTTTAATATCTAAGAGATCAAACCATTCAACCCAACTTTAAAGCCAAACACACCCTTACACATAATACAAAACTCCATTGTTTCTATTACCCACCCAAAGTTACACTTACACATTGCACCCAATTCTCAAAACCTAAGTAAGCACCTATAGATCTTCCAAATCCCCTTAATGCATTGATTGTTAAATTCCTCAACATAAACATAATAATTAACAGTAAAGACAGATTTTACCTTAACCAATGAGTGTCCCAAAATCACCAACGTGCTGCCTCGAATCCCTATTGTAGCCTCACTTGAACCTCTCTTCTCTTTTTTCTTTTCTTTTTTCTTTTACCTTCTCAAACCCTAGCCGCCTATGGAGCAATTCACAGCCTCTGTTTTGTTTGTTTTCCAAGACTTAAAGCCACAATAAGTGGGCTTATTAACCTAATTTCTCAAAGTTACAAAATTACCCATCTAAGTAATAGGAAATACAATGCCATCTCATAACTAATTCTTTGATATTAATAAATGACCCATATAAATTAATTTAATTACTAATCTATCCAATAAAATAACCCTACACACAACTTGGGTTTTACAATTTTTCTGTCCAATGGATGCTGTTTTAAGGCCACTAGCATTGTACACTAGCTTGCCTCTCCACATCATTTGACCCTCATTTGGTGTGCTGGTTGAACTCATTGGAGATGGAGTTGATTGACGTTCTTGTACCACTCTTCCTTTAACTTGCAATAAGATTGAATTATTCACAATTAAACACAATCAAATATAGGACAGTTAAGTTACTATTTTAAAAAAAAAAAAAAAAAAAAAAAGAACACTGACAGCCAGTTTCTTCTGACTCGTGTGTCTCTTGACCTCAGGTGCTTCTACAGTTAATTGACTCTGAGGTTGGTTTGGTTCAGTTTGGCTTCCTTGAGGTTGGTTTTCTTGCATGTAGCTAAATCTGTCCTTGACCTTGCAACTTCTCTTGTTGTGTCCCACCTTCCCACAATTATTACAAATGATTTTAGTGCCCTGCTTTCCTAGCTTTGTTCCTTGAAATAGTGCCTCACTCTCCTTTATTTTATTTTGTTTAGGCCTCTCAGCTCTCTTCTTCACATCAGGTGGTAGCACCTTTGCATATTCAGTTCTTGGCCACATTTCTATACCATTAATAGGACTCAACATATTGGCATAGATCTTTAGATAAGTCTCCACCTTGTAATACTGATGAACATATTTTTCTAGTTTTTGACCCAAGAAATTTGCAGCAGCCATAACATAGGCACATGAAATGCCTGACAAATCCCACTTCCTGCAACCACAAGTCCAAGCTTGCAAGTCCAGCTTGTATTGCTCACCATATGGCCCTATAACCTCAAATTGCTCATTGCCATTTCATCTAGGAATCCATCTAGCTGCATCCACTTTCATTTTCTCCAAATGATTTTGAATCTTAAGAAATATAGGACCAATGTGTCTTTGCATTGCATCTCTTTTTTTTTTGAACTATTTCCATCAACAACAACCTAATCTTCTCTAACATTGTAACCACAAGTTTACTCCTAGCTTCCAAGATGCTTAAATTGAAGCACTCATGTAGACTGTTTAGCAAAAGGTCACACTTTGGAAAAGTATTGAAGTAGCTCCTACTCCAATGAATTGGTGGTCTTTCAACTAACCAATCATATGCCTTACAATCAATGTCTTTAATCTCTTCCATCACTCTGGTAAATATAGGAACAGTCGTTGCCCTTACAGCCTTCCCCAACAAATCTTTTAGAACCAATCCTTTGCGTTCACCCTTAAAATTGTTGTACAAATGCCTCACACAAAACCTGTGTGAAGCATTTAGGAACAACTCAGCCACTGCATTAATCAAACCCTTTTGTTTATCACTCATAAAGGTATAACAATGAGAGTTTACAATATTCAGATCATGTCCCAGCAGCTCTAGAAAACCACAACCATGTTTTCTTCTTCTATTTCTCAACAATTGCATAGGCAAATGGAAATATGCAATTGTTTGTATCTATCCCAACAGCAGTCAAAAGAATACCGCCATGTGACCCCTTCAAATGGCATCCATCAACTCCTATGACTGGCCTGCAAGTATTCATAAAAGCTTTCTTCAATGGATCCTAACACAAGTATAACTTTTTGAACTTTGACTCTGTATTGCTCCCATCACTAACCCTTGGATTACTCCCTTCATTAACCTTTGGAATATGTTTCACCTTCATACAGACTGTTGTCTCAGGATTGGTATTCCTAATCTCCTCAATGTAACTCCATAACATTGCAAACTGCTCAGCTACAATACCTTTTACTTGTGTTAACACCTTGTTTCTTACCCTTCTCACTTTTTGTAAGTCAACCTTCACATTGTGCTCACTACCGAATTGACCATGTAGGATTTAACCTAATTCTTTCAAAGTACCTCTTGACAATCCATTTGGAACTCACATGTGCCACATCAAAAAACCTATTACAAGTGTGCTTATCAATAAGTGTTTTGATCCTATACAACCCATCATGTTTTACATATGAAGCATAACAAACCCAAGGACAACCAACTTTGCACTCTGCCCTCACCTTTTATTTGTCATTCTTGGTAAATGTTATATGTTTGCCCCCACTTAATTGCATACTCCTTCACAGTATCCCTAAACATATCATGACTCTTGAACTCCATACCAAGTTTGAATTGAGGATTGTGCATATCAGAGTCAACATTAAAAATAGGGTATTGCTTCCAATGAGAAGTACCTCCTTCATCAGATGAGTTGTCAATACTTCTTAGCTCATCAGAGGAGCTTCCAAGGCTTTATAGGTCATCAATTGCCTCAACCATTGCATTATTACTACTTGCTACACCAACAAACTCTAGATCTTTGTCAACATTAGCCTCATACAATGCATCATCATCAGAAAATCCATAGTCACTATCCTCATATTTCTTAGACTCATCAAATGAGGAAGAGTCTGAGGGATTAAGATCATAGTCATCACTATCTTCCTCTTCTGCTACCTGTATATCTACAAGTACTCTCTTTCTCTGACTTTTTTTTGCACTTGACCCTACTTGATTAACTTAGGCATCTATAACACCATACATTCCTAAACAACCTATATAAACCTCTACTACTCTGTTTCTATCCACAAATGTCTCCAACTTCATTACAACTTGATCAATGTTAATCAACATTAACCCAGAACAATAATTAACCTTATAGTAATAGATGTTACATCTAGTGCAGCCTACTTCCTTGGCTATATTATCCAACTCCACAAGTGATATTTCATCAGAATTGCAAAAGTCAAAATAACTGACAAATCCACCACTATAAACCCTCTGAGGATTATAACTAACCAAACCCCCGTGATGCATTTTGATTGTGAAATAACAAGATCCTTTCTCTGCATTTTTAAATGAAAAAATATGCTATTATGGACAAATTATACTAATAAATAAATAAAAACAGTATTAAACTACTATTACCATAAGACAGTTCCAATTGAAGAAATCCATGTATGAATACATTATAAAAAAAAAAAAAAAAAAAATTGTTCGTATTCTTGGTAAAATTGATTTTTAATAAGCATTAAATAAAAAATGAGTTTCTTTTAAGGACTGATTAAACTAAAACTAATCAAGCATTACACTATTCAAGTAAAATTACAATTAAACAAATCCTTTTGAAAGACAAACAAACAAAGATGTATTCTAAAAAATGCCAAATTAAAATAGTATTATATCATAAATCAATTTTTCATAATCATTAGCTTCAAAATTAAACAACTATTAAAAGTAAATACCATAAACAATTGGTCGATTCCTTCGCTTTCCATCATTCTCTCTTTGAACCCAACCCATGATTCAATGTTAGTTCGTACCCTTCGTTCAATGATGAATTTTGATTTTGATTTCGATTTCGATAAGGAATTTCAAAACCCTAAAACTGATTTTGATCCCAACGAAGCCCTAGTTGAACGGTGTATCACACCAACTTATTTTGTAAGGAAACCCTCTTATATTCTCTCCAAAAGATAGTTCAGGGGGACAGCTCATCACATTACGTCCAATTGTGGACGGAAGGTGACAGCAGGGGTCTAATTGATCAATTTGTGGATAGTTCAGGTACTAAATTGAAATAAATCAAAGTATAGGGGTCAACGTGAAAAACGTGTGATAGTTTGGGGGGGGGGAAATAATATTTCCTCCAAAATGACGCATAAATTAGTTTCTCAAAATTTTTAACAACAAAAAAATGTGTAAGTCACTACAACAAATTACACTTTTGGCGACCAAAAGGAATTTAGTTGCCAAAAGTAACATTTTTGGCGACTAAAAATTTATTAATCGGCGTTGGTTCAAGGTTTAGCTACTATATTATTTTAGTCGATATATATTATTTATTGGTGACCAAAAAAGAATTTAGTCGCTAAATATGATGTAAATGGGCGACTAAAAAAATTTTAGTTGGCGTAAGTCTAGATTTTAGGCTATTAATTCTTGTTTTAATCGTCATGTACAATTATTTGCCAACAAAAGGAAGTTTAGTCGCCAAATAACAGGCTTATTTTTCGGTTACTCTTTTATTGACCAAATAATTTTGTCGGCAAATATAAACTTTTGGTCACTAAAAAAATTTAGTTGTTGTATGTTCATTTTTGCAAACGACAAAAAATATTAGTAGCCAAATTATACTTTTGGCTACAAAAGATTAGTCATTATTGATTAATATTTGCCGACAAATAATAGTTTTGTCGCTAAAGGTTGAAAATTTTTATTATCGCCCGCGCCCCTTTTCTCTGTTTCACACAAACAATTTCCTCTCTGTCTCACACACACAGAACAGTCACCACCAAACCTCACCCCCGCTCACCACTAACGCTCACCACCCTCACCATTACTGGCCACTATTGCTCGCCACCGTCGTACATCGCCACCACCACCGTAAAGCACAGGTTTCTCTCTCTCTCGCTCTCAGTCTCTCTCCCTCTCTGTCAATCTCGGTCTCTCTCTGTCGATCTCGGTCTCTCTTTATCTCTGTCGATCTTGGTCTCTCTCTCTCTCTCTCTCTGTCGCTCTCGGTCTCTCTCCCTCTCTGTCAATCTCGGTCTCTCTCTCTCTCTCTATGTGTCTCTCTGTCTCCCTCTCTATGTCTTCTTCCATTTGTATATACCTTCACATCCAACCCCAAATCAACTCAATAGAAACTGTTCTGTACTTGATTTTTCTATTTTCTTCTATTCCAATAAGAACTCTTCCGTCTGCTAAGTGTTGCAACTTCAACATCAGTTTTATAGTAGTCAACAACAAGCATCACTGTGTCTTGCATTTACATGGCCAACTGTTGTTAGGTTATATATAATATAACTCATTTTGAATGTTGATATGTACATTAAAATAAGCTGTCATGATCTTAATACATTGTAATAGTATGTAATCATGCAATTATTTGGTGAAAAATATAGTTATTGTAGACACCCCATTTTTGACCGACCTTAAGACTCAGACGTCACCGATTGAGCGCTTGGTGATATTGCATATTGTGCTCGTTCTGAGGTTACGGAGTCACGGCTGCGAGCCTTGCCTCCGGACTTCCGGACTGTTTTATGCTTTGTCTTGGTTTGCGAACCAGGTCCCGTTTTCTCCGTTTTCCCTTCCCGAAGGGAGGGAGAGGTCTCGTAAATCAACTCTCAGTGGCCGTAGGCTACGTTTTGTGGTCGTAGGCCATTTTTCCCATTTCGGAGCCCGGTTCCCGGTTTTCAGAGCCGTCGGCCGTATGCCTCGGTTCGGGACTGCCTAACCACCTCTGTTTGCTCCGGTTTTTTGCATACATCTTATTTACTCCCTTTTGAGGGACACTGTGGCTCAAGAGACCAACTTCGTGGTCGAACGCCACCTCCAGTGCTTAATAGCTTGTTTTCGGGGCCCCGGGCTGCGTGTTTTGGCCCCCGAACCTTCATTTTGCATCGGTTTTGGTCCATTTTTGGCAGGGACCTTATTTTCATTGTTAGGAAGGTTGTAGAAGGGTGGGAGGCCAGCAATTGTTCTGAAGACCAGCTTTATTCCTTCATCGCTCTCCGTCGCCCGTTTTCCTCGCTAGAAAGCTGATGTTGACCATTCCCAGGCCACTTTCTTTGGCCCTCAACCACATATTTGTGTTGTACACACCTGGGAGGCCACCAATATGTGATGGCCGGCCATCAATCATTCCTGACCCTTTTGAACCCCTTTAAAAAGTTGGTTTTTCTCTCTCTTGGTTCACATTTTCAGGGTTTTGACCACATAGCTGTGTTGTGCACACATGGGAGGCCACCAATATAGGGTGGCCGGCCACTAATTCTCATTGACCCTTTTGACCCTGGCCGACCGACCAGGGGAGGTGGCCGGCCGGCCACTTGGACCTTTTCTACCTGGCCGGCCAGAATCCTCTCTCCAGGTACATTACAGATACATCATCTGTTTCCCCCCAGATCCTGTATCCGGGGGGTATTTTGGGGGGAAAATTTGAATTTGATTTTCCCCCCTTTCCTCCACTCCTTTGCCTATATAACCAGACCCTCCAGCTCTATTTTAGGGGGTTACAACATTTGGTTTTGAGCTCTTGCATTGAGTCTCTCTCTCTCTCTACACTTCAACCCTCAAAACCCCTTAAGTCCTACACCATTTCTACACCAATCCATAGCACCACACCCCCACACCCCATTCCAGCAACTTGAAGGCTATTTCCAGAGGCTAGGAGCACTATTTCTTGGACCAAAAGCTGTTGAAGACTTAGGCTACAAGGGTAGGTGTAACAAGCCCGCGGGGGACCTCGCTACAGTTCGGACTCGATTTTGTTGCGGTTCCAAATCTCGAACCAAAGAGTCCAAATCCGGCAAATCGTTTTTGAGAAAAATAGATTTTTTGAAAGAAGTGCCAAACATGGACTGCTTTGCCAGATAACAGAGTCGCCACCTAAATATTTTTTAAATGGGAAATTTAGGAAACCCTGACTCGGTGCCGAAAGGCCACGTGTCCGTCATCACCAAAGTTGGCTCGGGAACTTGGGTACGATTGGGGAAGGTCACATCGTGAGCACCCCCGCTCGCCCGGTCAAAGACCGGCCTCTACTAACCGTGATATCTGTTTTTGAAAATATTGTATGTTCTTATTCCGGTTATTAGCCTAGGTTACTATGTGATGCTCGCAGCAAACAAGTATAGATTGGGCAGTCTGAATTGGAACAAAACATTTCATGTTTGTTTGTTTGAAAATGGTTTGATGGTGCTACCCGCAGGTAGGCTAAAATGCGGATTTGCCACCCTCAGGTGGGCTTAGAAAAACAGTGATTTTGCCACTATCTAGTGGGCTTAAAACAAACAGTCAATGAATTGCTCCAATTCAGATAACTCAACCTCCACCCACAGGCATTCAAGGCAGTTATATCACATAAGCATTTAGCCTCATGGTAAGCATGCTATCATGGCAACACTCACACGCATGCAATGATGCTAAAGCATAAAACTCACCTAGTACTCCAAGCCAAAACAAAAGCTGATTAGAAATCATGCATGATCTTAAATATGCTGAAATGCCTAATGCAACACATGCAAGATGCAACTAAGATGGCAGGCTCGGCTATTCTAAACATGGCATGTGAAATGTAACAACCAACATGTATTCATCTTGTAATTGAAATACAATGCAGTTTGTATGATGCGCCGAGCCCGGTACATGCAAAACAGATGAATGATGCAAAACATGCTGTCATACTGTATGCTGATTGAAATATGCCCTATATCTAACCATCGTAAGCGGGTAAATAAAAGGGAGAAAGAAATGGGGGTTGGAAGACATACAACACACTCACCCACCCTTATTACAGTTGTGCCCTCGCGCAGAGGGTCCGAATAAATAATACAGTCCGAAATAAAAGAATATACGGTCCAAAATAATTACAGTCCGAAATATACAGATATCCTAATTAATTTACAAATTAACTAAGAAAGCGGTAAACTGGCATGCAAGCCAGGGACTGCCTTGCTTCTGACCAATGCCGCCTGTTGGGCTGCCTGGCGCGGAAATCCACTGGGATGCCCCGATTAGCCTCTGTTTGCACTGTTTCTCGAAATGCGCGCCGGATTCCGAAAAGTTGCTAACTCTGGATTTTGCTGCAACAGAGAGCAGGAAAAGGGCACAGCAATGTATTTCACAAATATATGCATGCCTCGATCCTCGTGCCACCAATCACGCATATCGATGCATGATGGCCGAGGAATCGGATTGCACAACTCAATATAGGATGAATGCAGATGAATGCTACGATGAAAACCTAACTCCATCATGGGTAATCCGGAGTGTCGGTGACTTGGGAATTGAGACCCGTTCCGTCACTCAGAGTACGGAACGTGCCTCGTTTCCCGTGCCCGGGCTAACGCCTATCCCGAACACGATGCAATATGCACGGTATGCAACTAAGATACAGCCTAGTATGCACAATGCTGTGAAAATGAGATGAAAATGAGACGAAAATGAGACGAAGTGTAAATCGGATAAAATCGAAGTGCCTCGAAATGCGTGCACACGGGCACGCAAACCGAGGCGATGATGAAATACAAATCGAATAAAACCGAAATGTCTCGAAATGCGTGCACACGGGCACGCAAACCGATGCGATGATGAAATGCAAATCGGATAAAACCGAAATGCCTCGAAATGTGTGCACACGGGCACGCAAACCGAGGCGATGATGAAATGGAATGAAATGGCATACGGAATGCAAATTGGGCTTACGCCAACATGAGAGGACCTCAGCCGCACTCACATAAGCTGCCGTCGGGTAAAAACAAAGTTGTCTCGAAATGCGTGCCCGCGGACACGCAAACTGAGGAATGCATAAAATGGCATATGAAATGCAGTGATGGGCTTACGCCAACATGAGAGAGCCTCGGCCGCACTCACATAGGCTGCCAGCGGATAAAAATAAAGTGCCTCGAAATGCGTGCACATGGGCACACAAACCGAGGAATGCATACAAGCATGAAAATGCAAATTGGGCTTACGCCAACATGAGAGGGCCTCAACCATACTCACATAGGCTGCCGTCGGATAAAACGAGGCTGCCTCGAAATGCGCGCACACGGGCACGCAAACCGAGGCGAGGCTCTAAAGCACCAAAATGACATGCGAATGAGATGTGGCGAATGGCATAAGGAAGATGCAAAATTCAGCAACTAAAATAATGCAAAAACAGCCCCCAAATTATGATAAAATTGCAACCGATGCCCAAAATGCGATGAAATGCACCCGAAATGGCCTACAGCCCTATTAAACATACAGAATATGGACATGGAATGCAAAACAGTGGCAAGGCAGCCCCTAAAATAGCATTTTATCAGCACAAAGCAAGGCCAAATTATGATCACAAGTATGACAACAATAGCTTGCAAAAATACGGAAAAAGAGAGGAATTACAAAGCAAGTGATATCTACAATGCTCAAAACCAAAAAAACAGTTCTACAACATTAGAGAGGGACTAAAAATATGCATTTTTACAGTAGATGACATCCCCCAAAACAGTGTAGAAATATAGCAAACATAGCATGCAAAATAGAGGGAAAGCACGGATTCAAAGCAAGTGGAACATAGAGTATGAAAAAAGTGTTGAGCCCTTCTTCAATGTTGAAGAGGGGCTCAAAATAAGCACAATCTCAGTTCATGGAATGCTCCAAATCTGATCAAAAATAGGCCAAATAAAGCATGCAACTTTACGGTAAAATTGAAGAATTTCAAAGGAAGTGCATGATAGAATCACCAAACATGATGGAGCCCTTCTTCAATGTTGAAGAGGGGCTCAAAATAAGCACAATATCAGTATATAGTATGCTCGAAATCAGATCACTCATAAGCTAAGTATTTGATGCAAAATATTGACATAGAAGATGCTATTGAAGCAAGTGTGCCATAGAGGGCTCAAACAGGGTTGAGCCCTTAATCAAAGATCAAAATGAGCTTAAAAGGGGACCACTTTCAGTAGGGGTCGAAGCTCAGCACAATATGGAAATAGGGTTAAGAAAGGAAGCAAGAAAATGGTGCAAAAGAGGGATTTGAGATTTACCTTTGAAGACAAGACTTTTGCTACCTCTTTGCTTGATGAAAGTTGCTTCTAAACACCCCAAGAACTCCTCCTTGCTGCTGGAAATGAGGTGGTGTTGGTGGTGCTTGGTGTTGATGAACAAATAAGCTAGGGACTTGAAACTTTTTTGAGCTTTTGGCTATGGAAATGAAGGTGTTTGGGAGAGAGGCTTTGAGATCAAATTTTCTAACCTTGAGGAAGGAGCTGCCCAGCCCCTTAAATAGGCCAACAAGGGTGTAAAAGGGGAGGGAAATGCATCCAAGCTTTCCCTCCCAAAATATCCCCCGGATGGGGGAGATATTTCAAAAAGGCAGCTGGACAGCTGTGAAGAGCTGGAAAGCAGAAAGCTGGCCGGCCAGGTAACTTTCTGGGAGGTGGCCGGCCGGCCACCCCACCTGGTCGGCCAGCCACTCCTCCTGGCCGGCCGGCCATGGCCCAAAAATGAAGTTGCAAATTGCTGGCCGACCACCATGCAATGGTGTCCTCCCATGTGTGTAGAATAAGGCCCCAGGGTCGGAATCTGGCAACACTGAAGCAGAAGTCACAACATAGAGCTTGAAGGAGAGGCTCAAAAATGAAATCAATAATTGCTGGCCGACCACCAACTTTTAGGGTCCTCCCAGATGTGTAGAACAAGGTTCCAAGGTTGAAAGTGGGCAACACTGAAGCAGGTGTCACAACATAGAGCTTGAAGGAGAGGCTCAAAAATGAAATGCACAATTGCTGGCCGACCATGCTCTTTTGGTGTCCTCCCATATGCCCTGATCACAAATATGTAGCTTTGGTTGGAAGAAAATACCCCTAGGGTGTTCAACATTGGCCCGGAAGTGAGCGAAACGGGCTCCGGAGGAGCGAAACTGGTTATCTGGGATAATTGCTGGCCTCCTACCCCCCAGTGATCTTCCTGGTGTTGAAACAGAGGTACCTGCCAAATTTTAACAAAAACTAATGAGAAACGAATACTCGGGACTAAAACCGGGCAATTCGGGATCCCGAAAATGGGCTGTAGGTGCCGGAAGTGGTGTTCAGCAGCGAAGTGGGTATCTGCGACCTCAGTGTCCCTCGGAATGATGAAACAGAGATACCTGCCAAAAACCGGAGAAAACTGATGCAAAATGAAAGCTCGGGGCCAAAACCGCGCAGTTCGGGGTCCCGAAAACCGGCTGCAGGCACCGAAAGTGGCGTACGGCCACGAAGTGGGCATCAGAGGCCCCAGGGTTCCTCGGAATAGTAAAACAGAGATACCTGCCAAAAACCGGAGAACTCGGAGATGGTTGGGCGGTCCCGAACCGAGGCACACGGCCTGACGGCTCCGAAAACCGGGAACCGGGCTCCGAAATGGGCAAAATGGCCTGCAGCCACAAAAAGTAGCTCACGGCCACCAGGAGATAGTCTACGGGACCACTCCTTCCCCTCAGGAAAGAAAATAGAGAAAACCGAGTCTGGTTCGCAAACCGAGACAAGGCATAGAAGAGAGTTCGGAAGTCCGGAGGCAGGGCGCACGACCGCGACTCTGAGACTTCTGAACGAGCACAGTAGGCAATATCACCGAGCGCTCAATCGGTGACATCTGAGTCTTAAGGTCGGTCAAAAATGGGGTGTCTACAGTTGCCCCTCTTTGACAGAACTCGGAAGTCACAAGTGACGGGAGTGAATGTCAAAGTCCAGAGACGACCCATTTTTGACAAGGCCGAAGACTTAGACAATCATACAAGATAACAGAGAAAGTGTGTGCCCGCAGGCGTGCCCGCAGGCAGGGGCAAAATGCAAAATGATATGCAGAGAGATTTTGATAATTGGACTTATACGCTACGCGAAGCCGGTTTGAAAATTGAGAATTCATGCAATGCACTGTAATGTAGTGGCTAAAATGCAATGTAACAACTAGAAAGGGAAGGTACCTTACAGGGGCAATTGGCAATGACTTACCTCATGCTGCTGGGGATCTTTCACTTCTTCTTGATTGAACCACAGGTACTACTTTTCTCCCTGACTATGGTCGCAGCTTTCCCTATTCTCCAACAGGGTAACAGACTAGGTTGATTCAGTATCCAGAATTGAGGCGCATACACATGCTATCTCAATCTATGGGGCTGCCATACAGATTTCAAGCCGAGGATATACCCCTGGGTATTTAAACCAGACTTTAGTCTCGGAAATCCCGAACCTTTGCGTTCTAGGCATGAGCCATTCAAACTCTAGTTTCCACCGTCTCAGTTGGTCTCCTAGGAACTCACCTCTAACACAGGCAGGTGGCTATACCAGACCACCGGAAGCCGTTCGGGCATGACAAACACCAAAGGAATTGCACCTTTAGAGGATTTAAGGTCTCCTAGACCGGAAAGTGCACAAGACGGTGCGATGGAATGCAAGTAAAAATGCAAGTACGATGCGCAAAACAGCGCGAATGATGATGCAGGATTTAAGGTCTCCTTAGACCGGACAATAAAACAGATATGATGCAATAGATGATGATAGATGTGATGCAATAGATAATAGATGCGATGCAACAGAGAGTATAATAGATGCAAAATAGTGACATACTCCAACCACGCTGGACTCGTGAGAGGAGGAAGAACAAAGAAAATCAATCAGAAGCGCGTTCCACGCAACCTAAGATAAATTCCAAACACGTCGAAAACGTGTGAGGAAGGGGAGGCTCCAATCACGCTGAAATCGTGAGAAGAGGTCCAAACAACAACCGCCCAGGTGCGTACACAACGCAACCTGAGATAAATTCCAAACACGCTGAAATCGCGTAAGGAAAGAAACAAAACTCTAACCACGCTGAAATCGTGAGAAGAGGAACGGGACACTCAAACCACGCTGAAATCGTGAGAAGAGGTCCGAACAACCGCCCAGGTGCGTACACAACGCAACCTGAGATAAATTCCAAACACGCTGAAATCGCGTAAGGAACGGGATACTCTAACCACGCTGAAATCGTGAGAAGAGATCCGAACAACCGCCCAGGTGCGTACACAACGCAACCTGAGATAAATTCCAAACACGCTGAAATCGCGTAAGGAACGGGATACTCTAACCACGCTGAAATCGTGAGAAGAGATCCGAACAACCGCCCAGGTGCGTACACAACGCAACCTGAGATAAATTCCAAACACGCTGAAATCGCGTAAGGAACAGGATACTCTAACCACGCTGAAATCGTGAGAAGAGATCCGAACAACCGCCCAGGTGCGTACACAACGCAACCTGAGATAAATTCCAAACACGCTGAAATCGCGTAAGGAACGGGATACTCTAACCACGCTGAAATCGTGAGAAGAGATCCGAACAACCGCCCAGGTGCGTACACAACGCAACCTGAGATAAATTCCAAACACGCTGAAATCGCGTAAGGAACGGGATACTCTAACCACGCTGAAATCGTGAGAAGAGATCCGAACAACCGCCCAGGTGCGTACACAACGCAACCTGAGAAGGTTGTAACCGGGTAGAATAACAATGGTGTAACCAACAGGCATATCTCAACGTATGTCATACGGAGAGAGGGAAGGTTTTAACCGGGTAGCATAACACATGCGAGAGAGGAAAGGTGAACGAAGACTGGAACTCGTCCAAATATTCAAAACCGAAGATGTTCTAACGCGCCGCATGCGAGAGGAGAAAAGACGATAATTGCAAGTGAAAAGGTGCATAATAATATAGGTGAAGTGGGCATAACAATGCAAGTAATGAGCATAACAATGCTAGACAGATGTGCATAACAATGCAACGAATGAGCATGACAATGCTAGACAGATGTGCATAACAATGCAAGACTTGGCACACAGCTTACGACACAGCATTCCATTCATTTGGCACACAGCTCACAACACGACACCCTGTTCGTTAGGCGCGCAACTCGCAACACAAAATTCTGTTCAATCTGGGCACACAACTCTTTTGGGGCACACAGCTCTTCCGGGCACACAGCTCGTTTTTCTGGCGCACAGCTCATTTTGAACATACAGGATGCAATAACAAAACTTGCAGAAGTTGAAACAATCTCAGATGCCCAACATTTTCCCTCTTTTCTTTTGCTTGGTAGCCCGGAACTAAATAGCTTCAGATAGGTCCTTGTTTTACTGTTCTCATATGACCTGGGTTGAACCCTGTGGTTTTGCGAAAGAACAAATTCTGTTTTGCACAAATGTGGAGAACGACACGGCACTCAGAGCGCAAAACGATTTTATTTTTGAAATTGAGAGATGAGTTTTTGATCAGGTATTGAGCCTACAACTGGACACAGCAAAACGACTTAACAAGGAAATAAAAGGCACACAACCTAGACACATTAAGTAACACTCGAAACGACTCAAAACAAGAATCGAGATAAAACAAAAAGACACGACGCTCAGACGTGCACAGGGAGCCTGTTTCACCGGGTAGTGTTTCCCACCCTTTCTCATTTGTGATTCTCACATCACTCGGCCCTCAAGCTCTGTTTTTCACGAAAAAGCCCTTTTCTCACTTTTTCTCTCAACTCACGTCTCTCTATTATTCAATCTCTCATTTTTCAATCCCTCCCCTGGGTGGTTGATGGATAAGCATAAAGTTGTGGGCTCTTGCCCCCGGTATTCTGCTAGATTGTTCTTCTTCTGCTCACAGCTAGTGAATTTCTCCCACAGGGAGGTTGTGTTACAACTGGGTGTGTAGCAAATTTGCAGCTGACATCGATTGATGATGCTTTGCTGAGGAGTTTGGACGTGATCAGATCTGTCCAGATGAAGGAGTGGACTATCTTGCCCCATTCTATTTTGTGCTTCGCACTTGGCTTGATACCTCGTTGCTTGGAGGATGTAAGAGAGCTTTCAGCCCTTTACTGACAGCTTGAGTGGTGCCCTTTTCTGGTGAAGACGGTGCCCTTTCCAGCAAGTAGAGTGCACTTTCTAGCAAGTATGTTGACAATGGGGAAAGACAGGAAACCTGACTCAACTGTGCCCCTAGTTTCATCATTTTGACCATTTTTTGTTTTAGTTTTCTCCTAAAAAAAATTTGACCAAAATGAGAGTTAAATTAACATGCTTGTTCAATTTTTGATTTGAAATCATGCAAGTTAGGCTATGAGCACTGAAAATTTTCCTTTTTCGGGTCCAAGAAATGGTCCAGTTTTTGGGGAAGATGGAACAATTTTCGAGAAAATTAGTCAACCTCAGTAAAAATTCTCAAAAACTATCTTTGCAAATGGCCACTGCTCAACAAGCATAGAACCCACTCTCGAGATGCACAACCTCAGACCCGGAGGAAAATTTCCCCTTGCTTGGAGAGAGCTGCATGGCAACGGAAAGTTGCCCCTTGTTTGAACGGCACCGCGGCGCATTGAATGGCAACGGAAAGTTGCCCCTTGTTTGGATGGCACTGCAGCGCATTGTAGTCAGTCCTCAGAGAGATGATTACAACCGTACTCTCGGATACAGAGAAGACAAGGATGGTCAAAACCATTACATGGACATAATTGAGTTTGGAAGTGTTTACGGCTGGACTTCAGAATGAAGTTGCCTACGTATCCCAAAGATGGGAATCAAGCCTTACGTAGTTCGGGGTTAAGGTACACTCGGGTATTTAACCTCTCCTTTTTATGCTCTAACTTTTGCCAAGGCGCCTGTTGCAGGTTTTCGACCTTGCGAGCTTTGTTTTTCTTTCTTTCTTTTTCAATTCTTTTCTTTTCATTTTCATTTTCTTCTTTTTTCTTTTTTGCTCTTTTTGTTCTTTTCATTTTGTATCTTTGCATTTTTTCTTTTTTCTTTTTTCATTCTTTTCTTTGCTCTAACTTTTGCCTGGGTCGCCCTTCCGGGTTTTCGGCCCAGCGAGCCTCTCAAAGGGTAAAAGTGTAACAAACCCATGCCAAATGGTTTTGAGATTGAAGCCCTCTGTATCCAGGAGAGTGGCTGTTGTATTGATTTGTAGGAGGATCCATCTTCGGCTCTTCGAGCACCTCGGACATTTGTTGCCCCTAGTTCGAGGGGTGCTTCTGTTCTAGCTTTGCAAGCTTCTTCTGATAAGGTCTGACCTTCTTGATCTGACTTCGGTGCCTCTTGTTCGAGGGCTACTTCAAATCTGGCCACACAGGCCTTACATCGTGGTTGACCGTTGAACCCTTTGAATTCAAGTTCGAGGTTTGGAAGTGAAGGGGGGGTCGAGTCTCGAGGCTGAGAGCGATCCTAAGCTGCACAATCTCAAGAGCGATTCCACACGTGTCTTTGCAGGACCGCGCAAAACATTTTTTTTGAAAGTTTTTAAGAAAGCGACAAATCGCTCGCGCTAAAGACAGTGTAGGACCAATCTGGATCAAAGCTAGGGTCCTTCTCAGTACTCACACTAACAAGCATGATTTCATTCATTAAGGGCTTAGCACGCCTCTCTTTCTCTCAGTTGATCAAAGTTTTGCAAATCCCGAGGAATTCCTCCCTCTTTGTTTTCACCATAGTGTTCAAAAGGTTTTGAAAAGCTTAGGTCAATACAATGACTTCAAGGCACAAGAGAGTAGCTGGAATGCACCGCCATTTCATTCAAATCCCAGCACAACTAGCACACGGCAGAAACAAATGCGAGAGTATGGAAATCACTGCTGTTTCATTCAAAATCTGTTGGCATAACTAGTTCCCTGGCAAAAACAGACTCAAAACAAAACAAAAAGACAAACGCGAAACAAAATGGTGACGCCCGAGATAACACCCCCGGAATCACTCGACTACTATACAACAGGACTGACTCGATACAACAAGACAGACCCAAAACAAAAGAGACTGACTCAAAACAAAAGACAGACTCAAAACAAAACAACAAAACTGACCCAATACCCAAGTCAGAATGCAAAATTAACAGCACTTGTACATCGCTCAAAACAGTGCATGCCATTCACAACAGCTGGAGTAATCTGAGCGCCATCCACAGCTGGTTCATTCCCCGATCACATAACATTATCCCCCAAGTTCACTGATCCAGTGCCGATAGACTTTGCTGAGCTCGGCGGGAGGATGACCCCGTTGTCCAATAGATCCTGTACTTCATGGCGAAGACGGAAGCAATTGTTGGTAGCATGGCCAGTTTGCTGATGGTATGCGCAGTATTGGGTAGCATCATGCGTAGCCGGAAGAGGGTTCGGGAGAGGCCGAGGCTCAAGGGGTTTGAGATGGCCTTGTCCAACAAGGATTTGGAGAGCTTTGGATAAAGGCATGTGGAGGGCATGGAAGACCCTCTGACCTCGGGGTTGGTACTTCTGGGTTTGTGGATTTTTGCTGGGCGCACCAGCAAAGGGATTGGCAGGTGCTGGCCTAGTTTGTTGATCTCTTCCAAGCACGGGATTAGAGTTGAAAGGAATATTCTTGGTACAACGGCCCTTCTCCCGGCTTGCCCCTTGATTCAAACTGCCCCCAACTTGAGTGGCAAAAGTGTCGTCCACAGTTTTTGCAACCACTGCAAGCACTTGCTGTTTGTTCAGTCCTTCGGCTTTCAAAGCCTCAACAGCGAATAGAAGATGTTCATGGGGATCCATGCCCGCCCCTACCTTGTTCTTACCACTTACCTCCACTTTGCCAAGGGATTGGCCTTCCTCAGATGTAGCCCGCCCCAAGACTGGGGAGCCTTTTGACATGAAATTCCCAGTATGTGGTGTGGTCGATGATGGCGCCAATGTCCCGGAGGCCAGATCGGTCACAGTTCTTTGAAGATCTTTAATCATCCTCATCAGCTCGGAAGTAGTGGGTTCATGGGTTTGAGATAATTGGGGTTCAGGTGCACCCATCATGCATAAGTCCATGCTTTCTGGGATAAACACCTCAGGCTTGGGTAGATGGGCCGGGGTGATGTATATGCTAGGGTCATAGGTGGATAGCAGTGTATGGATGAGATTGAGGTAGGGAGGTGATGAGCCAGTACTAACTTGAGGTCCTTTTGGTGGAGCTAGGGTCTCTTCGTCAATAAGATCCTGAATCTTATGACGGAGGCGGATGCAACGGTTTGTATCATGACCGTGTTGTTGATGATAGGCACAGTACTTAGCTGGGTCATATCTTGGCGGAAGAGGATTTGGAAGGGGTTGGGGTTCTAGGTGCCCTTCTTCTTGCAGCTTTTTCAAAGCTTGGGAGAGACTCATGTAAAGAGGATGGAATTTTCGGGCTTGGGGCCGAATTGAGGTGGTTGGTTTTTGGTCATTGAGGGAAGTGGTGATAGTGTCTACTTCTGAGCATTTCGCAGTTGTGCTACCATCAGTAGTAGCATTGGAACTGCGAACAACATTCCTCTTCAAAGGCTCATTATCTTCTGCAAAGATCCCTTGTCTGATGGCATCTTCGATTTGAACTCCCATCTCATGCAGATCTGAAAAGGTAGGGAAGGGGAGAACAATCATTTTCTGCATAAGTTTGGGCTGGAGATTGCGCACAATCATCCGAATATGATCTTTGTCAGTGGGCCTAGTGGTCATCATTGAGGCTTTTGCTCTCCATCTCGTCATGAACTCTGAGAAACCCTCATTTGGTTCTTGGCGGGTGACTTTGAGATCACGAGTTGTGACCTCGATCTGTGTGTTATAGGAGTATTGATCAATAAAGGCCTCAGCCAGCTCTTCCCAGTTCTGTTTCACAGAGTTCTCCAATTTTGCATACCAGGTTGCGGCTATCCCGGACAGGGTTCGGCCGAATAGTGATAGTTTCTGGGCTGTGGTCAAACCCATTGGTCTCAGGATATCAGAAAACAGTTGGAGGTGCACCATTGGGTCTTCAGAGCCATCAAATCGATCGATATGCGGCATCTTGAACCGATCCGGTAATGTCACCACTGAGTTGGTAAAACCATCCTCTATGTCAGGAATAGAATGGGCCCCTTGAGACTTTTTGAACAATTCCTCAAGCTTGCTCACTTTCAATGCTGTGGGGTCCGTCTTGAATTCAAAGGGGGGGTCTGGTAGGTTGGTGGGTGTTTTAGATAGTTGGGGTAGAACCGGGGGCGGAGCTGGCCCCGTTGGAAGGCCTGTATCCTCCTGGACATTAGCTGTCTCCCCGAGCGTTGGAACTCTGGGTGGGAGAGGAGCCTGGTGTGAAGTAGATACTCCAGTTTGCTGCTCTAGCCTGGCAATTGTCTCTGCCTGTTGGGCTATAATCTCAGCCTGGCTTTTGGCAAATTCCGCTTGACGGGCAGCGTCCTGCTGCATGAGTTTCATACTTTCTTGGAGTTGACGCATCATTTCCTCCATCCCTGCCATATTGCCCTGGTCTAACTGAACAACCGGTATAACTGTCCCTGACTGGCCTTTTTACCCTGCCTCTGGCAAAGGAATACTGATTGCCCTTGAACTGAATCTCTGACCTGACAAAGTCTATCACACAAGTTCGGTGTACCTGGGGGATATTGGAGCCTCCTGAAGCTATAGTTCCCAGACTACCTAGCAAAAGAGAAAACAAGTAGCATCTCAGCCTGACTTCACCAGAACAGATACGAACAAAGCTGAATGAGTGTGCTCTCTACTGAATTCTGCCCAAAATTCTGCCTCAAATCTGATACCCTCGGGTAAAACTGATTCTCAAAATACTGAACTGGTGCCCGCAGGCCTGATGCCCAAACTCATAGACTGATACATGCATTCCCTGTAGAGACGCACTCTAACAAGCACATAACAGATAAGTGAGAGCCAAAACACCCCTATGTTGGGGTAGGGTTTCCCTGTCCTATTTTGTCAGGAGCTAGGGTTTCACTACGCACACAGCGGTTTCAAACAACCTATATCGGGTAAGCAACCTGTCCTAGTTTGGAATGGTCACTATGGATCCGAATATGCACTAGGTCGAATGGTCAAAAGGGTGCCCCGGTAAAACCGGGGTTTGTGTTCCCATGCTGTCAGAGCCCAGAGCCGATCAGCCTTACGGACATGACTTGACAAGACAAGCCTCCGGCAAATCGTTCGGGAATGGCATATGGTAAACACGATGTCCTAGGCCCACCAATGCAAATGCAATGCAAAGAAACACACAAGTGTAGTCAAAACCAGATATCATGAGTTCGAGTCAAGTTCTCTAAATCCCCAGCAGAGTCGCCAGAAACTGTAACAAGCCCGCGGGGGACCTCGCTACAGTTCGGACTCGATTTTGTTGCGGTTCCAAATCTCGAACCAAAGAGTCCAAATCCGGCAAATCGTTTTTGAGAAAAACAGATTTTTTGAAAGAAGTGCCAAACATGGACTACTTTGCCAGATAACAGAGTCGCCACCTAAATATTTTTTTAAATGGGAAATTTAGGAAACCCTGACTCGGTGCCGAAAGGCCACGTGTCCGTCATCACCAAAGTTGGCTCGGGAACTTGGGTACGATTGGGGAAGGTCACATCGTGAGCACCCCCGCTCGCCCGGTCAAAGACCGGCCTCTACTAACCGTGATATCTGTTTTTGAAAACATTGTATGTTCTTATTCCGGTTATTAGCCTAGGTTACTATGTGATGCTCGCAGCAAACAAGTATAGATTGGGCCGTCTGAATTGGAACAAAACATTTCATGTTTGTTTGTTTGAAAATGGTTTGATGGTGCTACCCGCAGGTAGGCTAAAATGCGGATTTGCCACCCTCAGGTAGGCTTAGAAAAACAATGATTTTGCCACTATCTAGTGGGCTTAAAACAAACAGTCAATGAATTGCTCCAATTCAGATAACTCAACCTCCACCCACAGGCATTCAAGGCAGTTATATCACATAAGCATTTAGCCTCATGGTAAGCATGCTATTATGGCAACACTCACACGCATGCAATGATGCTAAAGCATAAAACTCACCTAGTACTCCAAGCCAAAACAAAAGCTGATTAGAAATCATGCATGATCTTAAATATGCTGAAATGCCTAATGCAACACATGCAAGATGCAACTAAGATGGCAGGCTCGGCTATTCTAAACATGGCATGTGAAATGTAACAACCAACATGTATTCATCTTGTAATTGAAATACAATGCAGTTTGTATGATGCGCCGAGCCCGGTACATGCAAAACAGATGAATGATGCAAAACATGCTGTCATACTGTATGCTGATTGAAATATGCCCTATATCTAACCATCGTAAGCGGGTAAATAAAAGGGAGAAAGAAATGGGGGTTGGAAGACATACAACACACTCACCCACCCTTATTACAGTTGTGCCCTCGCGCAGAGGGTCCGAATAAATAATACAGTCCGAAATAAAAGAATATACGGTCCAACATAATTACAGTCCGAAATATACAGATATCCTAATTAATTTACAAATTAACTAAGAAAGCGGTAAACTAGCATGCAAGCCAGGGACTGCCTTGCTTCTGACCGATGCCGCCTGTTGGGCTGCCTGGCGCGGAAATCCACCGGGATGCCCCGATTAGCCTCTGTTTGCAGTGTTTCTCGAAATGCGCGCCGGATTCCGAAAAGTTGCTAACTCTGGATTTTGCTGCAACAGAGAGCAGGAAAAGGGCACAGCAATGTATTTCACAAATATATGCATGCCTCGATCCTCGTGCCACCAATCACGCATATCGATGCATGATGGCCGAGGAATCGGATTGCACAACTCAATATAGGATGAATGCAGATGAATGCTACGATGAAAACCTAACTCCATCATGGGTAATCCGGAGTGTCGGTGACTTGGGAATTGAGACCCGTTCCGTCACTCGGAGTACGGAACATGCCTCGTTTACCGTGCCCGGGCTAACGCCTATCCCGAACACGATGCAATATGCACGGTATGCAACTAAGATACAGCCTAATATGCATAATGCTGTGAAAATGAGATGAAAATGAGACGAAAATGAGACGAAGTGTAAATCGGATAAAACCGAAGTGCCTCGAAATGCGTGCACACGGGCACGCAAACCGAGGCGATGATGAAATACAAATCGGATAAAACCGAAATACCTCGAAATGCGTGCACACGGACACGCAAACCGAGGCGATGATGAAATGCAAATCGGATAAAACCGAAATGCCTCGAAATGCGTGCACACGGGCACGCAAACCGAGGCGATGATGAAATGGCATACGGAATGCAAATTGGGCTTACGCCAACATGAGAGGACCTCAGCCGCACTCACATAAGCTGCCGTCGGGTAAAAACAAAGTTGCCTCGAAATGCGTGCCCGCGGACACGCAAACCGAGGAATGCATAAAATGGCATACGAAATGCAGTGATGGGCTTACGCCAACATGAGAGAGCCTCGGCCGCACTCACATAGGCTGCCAGCGGATAAAAATAAAGTGCCTCGAAATGCGTGCACATGGGCACACAAACCGAGGAATGCATACAAGCATGAAAATGCAAATTGGGCTTACGCCAACATGAGAGGGCCTCAACCATACTCACATAGGCTGCCGTCGGATAAAACGAGGCTGCCTCGAAATGCGCGCACACGGGCACGCAAACCGAGGCGAGGCTCTAAAGCACCAAAATGACATGCGAATGAGATGTGGCGAATGGCATAAGGAAGATGCAAAATTCAGCAACTAAAATAATGCAAAAACAGCCCCCAAATTATGATAAAATTGCAACCGATGCCCAAAATGCGATGAAATGCACCCGAAATGGCCTACAGCCCTATTAAACATACAGAATATGGACATGGAATGAAAAACAGTGGCAAGGCAGCCCCTAAACTAGCATTTTATCAGCACAAAGAAAGGCCAAATTATGATCACAAGTATGACAACAATAGCTTGCAAAAATACGGAAAAAGAGAGGAATTACAAAGCAAGTGATATCTACAATGCTCAAAACCAAAAAAACAGTTCTAAAACATTAGAGAGGGACTAAAAATATGCATTTTTACAGTAGATGACATCCCCCAAAACAGTGTAGAAATATAGCAAACATAGCATGCAAAATAGAGGGAAAGCACGGATTCAAAGCAAGTGGAACATAGAGTATGAAAACAGTGTTGAGCCCTTCTTCAATGTTGAAGAGGGGCTCAAAATAAGCACAATCTCAGTTCATGGCATGCTCCAAATCTGATCACAAATAGGCCAAATAAAGCATGCAACTTTACGGTAAAATTGAAGAATTTCAAAGGAAGTGCATGATAGAATCACCAAACATGATGGAGCCCTTCTTCAATGTTGAAGAGGGGCTCAAAATAAGCACAATATCAGTATATAGTATGCTCGAAATCAGATCACTCATAAGCTAAGTATTTGATGCAAAATATTGACATAGAAGATGCTATTGAAGCAAGTGTGCCATAGAGGGCTCAAACAGGGTTGAGCCCTTAATCAAAGATCAAAATGAGCTTAAAAGGGGACCACTTTCAGTAGGGGTCGAAGCTCAGCACAATATGGAAATAGGGTTAAGAAAGGAAGCAAGAAAATGGTGCAAAAGAGGGATTTGAGATTTACCTTTGAAGACAAGACTTTTGCTACCTCTTTGCTTGATGAAAGTTGCTTCTAAACACCCCAAGAACTCCTCCTTGCTGCTGGAAATGAGGTGGTGTTGGTGGTGCTTGGTGTTGATGAACAAATAAGCTAGGGACTTGAAACTTTTTTGAGCTTTTGGCTATGGAAATGAAGGTGTTTGGGAGAGAGGCTTTGAGATCAAATTTTCTAACCTTGAGGAAGGAGCTGCCCAGCCCCTTAAATAGGCCAACAAGGGTGTAAAAGGGGAGGGAAATGCATCCAAGCTTTCCCTCCCAAAATATCCCCCGGATGGGGGAGATATTTCAAAAAGGCAGCTGGACAGCTGTGAAGAGCTGGAAAGCAGAAAGCTGGCCGGCCAGGTAACTTTCTGGGAGGTGGCCGGCCGGCCACCCCACCTGGTCGGCCAGCCACTCCTCCTGGCCGGCCGGCCATGGCCCAAAAATGAAGTTGCAAATTGCTGGCCGACCACCATGCAATGGTGTCCTCCCATGTGTGTAGAATAAGGCCCCAGGGTCGGAATCTGGCAACACTGAAGCAGAAGTCACAACATAGAGCTTGAAGGAGAGGCTCAAAAATGAAATCAATAATTGCTGGCCGACCACCAACTTTTAGGGTCCTCCCAGATGTGTAGAACAAGGTTCCAAGGTTGAAAGTGGGCAACACTGAAGCAGGTGTCACAACATAGAGCTTGAAGGAGAGGCTCAAAAATGAAATGCACAATTGCTGGCCGACCATGCTCTTTTGGTGTCCTCCCATATGCCCTGATCACAAATATGTAGCTTTGGTTGGAAGAAAATACCCCTAGGGTGTTCAACATTGGCCCGGAAGTGAGCGAAACGGGCTCCGGAGGAGCGAAACTGGTTATCTGGGATAATTGCTGGCCTCCTACCCCCCAGTGATCTTCCTGGTGTTGAAACAGAGGTACCTGCCAAATTTTAACAAAAACTAATGAGAAACGAATACTCGGGACTAAAACCGGGCAATTCGGGATCCCGAAAATGGGCTGTAGGTGCCGGAAGTGGTGTTCAGCAGCGAAGTGGGTATCTGCGACCTCAGTGTCCCTCGGAATGATGAAACAGAGATACCTGCCAAAAACCGGAGAAAACTGATGCAAAATGAAAGCTCGGGGCCAAAACCGCGCAGTTCGGGGTCCCGAAAACCGGCTGCAGGCACCGAAAGTGGCGTACGGCCACGAAGTGGGCATCAGAGGCCCCAGGGTTCCTCGGAATAGTAAAACAGAGATACCTGCCAAAAACCGGAGAACTCGGAGATGGTTGGGCGGTCCCGAACCGAGGCACACGGCCTGACGGCTCCGAAAACCGGGAACCGGGCTCCGAAATGGGCAAAATGGCCTGCAGCCACAAAAAGTAGCTCACGGCCACCAGGAGATAGTCTACGGGACCACTCCTTCCCCTCAGGAAAGAAAATAGAGAAAACCGAGTCTGGTTCGCAAACCGAGACAAGGCATAGAAGAGAGTTCGGAAGTCCGGAGGCAGGGCGCACGGCCGCGACTCTGAGACTTCTGAACGAGCACAGTAGGAAATATCACCGAGCGCTCAATCGGTGGCATCTGAGTCTTAAGGTCGGTCAAAAATGGGGTGTCTACAGTAGGCCTCTTTTCCCTCTCTTTTGTCTCTATTTTTGCATGCTTTCTTAGCCTTTGTTGCTTGCATTTTTGGGCTCCGACCCAAACTGTAAATAGTCATATTTTGAGCTCATCTCCATGTTTGATTAAGGGTCTTTCTCTGTTTGAGGTCTCCTCCTCACCCTTTGTGTTTAAACTCTCTTTTAGGCCTATTTTTGCATGATATTTTAGGCTTATTTGTGAGCTCTTTTGGACTTGGTCATAAACTGTGAAATGTCTTGTTTTGAGCCCCTCTTAAACTTTGTTGAAGGACTCTCCTCTATTTGAGGTCAGATGCTACCACTTGTCTGTTTATCCCTCTTTTAGGCCTTTTTCTTGCATGTTGATTTAGCCTCACTTGTTTTCATTTTCGAGGCTTGATGTAAATTGTAAAGTGCCATGTTTCGAGCCCCTCTTCAACTTTGTTGAGGGCTCTTTGCTATTTGGGGCCAGCTGCTGTCCCTTGTCTCTATTCCCTCTTTTAGGGCCATTTTTGCATGATAGATTAGCCCTACTTATGTTTATTTTTGAGACTTGTTATAAACTGGAAAGAGGCTTGTTTTGATATCATCTTCATGTTTTATTAAGGGTATTTTCTTATTTGAGGTCATATGCTTCCTTGTATGCTTGATTCCTTCTCATTTTGAGCCTTACACCTAAGCTTTTGTTGCATGCTTTGTTTGGCCTTCTAGCCACTGAAATCCAGTGGATTTTCAGTGACTATCACACTATTTTGAGCCTCCAAATCAGAGGGGGGGTGACCCCCTCTCACCTTGACTTGTTTGGTGGTCATTTTGGCCTTCCAAAGGGACCCCTCTTTGCATGCTTCTTAGTCACATTTCAGGGTCAATTTGGTGAGTTTTGGGACTACCATATTTGATTTCCAGAGTTGTTTTGGTCATGCTTCATGTCTATCTTGTATGTGTCTAACAACTCCTTGTATGGCCCTCTAAAGGAGCCCCTCATTTGTGCATGTGTTGGCTGCATTTCCATGGTTATTTGGGCATGTTTTAGCATGTTTTATTCACTGATTTTTTCTGGTTTAGTGAGATTCCATATGCTTCATATACTTGCCATATAAACCATGTTTGCTAGTCGAAATTGCATGCTATTTTAGTCTATCTTGCTAGCACTTTTTGGCCATGCTTTAAACTATAAAAGTTCATGTTTTAGGACTGCCTTGACTCTGTCTTCATGCTTCATGATCAAATAATGCATGCTTTGTATAGCTAGAAGCCATTCCATGTGCCTAGTTTTGAGTTTCGGGATTCATCTCATGCATCGGGTGCCATGTTTCCATGTTTCGGGGCCATTTTGCATCATATTTTAGTGCTGAAATTTGCATGTTCATATGCCACATTCCATGCCTTGCCATGCGTTGGTAGAGTGGCATTTGATGCCTTAGGTTCGGTCCTCGGTTTGCGTGCACCTGCGCATGCATTTCGAGTGTCTCATTTCCACCTAATGGCCACTGATGTGAGTGTAGCTGAGGTCCACTCATATTGGTGTAAGTCCATCGTGCATTGTGCCATTCCATTTCATAGCATTGCGTATGCTAGGTTGTATGTTAGAGCATTGTGTATGCCATGTTACATCGTGCATTGTGTATGCCATTTCATAGCATTGTGTATGCTAGGATGTATATTAGTCGCATTCATGCATGTCACGCATATTGCATTGTGTTTGGGATAGGAGTTAGCCTGAGCATGGGAAACGAGGGACGTTTCGTACTCCGAGTGACGGAACGTACCTCAAATCCCAATCACCGACACTCCGGATTACCCATGATGGAGTTCGGTCTTGTTGTGTTTATATGTGCATTCATTTCATATTGAGTCATGCAATTCGACTCCTCGGCCATCATGCATCGAGATGCGTGATTGGTGACACGAGGATCGAGGCATGCATACATATGTGAAAATACATTGCTATGCCCCTTTCCTGCTCTCTGTTGCAGCAAATCAGAAATCAGCAGCTTTCAAAAGCCTTGCACAGCATTCCGACATCAATTGCAAACAGAGGCTAATTGGGGCGTCGCAATGGATTTCCGCGCGAAACAACTCAAGCATGCATCATTCATCATTACGGAACAGAACCGAGGCGGTCCATGGATTTGCGTGCCATTTATTATTTTCCTAGATTAATTTGTTAATTAGGATTTTTGTATTTATTCGGACTGTAACTATTTCTTTGGGACTGTATATTATTTATTCAGACCCTCCGAACGAGGGCACAGTTGTAATAAGTGTGCGTGCGTGTGATGTATGTCTTCCAACCCCACGTCTTTCTCCATTTTATTTATCAACTTATGATGGTTAGATTAGGTCATGTTTCAATTAGCATACAGTATGATAGTATGTTTGCATTCATTCATCTGTTTTGCATGCACCGGGCTCGGCACATCATACTAACTGCATTGTATTTCAATTCCGAGTTGAATGCTTGTTAGTTGTAGCATTTCATATGCCATGTTTAGAATAGCCGAGCCTGCTATAGTTGCATTTTTGCATGTGTTGCATTAGGCATTTCTGTATAGTTAGGATCATGCATGATTTCTAATCAGCTTCTGTTTTGACTTGGAGTACTCGGTAAGTTTTTATGCTTTAGCATCCTTGCATGTGTGTGAGTGACTGCCATGATAGCATGCTTACCATGAGGCTATGTGCTTATATGATATACCTGTCTGAATGCCTGTGGGTGAAGGTTGGGTTATCTAGATTGGAACAATTCATTTACTGTGAGTTTTAAGCCCACTAGATTGTGGCAAAACCATGTTTTCTAAGCCCACCTGAGGGTGGCAAAATCTGCATTTTAAGCCTACTTGCGAGTAGCAAACCATCTTTCAAAAACAAACATGAAATGTTTTGTTCCAATTCAGGCGATCCAGTCTATACTTGTATGCTGTGCGCATCACATAGTAAATCTAGGCTAATAACTGGAATAAGAACGCATAACGTTTCCAAAACTAGATATCATGGTTAGTAGAGGCCGATCTTTGATTGGGCGAGCGGGGGTGCTCACGAAGTGACCTTCCCCAATCGTACCCAAGTTCCCGAGCCGAGGCAACTTTGGTGATGACGGACACGTGGCCTCGGGCAACGAGTCAGGGTTTCCTAAATTTCCCAAAATAAAATATTTAGGTGGCGACTCTGTATCTGGCAAAGCAGTCCATGTTTGGCACTTCTTTCAAAAATCTGTTTTCTCAAAACGATTTGCCGGATTTGGACTCTTTGGTTCAGATTAAGAACCGTGACAATTTTGAGTCCTGAACTGTAGTGAGGCCCAAGGGCGCATCTACAGTTTCTGGCGACTCCACTGGGGATTTAGAGAATTTGACTCGAACTCATGATATCTTGTTTTGGCTACACTTATGTGTTTCTTTGCATTGCATTTGCATTGGTGCGCCTAGGACACCGTGTTTGCCATCTGCTATTCCTGAATGGTTTGCCGGAGGCTTGTCTTGTCAAGGCATGACCATAAGGCTGACCGGTTGTGGGCTCTGCCAGTATGGGAACACAAACCCTGGTTTTACCGGGGCACCCTTTTGACCATTCGACCTAGTGCATATTCGGAACCGTAGTGACCATTCCAAACTAGGACAGGTTGCTTACCCGATATAAGTTGTTTGAAACCGCTGCGTGCGTAGTGAAACCCTAGCTCCTGACAAAATAAGACAGGGAAAACCCTACCCCAACATAGGGGTGTTTTGGCTCTCACTTATCTGTTATGTGCTTTTAGAGTGCGTCTCTACAGGAATGCATGTATCAATTTATAAGTTTGGGCATCAGGCCTGAGGGCATCAGTTCAGCTCTTTTGGGAATCAGTTATCTGCAGGTATCAGATTCAGTATTGGGGAACAGTGATTCAGGGATAATGATCAGTGTTTGAGGACAGCGTGTATTCAGCTTATCGACCGTGTGTTGTTATGCCCAGCTGTGTGTTGTGTATTTATTGTAAGCTGTTATGCTGTTCGTTTATCTGGTTATTTATTTCGCTATTGCTTTATTTATCTTTTTGCTAGAACAGTTTTAGCACAATTGCTTCAAACCCAGCAGATATTCCCCAAGCACTTTGGACAAGAGGTCGTCGGCTCAATCGATCTAAGGATCTGGTTGACGGATAGCCAGTATTTCATTCTCTACCCCCGGTTGTCAGACGGAGGCCGAGAAAGCGTAGTGTGCCTGAACAGAGGTTACCAGAACAGTGGTCTACCCTAGCAGTGAACAGTCGGGCTGAGGTTTTAGTTTCTGCCATAGAGATACATATACCAGTCAGTTAGCAAGATCAGCAGAATATAGACGGGATGGAAGGCATGATGCGACAGCTCCAAGAGAGCATGAAGCAAATGCAGGAGGACGCTGTCCGCCAAGCGGAGTTCTCTAAACAGCAGGCCATAATCATGGCCCAGCAGGCGGAGCTAATTACCCGGCTCCAGCAGCAAGCCGGAGCGTCAGCCTCACATCCAGTTCCTCTCCCACCAGGGATCCCGTTACCAGAGCAGACACCAACTGTCCAAAATGTCCTGCCAAATACCCAGAACACCTTGCCAAACGTCCAGAACATCCAGGAGGACACAGACCTTCCAACGGGGCCAGCTCCGCCCCCACTTCCGCCTCAACTGTCCAAGGCGCCTACGCCTATCAACCACCCGGACTCTCCCTTCGAGTTCGAAATAGACCCTACAGCACTGAAATTGAGCAAGCTCGAGAAGCTTTTTAAGAAATCCCAAGGGGTAAAGGCTATTCCGGATATCGAAGACGGATATACCGATGTGGCCGTGACGCTACCGGATAGATTTAAAATGCCGCAGATCGATCGCTTTGACGGGTCTGGGGATCCCATGGTCCACCTCCGGCTATTCTCAGATATACTGCGGCCAATTGGCCTAACTAGACCCCAGAAGCTTTCACTATTCAGCCGGACCCTGTCAAGTGTGGCCGCCATCTGGTATGCGAAGTTAGAGGATGATGTCAAGCGGAGTTGGGATGAAATGGCTGAAGCCTTTGTTGCGCAATACTCTTACAACACCCAAATTGAGATTACAACCCGTGATCTCGAAACAACAAGGCAGGAGCCCAAGGAGAGTTTCTCGGATTTCGTAACCCGGTGGAGGGCGAAGGCCTCGATGATGACTTTAAGACCCACCGATAAGGACCAGATCAGGATGATTGTGCGCAATCTCCCACCAAAGCTTATGTAAAAGATGATTGTACTCCCCTTCTCCACTTTTTCAGATCTGCACGAGATGGGGGTACAAATTGAAGATGCAATGAAACAGGGTCTGATTGACCAAGATAGGGAGCAGCCCAGGAGGACTTTCAACCGTAACAACAATGCAAGCCTGAGTGGCGCTGCAACTGCAAGAGCTTCAGAGGTGAGCATGGTCACCACCATTCCCCCTCCCCTTCCAAGACCCATGGCAGCCACGCCCTTCTCCGGTGCATCCGGAAGCAATACACAGACCACCAAATACCAACCCAGAGGCCAAAGAACCTTCACACCCTTATATATGCCCCTGTCCAAAGCTCTGGGGGTATTAATCAGGAAAAAGCATTTGAAGCCCCTAGAGCCGAGGCCACTACCGAATCCACTCCCTCCCTCTCATGACCCAGCAAAATACTGCGCGTATCACCAACAGCACGGTCACGACACTGACCGTTGTTATAGATTACGTCACGAGATCCAGGATCTTATTGACCAGCAGGTGATCGCGCCTCCCGACAAACCCAACGTCACAACCAATCCTCTCCCACCACATAACCAAGCTCCCCCTCCCAATAGAATCAACTTTATCCAAACTGGGGTCATGTCTTACGATCCTAGTGTCTATATCACTCCATCCCACCTACCTAAGCCGGAGGTGCTCCTTCCTGACTGCACCGACTCTTTGTGCATGTTGGACATCTCCACAACCGAACCAGAGCCAACGGTGGTGACCATTGAAGATGGGACAGGGCAGACTTCAGGGGAAAGTGGAATTGTTGAGTCCGGGATCGAGCCATCTGAGAGTTTCGCTGGGGAAGTCTATGATCCGAGTGAGTACATTCTGTCAACAGGCCAGATTGGATTGGGTATAGAATTGCCAGAGAAGGAAGAGCTGTGTGTGATCCGGGGGGATGGATTTGAGCAAGGGGCAAATGATTTGACGGCTGTGGAGGAGGACTTTGCCAACCTACAGTTTTTCGATGACCAAGAATCAAGGGGCGCGGCAATCAACTGGTTTGATTATGAGGAATCGGCAGAGGCCACTGGATGGCTGGATGATCAACTGGATGTGGTGGAAGAGTTCCAACTAGAACAGAGCCCAGCAGGGGCAGAAATATTAGCTGTGGCCAGAAGGGCCGGAAGTCAGAATACATTGCCGGAGAGCGCCGGTACGAAGAATTTCGCTCGGAACTGGAACAGTGTGAATGCAGGGAAAGCTTAACAACAAACTGCGCTAACGCAGGCAGAACAAGAAAAGATTTGGGATTCTGAGAGAATCCGGAAAGCCAAAGTCCATGAGGGGACCGAAAGTGCTGTGTGCACAAAGACAGAAGATGCTGCGGACATGTGGGCTGAAAGTACTGAGAGTACAAACATACCGGAGCCAGACAGGTGTCTGTCGGCGACCGATGGAATGTGGTGGGAGGACGATGATTTATGTCTTGCCCACACAGATGAAGATTGGGGAAACCATCAGCCAGACGACACCTGGTATATCGGAGAGGTCAACCATATGACGAGAAGCGGGCGGTATTTCAAGCCCCTGCACCTGGACCAGGCAGAGGCATCTGGGAAGGATAAAGAAGCTGAGAAACAAAAGGAGAAACAGCTTGAAGAGGAGGCTATACTCAAACAGTTAAAGAAGATTCAAGCAGACATCTCCATCTGGGGACTGCTTATGGCTTCACGAGTGCACAGACAAGCTGTCCTATCTGCTATGGACAAGGCCAAACTCTCCATAGATACCACACCAGAGCAGCTGGTTGGACTGGTCTTTCCGGGAGGAGGTTCCCCGACATTAACCTTTTCAGACAAAGAACTACCGCCTGAGGGCGCAAATCATAACAAACCCCTTTATATCTCTGTGGAATGTAGAGACAAGTGGGTACCAGTGGTTCTTATCGACACGGGATCCGCCATTAATGTGTGCCCGTCAAGGACGGCATATGCGATCGGGTTGAAGCCCGCGGACTTCGTACCAACTACTCAAGTGATCAGAGCCTATGATAACACTAGCAGAGAGGTGACGGGGACTGTCAAAATTCAGACCCAGGTTGGTCCAGGACAACACAACATTGAATTCCATGTCTTGGACGTTCCTGCAACCTTCAATCTACTCTTGGGGCGGCCGTGGTTGCACCAAGTGAAGGCAGTCTCTTCCACTTTGCATCAGATGTTGAAGTACCCTCACGGGAAGGGGGTGGCCATTGTTTTTGGGAATTCATCAATCCATCCACCGCCAGAAGTGTCTACACCAGTCTTGGAAATCGAGCACGGCATGGAGGATGTGTTCTTATCAGGGTTTACTTTGGCTGAGGCTCGGGTTGTGCAGAATATCATGGTTGTTAATGAGGGAGTGTACGACAGTGCTCAATATGTATACCTCATGAACAAGCTACAACACATCCCCGGGATGGGATTAGGAAGGAGTGGCCGGAAGGGCGTCGCAGCATTGGCCGAAGTGCCACACAACCCTCATACCTTTGGCTTGGGTTATCTGCCCACCAAAGAGGACTGGGTAAGGAAGGGAAAGGAAATGGCTGGAAGAGCCAGAGCAAAGCAGGCTGGGAAGCCATTTGAATTGATGCATAGGCCCATTCAGGGTACCCTAAACGGACGCTTCGTCCGGGAGGGGGAGGACTTTCCTTTTTGTGGCTTTCCAGAGCCGTGGCTGAACGCGGAGAAGAAGCGCGTGCCAGGTTTCGAGATCTTCTTCGACCTGCAATTATCCGGGGATGACGTTGCCGAAGAGCAGACAGACCCACCAACTGAGATTGAGCAGTGTAAGGCAGTGGACTCCGAGGGCACTGAACTTGAAATGGGGGTAGCACTGGCATGTCTACTTTCAGATCCTCCGATCGACCAAAAGTGATTGGGGGATAACTTCTCGGTTTCCATGATTGGGGATGAAACAGCTGCGGGCCTACCGGCGACTATTTTGGATGCATCTATCGCACCCTCTCTCACTTGGCAATACGAAGAGGGATTTTTGTCCAGCAGCACCGGGTCAGGTAGTGAGCTGGAATCTGATTCCACCGAGTCTTGTGAGTCGGAATCAGGTTCTAGCTCGACTGAGTCTGAGTCTGGTAATCCTGGGGATGATAACCCGGATGCCACAGTCTTGTCCAGGTCGTCTTTTTCTTTCTGTTTTGAGTCTATTGTAACCGAGGAATCAGACGACTTGGATGTGCTTAATGAGAATCAAGTAGCTGTGGTTTCTGAGTATTTTTCTGTGCCCTTGATTTATTGCATTAACTCAGACTTTCAAAATTTTGATGAAAACGACGAGGACGAAATTCCTCCGGTTTTGCAACGCTTAATTGAACAAGAGCAGGAGAGATTTGTTAAACCCCTAATGGATGAAATCACTACCGTGAATGTTGGTACTGAGGAGGACCTGCGGCTGGTCCAGATCAAGTCCACGTTGTCTTCGGAGGAACACGAGCGCTTAGTCGCTTTATTAAAAGATTTCAAAGATGTTTTCGCGTGGTCCTACGAAGACATGCCTGGGATCGATCCTGAGATTGTACAGCACCGGATCCCTCTCGACCCCGAGGCTAGACCCGTCAAGCAGAAGCTCAGGAGGATCCGCCCAGATTGGGCTCTCAAGATTAAGGAAGAGGTCACCAAGCAAATCGACGCTGGCTTCCTGCTGGTATCCAAATACCCGACTTGGTTGGCCAACATCGTTCCGGTGCCAAAGAAGGATGGCAGGATCCGAGTATGCGTGGATTTCAGGGATTTGAACAGAGCCAGTCCGAAGGACGACTTTCCCTTGCCGCATATTGATGAGTTAGTGGACTTCACAGCAGGGCATGCTTTGCTTTCATTCATGGATGGCTTCTCTGGCTACAATCAGATAGTAATGGCACCTGAAGACCGGGAAAAGATTGCATTCACCACCCTGTGGGGGACATACTGCTATAGAGTCATGCCGTTTGGGCTAAAGAATGCTGGAGCTACTTATCAACGGGCCGCGACCACAATATTGCATGACATGATCCACAAAGAGGTTGAGGTGTACGTGGACGACATGATTGTCAAGTCCAAAGAAAGAGAGGGCCACTACACCGCCTTGCAAAAGTTCTTTCAAAGGATCAGAGAGTTTCGGTTGCGGCTGAATCCCCAGAAGTGTACGTTTGGGGTTACAGCGGGAAAAATGTTGGGGTTTCTGATTACACAGAGAGGCATCGAAGTCGACCCTTCCAAAATCAAGGCCATCTTAGAAATGCCACCACCAAGGACTGAAAAGGAGGTGCGAGGCTTTCTGGGTAAAGTGCAATTCATAAGACGGTTTATCTCAAAATTAACCTTAACTTGTGAACCACTTTTTGGTCTCCTGAAGAAAGGCAAGAAATTCCAATGGGACGGCCGATGCCAAGTTGCTTTTGAACAGATCAAGGAATACTTACAGAACCCACCCGTGTTGTTACCGCCAGAGCCGGGGAGACCGTTGATATTGTACCTTTCAGTGACTGAGACTACAATGGGCTGCATGCTTGCGCAAGAATCAGAGGACAAAGTGGAGAGAGCCATCTACTATCTGAGCAAAAAGATGCTAGAGTATGAGACTCGCTACCCACCGTTGGAGAAGGCTTGCTTAGCTTTGGTATGGGCTACCAGGAAGCTGCGGCACTACCTGTTAGCTCACTCCGTAATGTTGGTTTCACGACTTGATCCCATCAAATATCTTTTCGAGAAACCAGCACTTACGGGTAGGCTAGCTCGTTGGTTGCTGTTGCTCTCCGAATTCGATTTGAAGTATGTAACACGCAAGTCAATCAAAGGAAGAGTAGTAGCAGAATTCTTAGCCGATCATCCAGTGGAAGGGGGTGAAGCAGTCGAGTACTTATTCCCAGATGAGGCCATTTTGCACATCGACGATGAAACTTGGACGATGTACTTTGACGGAGCGTCAAATCAGTACGAGTATGGGATAGGAGTATTGCTGATAGCACCCGACAAGTCCCGTATCCCTCTAGCCTTCAAACTCCGGTTCAAAGTCTCGAACAACGAAGTAGAATATGAGGCGTGCATCGCCGGTCTAGAAGCAGCCTTGGAACTAGGGGCAAGACGGTTGGACGTCATTGGGGACTTGAACCTTGTTGTGTCTCAAGCAAAAGGAGACTGGAAAGTCAAAGAAGAAAAGATGATGATGTATCACCAGACCTTGGACTTGCTAATTCCTCGGTTTGAGAAGCTAAATTTTGCTTATCTACTAAGAGAGAACAACAGGTTCGCAGATTCTTTAGCAACTCTATCTTCCATGATAGACATCTCGTTCGGAGTCCGGATGCGTCCAGTCATCATTGACCAGAAATTTGCACCAGCCTACGAATCGATTGCTGCTATAGATGAAGTTCAGGATGAAAACCCCTGGTATCATGACATTTGGAATTTCCTGGAGAATGAAGCATACCCGCCAGGGGTAAATGCCAAGGATAAAAGGGCAATCAGAAGAATGGCCATTCAGTTCATCATCTGTGGGGGTAAGTTGTATAAGAGAGGTCATCTGGGAATGCATAAGCTGTGTGTCGATGCCGAAGAGTCGAAGCGTCTGATGGAGGCCATCCATGGAGGGGAATACGGTGCGCACATGAATGGAGTAATGCTAGCACGGAAGATCCTCAAACAAGGTTACTACTGGTCCACCATGGAGGAGGATTGTATCGGTTTTGTTCGGCGATGCCACAAATGTCAAATTCATGCAAATCGCATGAACATCCCGCCGTCGAAGCTGTACAACATGACTTCACCATGGCCATTCTCAGTCTGGGGAATTGATGTGATTGGGGCTGTCACTCCGAAGGGGTCAAACGGGCATGAGTTCATCTTGGTCGCGATAGATTATTTCACAAAGTGGGTCGAGGCCCAATCCTATGCAGTGTTGAAGGCTTCACATGTTGCGAAGTTTATCAGAAACAACATCATCTGTCGCTACGGAGTCCCAAACGAGATAATTTCAGATAACGGTTCCCACTTCAAGAAAGAAGTGATTGACTTGTTGGAAAAATACAACGTGGCTTTTCATAAGTCATCCACATACCGGCGCAAACCAATGGAGCGGTTGAGGCCGCCAACAAGAATATCAAACACATATTGCAGAAGATGGTGGAAACCTACCGGGACTGGCCAGACAAGCTGTCGTTTGCTCTGTGGGGCTACTGGACTTCAATTAGAACTTCTACTGGGGCGACTCCGTATTCATTGGTTTATGGGATGGAGGCTATTCTACCTATCGAAATTGAGGTTCCGTCTTTGCGAGTATTGGCTGAGTGTCAAATAGCCGAGGCAGATTGGCAGCAGAGCAGATTTGAGGAACTCATGCTCTTTGATGAGAGAAGACTGAAAGCACTGTACCATGTTCAAGGTTATCAGCGCAGAATTGCCCGGGCTTTTAACAAGAAAGTTAAGTCCAGGAATCTAAAAGAAGGAGATTTGGTGCTCAAGGACAACCGAGCTCCCATCCACGACCCAAGGGGCAAGTTCAGACCCAATTGGATTGGTCCCTACATCATTAAGTCTATCTGGTCAAGTGGGGCTGTGGTTCTGATGGATCTAGATGACTTAGAGTTCTCACAACCGATCAACATGGACAAGTTGAAGAAATATTACCCTTGAGAGGCTCGCTAGGCCGAAAACCCAAAAGGGCGACCTAGGCAAAACTCAGAGCACAAAAAATTTGAAATTATAAAAACTGAGCTCGCAAGGTTGAAAACCCACAAAGGGCGGCCTTGGCAAAAGTTAGAGCGTAAAAGGAGAGTGAAAATACCCGAGCGAACCTAAGCCTGAACTACGTAAGGCTTGATTCCCATCTTTGGGATACGTAGGCAACTTCATCCTGAAGTTCAGCCATAAACATTTTCCCCGATCAGCTTTGTCCATTTGATCATCTCGGCCATCTTTGTCCATCAGCATTCATCGTGATCTCCGGTGCAATGCTTTTCAGACTAGGGGCAACTTTCCGTTGCTGTGCAGTGCCGCGGTGCTATGCAAACTAGGGGCAACTTTCCAGTTGTTGGAATCCGGGGTTGTGCATCTCAGTGACAGATCTTAGGCGTGTCCAGCTCTGATCCATATCAAAAATAGTTTTGAAAAGTTTTAATAAAAGTTGACTTTGTTCAAATTTATCTTTTTACAACTAAGACCATTTTTGGACCAAAGCGGAAAATTTTCAGTACCCACAACCTTTAATTTCATTGATTTCAAAATAGAGTTCTCCTGCTCTTGCATACAAATTGAAGTTGCTTTTTTTATTACATTCATAAAGAAAACTTGAAAGTACTAGTAAAGCAATAAATCCGGGGCATAGGTAAGTCAGGTGTCCCTGCGCCCCCTCCCAGAGCTGGTAGAAGCCTCTGATGCCAAGCTGGGCCCAATCTGTGCTTCTTCATTGAGCCAATCCAAGCACTCGTCAGACAAAGTGCAACTGAAAGTGGGAGCGGGGGCCAGGAGCTCTTTAGTCCTCCATGCTGTGGCATACCGGGCAAGCTGTGCGCCTCGGACCGGGAATGCAGCCGGGTACTCTATCCCCTCTGGCGGGCAAGTCTGATCATGACCAAACTGGCGTTGGAATCGGAACAGAAAGTAGAACACACAGTGGGTCAGACCAATCAACTGGATCCCGATCAGCCAGGACATGCTGTAGCTCATTGCCGGGAGATTGAGCCAAGAACAGCGCCAAGCAATGCGATCTGCAGACAAATTGCACATCCAGTCGAACCACCACCCTTCGTTAGAGGCATCGACTAGGCGTTGACGGAAGAAGTAGCCGCGAGCTGAGTAGGCTGGGCAAGAGTCCACAACTTGCAATTTATCCATCAACCATACCTAGAGAGGGATGAAAAATGAGAAAATAAATAATAGAGAGACGTATGATGAGAGAAAAGTAAGGGAAGGGTTTTGTGAGAAAAACCGAGCCTGAGGGCCGAGTGATGTGAGCCATATATATGTGAGATTGGGTGGGAAACATTACCTGTAGCAGTAGTGGGCTCCCCGCAAATCTAATCGTCTCCCGGCGATAGAAAGCATCCAAGCCCATCAGCGTCTCGGCCAATGTCATAGCAATGCAGCTCTTTCCTTCTTTCAAGCCTTGAGCAACTTCAATCAGACGAATGCTAGATCCACCAAAGCCTGGGGCGAGCAAAAAGTGAGATAGCATGCACAAGCAAAGGGCGTGTTGCCGGAAACCTTGCCAATAATGGTCGCCGCGGTCACCGGCATCAGAAAAGCGATAAATCAATCCAAGGATGTCCAGTTCCTCGTTGCAGATCAGAGACCGAGCATCGTGCATGGTGAGCCCACACATCTGCCCTAAAGCTTGGGCGTGGCCGAAACGAAACTTAGGCAAAATTTCTTCATAGCGTTCAGATTCCATCAAAACTTGAAAATCTTCGAAAGTTTGACATACCTCTTGCCCGCCGAAGCTAAAAACATGCGTCACCGGGTTCCAAAACCTCACCGCGGCATGGAGAAAGGGAAGGTGCGGCGGAGTATGGCTCAGCGTGAATAGTGCATTCAAGCCAAAGCCCCGGAAGTTTAACTTTTCCGAGCCATCTAGAGAGACGATCCAAGCTATGAGATTTTCGACGAGAAACGCCTCCATTTTTTGATACAAAATTGAGATAAAATGAATCAACCACGAGGCTAGAGCTTTTAAAGAGGATAAGGCACTATTCGGGGGACACGTGTCGAAAATTTGGTGGTTGCTGAGCTAAGTGGCCGGCCGGCCACCTTTTCTGGCAAGCCGGCCACCCCTCTTCTCTTCAATGCAAAAAACTGGCCGGCCAGCTCCCAAAAGTGGCCAGCCATGCTGCAATGTGTGCCTCAGGCCTTGTTTTACCCTCTAGAAGGAAGTTCCTAGCATTTCCATGCATCGGGAGTGTCGGAGGCCTCAATTTCCCTCAGTTTCGGACGCGTTCCGTCACCCAGATCGTCCGAAATACACTTTGTTTATTGAGTTGTTGTTTAGTCTTGCTTATCGAGTTGTCGTTTTGTTGGTCGAGCTGTTTTGTTTATCGAGTTTTGATTATCAAGTTGTCAAGTTTTGTGTATTTGAGTTGTTACTCTTTACTTATCAATTTTATTTTGTTTTGCTTATCGAGTTGTAAACTTGCTAAGGTTTTGTTGTTTCCTAGTAAGTTAGGTTGTTTGGTTTGTTGTGTCGGTTTACTACCTGACCTGGTAAATACACAATGCACATTTCCATTCAAATCTCATTTTTGTGCAAAATGATGCGATGCGATGCTGAGAACATAAAATACAACACTTTTTCAAAAAGCTATTTCATTCCATCATGCTTCCTTTGTTACAACACCTTTTTACAACAAGGGTACAAGTTTTACAGAAAATGAAACTGCCTAATAATGTACAATGTGCTGCAACTACTAGCAAAAAGGTAAATAAAACAGGGAACAGCTACATCAATGCTCTCAAGAGCAGAAATAAGAGGCCCTCTTCATCCTCTTTTGCGAAGCAGCCTCTGCACCACCAGCGACATCTGAGTCGGAGCTGTCGCCCTCGGGATCCTCCTCGGCCTCACCGCCACTCCCGGAACCGGGGTCGGAGCCACCCTCTCTATCAGCAGATGTCTCTGACTGGGGATCTGCAGCCTCCTCCTCCCCGCTGGGCTCCTCCTCTATGATGTGCGCCCTGCGTCTGCCTCGTCCACGAAACGACTCCCCTCTCCCAGCTCCTCGAGAAGGCCTAGATGGCCCAGCTCCCCGAGAAGGCCTAGATGGCCCAGCTCCTCGGAAAGGCCTGGATGGCCCGGCCTGTGACTGAGCATACACCGGAGGCATCTGAAAATGAAGAATGTAGTTTGAGTACATCAGCCAAAACATGTATATCAGATACAGATGCAAGCAAACTACACAGAGTGGGTGCATGTAGATACAGTACGTAAATATGGTATGTGTCAGATATGCTCTACACAGGCAGCCTATCAATGCAGTAAAATGTTCAAGATCAACATGAGAAGCATGATAAATGCCAGAAAACTAAAGGGTACCTGGAAACCCATGATGGACAACTGCGCCTCCCTCCGCAGGACCATGCCCTCAAGTGAGGCTACCATCTCAAGCACCTCGTCCATGTACTCCCGGGGTGGCTGCAGATACGAGCTCAAGTCATCAATGAATAAACAAATGCCAAAATATCTGTGTGATAAACGGAAAACAGTGGAACATACCGGTGGTGAGTCAGGGTCACTGACATATCGGTGGCCAGGCATCGGAGGCTTTATCGGAATCGGAATCGGAATCGGGGAGGTAGTCCCATATTGCCACCCATCAACTCAGTCGGCATATCTGGCCATCCAGGATGATGATGAGTCGGAGGAATTGGGGGAACCAATCCACCCCCACCCCTAGATGTGCCAGCCCTGCTGGTGGAAGGGATATCTGTAGTCCGGGCCCGACTCGATGAGGGCATACCAGCAGACCTCCTCGTCGGAGTACGGGCTCCCATCAATGGAGGCATCAAATATGTGTGACGATAGGTCGTGTAATCCCCCTCCTCGAGATGAAGGAATACATCAGTACCCAACCTGGCATCGATAACACCCTGGAAAGGGAGCCTATCAGCAGTCCGCATATCGACCGGGGGTGCTGAAGGAAGGTCCTGAGAAGTATAGCCCCAAACCTGACGCAGAAAGCGATCCCCCAAAAACCAGGCCCTACCGACTGGCCCCTCGAACAGGATCCTATATCGGGAGGCGCCCCATGCTCCGGCAAATTGGAACCGGAGGTCTTCACCTAAAGGCGCCCAGGGCTACCATGTGATCTGCGAATAACAGATGCATAAGCTGATCAGAAATTGTAAATATGCAAGATAAATCAAAGAGTGGAGACATGAAGAACTGGGAGTTCTGAAATACCTCGGACGTCCGCACTGTATCGAAATACTGCCGCAGGTAAAGGAAAGACTCCCGAGGTCTCGGCCGATACGGGCCCTCAAATACGAGTGAATATGGGGTCACGAGAGGCACCTCCACCTCAAGCTCTGGGGCTAATGTCGGGAAGTACGCATAGACCCATAGTTGTGGAAAACAGAGCAATAGCCATCAGAATACAGAATGCTGAGTGCAGGATGTAAATACAAAATGCTGAGAGCAAAGTGCAAGGTACAGAATGTAAAGTGCGTCGTGTGTGCAATGTACAAGTAATGAGAAGCAGAAATGTAAATCAAGAGGGCAAAAAGTACCTCCCAGGCCCTCCAATAGCCGCCAACCATGTTCCCCCGTCCGCGGGAGGTCGCGCTCATATAGCAATATAAAGTAGCCAGGCTGGCGCCACCCCAGTCATATCGACTGACCTGTGATAGGTCTACTAGGGCACTCAGCAGGTAAAGCCCGACAGTGTTCCCCCTATCGGCAAACAGAGTGGTGCCGAAGAGGAACATCAGGAATTCGCGAGTATACTGCGCCACCTCCGCAGGAGTCCCGGGCTCCATCTCCACTCTCCGGAAATGGGAAGAGAACCAGGTGTATCGGACTCTGCCCGAAGATCTGTCAACAGGTGGGCGAGCTCCCAATAGATATATCCAGGCGGCTTCCCACTCGCCCATGTCCTCGTCGTATGGGATGGCCCAACCTCCCACATCGAGGCCCGTCAATACGGCAAAGTCAAACGGGGTCATGGTCATGTCCCCGGTGGCAGAGAAATGAAAGGAGTTGGTGGTATCCCACCATCTCTCTACCAAAGCACCCATCAGTATCCTACTGGCAGGACAGCGAGATAGCCTGGTACAGAAGGGCCCAAACCCGGCCACGTCAACCAGATCCCGAACAGCCCCCGGGAGCTCGGCATACCACTCCCCGCTGCGACAGAGCCGTATCCTCGCGTAGTACGAGAAGTCACCTGCATTCAGGATGAAAACATGTATTCAGTTTCAAAATGAAATGAATGAGCTGCGTGCAAATTAAATGTACAAGCTGCGTGCAAATGAAATGTATGAGCTGTGTGCAAAATCAAATTAGGTACGGAATCCGGGCTGCGTGTTCAGAAAATCAACAATGAGCCGTGTGTTCAGAATTTAAGTTTGGGCTGTGTGTTCAACATCAAGTATTTGGGCTGCGTGCTCAACTCTCAATCAGTGTGTGCCGCGTGTTCACCTCAAAGTTTGGGCTGTGTGTTCAACATCAAGTATTTGGGCTGTGTGTTCAGATTACAAAGTGTGTGTGTCGCGTGTTCACCTCAAAGTTTGGGCTGCGTGTTCAATATCAAGTATTTGGGCTGTGTGTTCAGATTACAAAGTGTGTGTGCCGCGTGTTTACCTCAAAGTTTGGGCTGTATGTTCAACATCAAGTATTTGGGCTGTGTGTTCAGATTACAAAGTGTGTGTGCCGTGTGTTCACCTCAAAGTTTGGGCTGTGTGTTCAACATCAAGTATTTGGGCTGTGTGTTCAGATTACAAAGTGTGTGTTCTGCGTGTTCACCTCAAAGTTCAAGCTCTGTGTTCAACATCAAGTATTTGAGCTGTGTTCAGAAAATTCAAAGTATGGGCCGTGTGTTCATCTCAAAGTTTGGGCTGTGTGTTCAGATTACAAGGTGTGTGTGCCGCATGTTCACCTCAAAGTTTGGGTTGTGTGTTCAACATCAAGTATTTGGGCTGTGTGTTCAAATTACCAGTGTGTGCTGTGTGTTCACAATTAATATACGAGCTGCGTGTTCAGAAAGTCCGAGTGTTTGAACTGTGTGTTCAAGACGCAAACGGAATACAGTGTTATGGGCTAAACAGTCAAAACAAGCTGTGTGCTTGAATAGGCAGATAAACATAACAAAAGCACAAAATGCACGGAGAGTGCAGAATACATTGCAGAAAATGTAAGAGTAAAAGTAAATACCTCTCGTGCCTCATGAGAGAGGTGAGACTCTGGCTCTCGCAGTAGTAGATCTGCAGGCGCTTGCTCATCAAAGTCAGTGAAGTGGTAGAAAACTGCCTGAGGAAGGACGTGCTCCTGAGGATGATACCTCTCGGGATCAAACGGCCGAACTCTTAGGGGTAAAGCCATAATGTCCGGCTCACCCCCGGCACCTGGAGAACCTCCGCCATGAGGGAAATGACCAGCCATCTCGAAAAATCTACAAAAATGAGCGAAATGAGCCAAAATTGGAAAAAGTCAACAAAAGTCAACTCTCGGGAAATGAAAAAGTCAACAAAAGTCAACCCCCGAGAAAATCTTCCAAATGTTGAGACGAACTTACCTCAAGTGGTGAAAATGAGAAAAGAAGCCCCGAAATCAAAATTTAATCGGTTCAAAGTGAAGAGAACTGAAAGTTTTCGCAAAAACAACTTGCGTGGGACGTTGGAAAACGCGTATAGAGTGCAGATCTGAGAGAGAAAATGGTTCGGGAAGGAGGAGAGAGCAATTTCGGAGCTGCACTTGTGAGAAAAAGTGCTTTGGATGAGTATATTTAAAGAAATGAGGGTAAAAAGTCAAAAATGCCCCGAATCTGGACTAGGTGGCCGGCCGGCCGGCCACCTTTTCTGGCAGGCCGGCCATCCCCTTGCCTCACCCCTAGCCGGCAGCCTCCCCTCTCCCCCAAACCTGGCCGGCAGTGTCCCCTAGGTGGTCTCCAAGCCCTCTGCAAATTTTGGTGATGATGGGAGTCCCCGGGACGTAAAAAAGTACAAGAAAAATGCACTTTCCGTCGCGAAATCGCACCGCCGGAACGTCAACTCTAACTTTCAGTGCGTCTTTCATCATCATTCGTCAAAAGTGAGGTGTATCCTTTTTTAAATGTGTTGCGACCCCTCCAGGAGGTGAACCGGAGGCCGCGATCGATTCGCCCTCGCCGAAACGCGCATTTCTTTGCTCGTTGTTTTGTGACAAACGTGCAATCTAGTTTACACTTGTTCTGCATTGTTGTGCATGTCACTTGCATTCTCATGCATATAACTTGCATTGTTATGCACGTTTCCTTGATATCGTCATGCCCCCATGCTTAAACTCACGTTGTCACGCACGTTGCTTCTCGCATTGCGATACACTTTCCCATCGGCACCGCATTTGTCTGTGCTCGATATCACACTGAACATATGTTGCTAATTATGTTGTGCTTGTTGAGTTTCTTCCTTCTTTTCAGGCACGATATTGTATGTACGGTTCATTTGAGGCTGGTGCGACCAGACAAGCCGCACAGGTATTGTGTCTTCTCCGTGTGAGACGTGGCGAGAATTCAATGATTCTCCGCATTCTTCAACTGCATGAAATGTAGTAATGCTTTGCATTCTTGCTTAAAACTGTTGCATCTATTGTGAATACTTGCTTCATTACAGCTTGCTGCATTTGCATGATCATTGAGTTACATTCGGCTTTGTGCATTTCGCTTTGCATTTTGCCCCCCGCCTGCGAGCATGCCTGCGGGCATGTTTCTCTGTTATCTAGTATGTTTGTCTAAGTCTTCGGCCTCGTCAAAAATGGGTCGTCTCTGGGCTTTGACATTCACTCCCGTCACTTATGACTTTCGAGTTCTGTCAAAGAGGGGCAACTGTAGACACCCCATTTTTGACCGACCTTAAGACTCAGACGTCACCGATTGAGCGCTTGGTAATATTGGATATTGTGCTCGTTCTGAGGTTGCGGAGTCACGGCTGCGAGCCTTGCCTCCGGACTTCCAGACTCTTTTATGCTTTTCCTCGGTTTGCGAACCAGGTCCTATTTTCTCCGTTTTCTCTTCCCGAAGGGAGGGAGAGGTCTCGTAGATCATCTCTCAGTGGCCGTAGGCTACGTTTCGTGGTCGTAGGCCATTTTTCCCATTTTGGAGCCCGGTTCCCGGTTTTTGGAGCCGTCGGCCGTGTACCTCGGTTCGAGACCACCTAACCACCTCTGTTTGCTCCGGTTTTTGGCATACTTCTTATTTACTCCCTTTTGAGGGACACTGTGGCTCGAGAGACCAACTTCGTGGTCGAACGCCACCTCCGGTGCTTAACAGCTTGTTTTCAGGGCCCCAGGCTGTGTGTTTTGGCCTCCGAACCTTCGTTTTGCATCGGTTTTGGTCCATTTTTGGCAGGGACCTTATTTTCATTGTTAGGAAGGTTGTAGAAGGGTGGGAGGCCAGCAATTGTTCTAAAGACCAGCTTTATTCCTTCATCACTCTTCGTCGCCCGTTTTCCTCACTAGAAAGCTGATGTTGATCATTCCCGGGCAACTTTCTTTGGCCCTCAACCACATATTTGTGTTGTACACACCTGGGAGGCCACCAATATGTCATGGCCGGCCATCAATCATTCCTGACCCTTTTGAACCCCTCTAAAAAGTTGGTTTTTCTCTCTCCTAGTTCACATTTTCAGGGTTTTGACCACATAGCTGTGTTGTGCACACATGGGAGACCACCAATATGGGGTGGCCGGCCACTAATTCTCATTGACCCTTTTGACCCTGGCCGGCCACCTGGACCTTTTCTACCTGGCCTGCCAGAATCCTCTCTCCAGGTACATTACAGATACACCCTCTGTTTTCCCCCAGATCCTGTATCCAGGGGGGGTCTTTTGGGGGGAAATTTGAATTTGATTTTCCCCCCCTTTCCTCCACTCCTTTGTCTATATAACCAGACCCTCCAGCTCCATTTTAGGGGGTTACAACATTTGGTTTTGAGCTCTTGCATTGAATCTCTCTCTCTCTACACTTCAACCCTCAAAACCCCTTAAGTCCTACACCATTTCTACACCAATCCATAGCACCACACCCCCACACCCCATTCCAGCAACTTGAAGGCTATTTCCAGAGGCTAGGAGCACTATTTCTTAGACCAAAAGCTGTTAAAGACTTAGGCTACAAGGGTAAGCCTCTTTTCCCTCTCTTTTGGCTCTATTTTTGCATACTTTCTTAGCCTTTGTTGCTTGCATTTTTGGGCTCCGACCCAAACTGTAAATAGTTATATTTTGAGCTCATCTCCATGTTTGATTAAGGGTCTTTCTCTGTTTGAGGTCTCCTCCTCACCCTTTGTGTTTAAACTCTCTTTTAGGCCTATTTTTGCATGATATTTTAGGCTTATTTGTGAGCTGTTTTGGACTTGGTCATAAACTGTGAAATGTCTTGGTTTGAGCCCCTCTTCAACTTTGTTGAAGGGCTCTCCTCTGTTTGAGGTAAGTGGCTATCACTTGTCTCTTTATCCCTCTTTTAGGCCTTTTTCTTGCATGTTGATTTGGCCTCACTTGTGTTCATTTTCGAGGCTTGATGTAAACTGTAAAGTGCCATGTTTCGAGCCCCTCTTCAACTTTGTTGAAGGGCCCTTTGCTATTTGGGGCCAGCTGCTGTCCCTTGTCTCTATTCCCTCTTTTAGGGCCATTTTTGCATGATAGATTAGCCCTACTTATGTTTATTTTTGAGACTTATTATAAACTGGAAAGAGGCTTGTTTTGACATCATCTTCATGTTTTATTAAGGGTATTTTCTTATTTGAGGTCATATGCTTCCTTGTATGCTTGATTCCTTCTCATTTTGAGCCTTACACCTAAGCTTTTGTTGCATGCTTTGTTTGGCCTTCTAGCCACTGAAATCCAGTGGATTTTCAGTGACTATCACACTATTTTGAGCCTCCAAATCAGAGGGGGGGTGACCCCCTCTCACCTTGACTTGTTTGGTGGTCATTTTGGCCTTCCAAAGGGACCCCTCTTTGTATGCTTCTTAGTCACATTTCAGGGTCAATTTGGTGAGTTTTGGGACTACCATATTTGATTTCCAGAGTTTTTTTGGTCATGCTTCATGTCTATCTTGTATGTGTCTAACAACTCCTTGTATGGCCCTCTAAAGGAGCCCCTCATTTGTGCATGTGTTGGCTGCATTTCCATGGTTATTTGGGCATGTTTTAGCATGTTTTATTCACTGATTTTTTCTGGTTTAGTGAGATTCCATATGCTTCATATACTTGCCATATAAACCATGTTTGCTAGTCGAAATTGCATGCTATTTTAGTCTATCTTGCTAGCACTTTTTGGCCATGCTTTAAACTATAAAAGTTCATGTTTTAGGACTGCCTTGACTCTGTCTTCATGCTTCATGATCAAATAATGCATGCTTTGTATAGCTAGAAGCCATTCCATGTGCCTAGTTTTGAGTTTCGGGATTCATCTCATGCATCGGGTGCCATGTTTCCATGTTTCGGGGCCATTTTGCATCATATTTTAGTGCTGAAATTTGCATGTTCATATGCCACATTCCATGCCTTGCCATGCGTTGGTAGAGTGGCATTTGATGCCTTAGGTTCGGTCCTCGGTTTGCGTGCACCTGCGCATGCATTTCGAGTGTCTCATTTCCACCTAATGGCCACTGATGTGAGTGTGGCTGAGATCCACTCATATTGGTGTAAGTCCATCGTGCATTGTGCCATTCCATTTCATAGCATTGCGTATGCTAGGTTGTATGTTAGAGCACTGTGTATGCCATGTTACATCGTGCATTGTGTATGCCATTTCATAGCATTGTGTATGCTAGGATGTATATTAGTCGCATTCATGCATGTCACGCATATTGCATTGTGTTTGGGATAGGAGTTAGCCTGAGCATGGGAAACGAGGGACGTTTCGTACTCCGAGTGACGGAACGTACCTCAAATCCCAGTCACCGACACTCCGGATTACCCATGATGGAGTCTCGGTCTTGTTGTGTTTATATGTGCATTCATTTCATATTGAGTCATGCAATTCGACTCCTCGGCCATCATGCATCGAGATGCGTGATTGGTGGCACGAGGATCGAGGCATGCATACATACGTGAAAATACATTGCTATGCCCCTTTCCTGCTCTCTGTTGCAGCAAATCAGAAATCAACAGCTTTCAAAAGCCTTGCACAGCATTCCGACATCAATTGCAAACAGAGGCTAATTGGGGCGTCGCAATGGATTTCCGCGCGAAACAACTCAAGCATGCATCATTCATCATTACGGAACAGAACCGAGGCAATCCATGGATTTGCGTGCCATTTATTGTTTTCCTAGATTAATTTGTTAATTAGGATTTTTGTATTTATTTGGACTGTAACTATTTCTTTGGGACTGTATATTATTTATTCGGACCCTCCGAGCGAGGGTACAGTTGTAATAAGTGTGCGTGCGTGTGATGTATATCTTCCAACCCCACGTCTTTCTCCCTTTTATTTACCAGCTTATGATGGTTAGATTAGGGCATGTTTCAATTAGCATACAGTATGATAGCATGTTTGCATTCATTCATCTGTTTTGCATGCACCGGGCTCGGCACATCATATTAACTGCATTGTATTTCAATTCCGAGTTGAATACTTGTTGTTGTAGCATTTCATATGCCATGTTTAGAATAGCCGAGCCTGCTATAGTTGCATTTTTGCATGTGTTGCATTAGGCATTTCTGTATAGTTAGGATCATGCATGATTTCTAATCAGCTTCTGTTTTGGCTTGGAGTACTCAGTAAGTTTTTATGCTTTAGCATCCTTGCATGTGTGTGAGTGACTGCCATGATAGCATGCTTACCATGAGGCTATGTGCCTATATGATATACCTGTCTGAATGCCTGTGGGTGAAGGTTGGGTTATCTAGATTGGAACAATTCATTTACTGTGAGTTTTAAGCCCACTAGATTGTGGCAAAACCATGTTTTCTAAGCCCACCTGAGGGTGGCAAAATCTGCATTTTAAGCCTACTTGCGAGTAGTAAACCATCTTTCAAAAACAAACATGAAATGTTTTGTTCTAATTCAGGAGATCCAGTCTATACTTGTATGCTGTGCGCATCACATAGTAAATCTAGGCTAATAACCGGAATAAGAACGCATAACGTTTCCAAAACTAGATATCATGGTTAGTAGAGGCCGATCTTTGATCGGGCAAGCGGAGGTGCTCACAAAGTGACCTTCCCCAATCGTACCCAAGTTCCCGAGCCGAGGCAACTTTGGTGATGACGGACACGTGGCATCGGGCAACGAGTCAGGGTTTCCTAAATTTCCCAAAATAAAATATTTAGGTGGCGACTCTGTATCTGGCAAAGCAGTCCATGTTTGGCACTTCTTTCAAAAATCTGTTTTCTCAAAACGATTTTCCGGATTTGGACTCTTTGGTTCAGATTAAGAACCGTGACAATTTTGAGTCTTGAACTGTAGTGAGGCCCAAGGGCGCGTCTACAGTTATACATGAATCATAAACAAACCTTTAAGTGGACATTGGAGTTTATCCAGGATCGGATGCCAACAAAGCTGTACTCTATAGAGCAATTATTTAAGAAACTACCATGGGATACGATTGAAGCAATGTTATTTTTAGACAAATAAATTGATCGAGAAATATGGCCATACTTAAAAGCATAACACTAAATAATGATCCCTTTCCAAGTCCAAGTGTAATAGCCAACAAACAAAAAATAAATAAAAAGAAGCAAGAAGTCTATTTTAAATCTTGCCCCATATCTAGGAAGCTTCCACATAATCTAAAATCATATGAGATTCATTGACCTTGCTGCTATCAGTCTTTGATGGTGGTAAGTTTCTTCTTGATGTATACATTGGCTTGTTCGCATCATAGAAACTAAATCTTGGGGGTTAAAACAAAAATGCAAAAGTAAATGTTAAAACCTAACTGTTTTACTTCAAAGCCTTTTTGTTTTTATTTGCAGATAGCATGTTTGAATGAAGTTATCAAACAAGCTAGACATGACCTACATTCTCTGGTAGCAAACACTTGTGAAATTTAAAAGCGAAAAAAAAAGAGTGTAAGCCTAACAAAGATGAGAAAAAAATTAAGTAGCCTGTTGGAAAATATGCGTATATATATGGTCTAGATTGTTGCCTAATATGCGTATCTTCTACACATGGTTTAGATTGTTGCCCAATATGCGTATATATATGTATGAGCCTTTGTATTTATTGGAAAATTAAATTTAAATGTCACAATTGTAGAGGAACAAAATTTTGAGGGGTTAAAAAATTGTGACATGTTTAAATAAAGAGAGCATTCGGAAAATATTTGATATCGACCTTTATGAAGAACTCTTTGGCAGAGGCATGAATTATCTCTGATCCGAAGTCATTTGCAGTCGGGAAGCGCCATCTGACTTGACAAGAATGTAGAATGTTTATTACTTCTTCAAGTTTGACACGTTTTTTTTTTTTTTTTTTTTTTTTGGTGCTATATGATATGTCTTGTAGTTTTTTTCTTTAGATAGCATAACCAACTGTTGTAAGATTGAGAATTATCTCCTTCTTGAAGACATAGACTCCCACGGAAGCAATACATGGCTTCTTTTTAGCCTCTTCTCTTGATTGTCCTATAATTGTTATATCTACTGCCTAGAAAAGTATAGAACTTTGTGAGAAAAATAAGTCCAAGAGTCCATAGATACTATAGAACTTTGTCAGAGTATTACAAAATTTTAGTAATTACCATTGCCTTCAAATCAGCTCCTCTAGGCTTTTCACTAAATGAAAGGATCTTTCATTTCCGTCTATCTTCAATAACACAACTGCCTCACAGCATCTATCGTACCTTGGAACCACTTGTTACCTATCTCACCTTGTGCTTGAGTAGCTGTTAGAGCCTACACAGATCATAACAAGATGCAATTAATCGAGCACATTTTTTACTCACAAAAGATCCTAAAGCAACCAAGTTCTACATTCAATTACATATGAAAAAAATTGAAAAATACATGAAGATGAGAAATGAATTAGGTAGCCTGATAACTCAATGAATCTCTTATGGGTATGAATTCATGAATCTAAATACAAATATGCAAGTCAGACTTAACAAATTAGATATAGATTTATTTTATTTTATTGAGAATTTAATTTTAGAGACGAAAGAATGAGAAATGATTTATATAACTGATTCCAAGTAATTGAAATACAACACTTAATTTTATTTTATTAAAATTTCAGCAAAATACTTGCATTTAAAAAAGTTGATAGGACAAGTAAAAAAATTTAAATTTTACAAATATTTTAAACTCCCACCATTAGATTTGTCAAGTGAGACATGTTTTATGAGACATGAACAAGTTTGCACATATACCTATAAAGTTGGTAGATGTGACAACCCTGTTCTGTATTATGCTAATTAATCTTAATTATGATTGTGATTATGTGTTTAATATGATTTTGGGTGCTATTTATATGATTATATGTGGTTTTGGCTTTATATCTGTTCACCGTAGGAAAATCTGTTCAACTTAATGTTATAAACTGAAAATTGAAGGCCTTATCGGCCACAAAAACTGAAATTGACTACGCCATTGTGATTGGCGTAATTTTTAAAGCCTATGGTGAAATTTAATTGAAAACTGATTCGGAACGAAATAATTAGATTCAGAATGATTAAATTAAGCTCTATTACTTAGCCTAAATCAAATTTGATTAGGCCATCCTGTATAAGGGCCTATATAGCCTCATGTTATTGTTTTGAGCTCATATTTGCTGAGATTACCCTCTAGAGAGAGAGAGTGTGCCAATTGTAGAGAGAGCGAGAGGGAGCTCAAGTTAGAGATTGAACAAGAAGCTTGAAGATCTTGAAGATCAACACAAGAATTAACCATAATTTGGGTGATTGGAGCTCCTAGGTGAGTAATTGAACATGGGTTCATAAGTTTGGGGTTGCAATTTTGTGAATTCAAGCTAGATAATAATCAAGAACATGATTTGAGTTGAAATTGATGAATTTGGAGCTTGTATGTACATACATGTGCATAATTGCCATGATTTCATATATTTAAACATGAATCATGTTGAATAAGAAGAATTGAGTACCAAATCTCACATGCATGCATGATTTTCATGAGTTTCATGATTATGAGTGTTATTTGTACCATTTGGAATAGAGTTGGAGTCAAGAATGTACATACATGCATGATTGATGAAGATATGGGGTTTGTATGAAGTTCAATATATGTGTTTTGAAACCCATGAAGAGAACTCAAAATGATTTTGGAAAAAGGACAATGAATTTGAACAATTTGGTCTCATATTCTTATATTATCATATTATATAATGTGTTTCCATGTTTTCGAACCAAAATCATGAGTTTAGGGCCTTTGAACACCAAGTTCGAACTCCAAGAACAATTCTGGAAATTCCAGAATTTGGCATGTCCGCTCAAGCGTAAAATGTTAGCTCCCAGAACTTTTGCAGACATTGATGTCCGCTCGAGCGGGGAGATTCACGCTCAAGCGTTAGTCACATGTTTCGACCCTCAGCTCGAGCGTCCGAAGTCACGCTCGAGCGCAAAATTGAGGCAACCAGTACTTTTGCAGACAAAGGGAGTCCGCTCGAGCGGCCAAAGCTACGCTCGAGCGATGAGCCCTATTTCTGAAATTTTGAATGGACATTTGGTGTTTCATCTTCCGTTATTTTTCATTTCTAAGCACTCTTAGGCATGCATTGAGCATTGTGAATGGATTAAGAAGATAAGAAAGAGGCCTAAGAGGAATAAATAAATTAAGAACGGATTGAATTGCTTGTGACCCATTATGTGTTATGATTTATGTAGGATCGAACACAAGGACGAATCCACCAACAAAACACTGTGAGTAATATCTTAATAAAGATATTATGAAGTATGCTATTTGTCCAATTATTTACTCCTATTTGAGTTTTGTAAGCTTGTTAATCTGAAAGGTGGATAATATTTGTTATGCCATACAATTGGGCCAAAGGCCATTGGATGTGAATGATTGGACCAAAGGCTGTCGGACATGAATGATTGGGCCAAAGGTCGTTGGATATGAGTGATTGGGCCAAAGGCCGTTTGACATGAATGATTGGACCAAAGGTCGTCAGACATGAATAATTGGGCCAAAGGCCGTTTGATATCAATGAATAGGCCAAAGGCCATTTGATATGAATGAATTGGGCCCGAGGCCGTTTGATACTTCTGGATTTGTAGTCATTTGATACACTAGATAGAAACATGAATTGGGCCCAAGGCCGTCCGATGCATCTATTTCAAATTTCGTTCATGTATCTTCTTTATTTGATATTATTCACTGGGCTTTCGCTCACTCTCATTCATGTATCTGTAGGTGAGCCAAGTGATGTCCAAACCCAACCCCAGTGAAGTATGTGAGAAACAGTCAAAGTTTTGAGGAGTGAGCCCATATGTCTCACGTACGAGACTTGTTTTCGCCCTTTTGTTATTTTGTTATATTTTTGTTATGTAAAACTTTGGATCACCTTTGTGTATAAGCTTTTGGTTTAGCTGGCTATGACTTGAATGATCCTGTTGTGTAAAGCTTATATGTTAACTTCCTTGAATGTGGGTTATTAATGAATATATGTGAAATGTTGTGATATGCCATGTAAACACAGCTCTATGAACAAAAGATTTAAGTTTGTTTCCGTTTTGGCCCCGTAACTCTGACCAAATATGTTTTATTTGGTTTGAGATCGTATGTAATCTCTTGATTACTGGCCGGCTATGACCTTAATCCATGGAGTCGGGTTCGGGTCATGACAGTACAGCCAGATAACCACAGCCATTCAATCATGCTTGCTTTTAGCATTAATTAATACACTAATTGGTGTATGTAGCATCACCGAAATGTATATGTTAAAAAGACATTAAACGAAAGCATTTAGAAAATAACACAACTTTAAAAGTTGTCTTAACTTTTTTTAATATTTATAATAAGACCAAGATACCCTTTTGCTTTGCACCCTACTCTTTTTTCTTTTCCTTTTTTTTTTTGAACTAAGCTTTGCATCCTTCTCCTCCTTTATTTTTGTATGCCTTTTCACTTTCCTTCAAATTTGATGTTTATATTATTTTTATAAAAAATAAAATAAAATTTAGATTGGTGATTTTTGTAAAAAAATAATCAAATACTAATTATTTTCACATTTTAGAACATAAAATAATATTTAAAAATTAAAATATATATATATTTTGTCAAACTAATTTATAATTTTTTAAAAATAAATCCAAAATACAAATTATAAAAAATTAAAGAATTTATGTCTTATAAAAATAAGGGTACTTATGTCCATATCAAAAAAAAGTTCTTAAAAACAATGATAATTAATTTTGCTTCTACTTTTATATTTTCTATTTACGTAGATGGAAGAACTTAAAATTATTTATTACTTCCTTAACATGTTCTATTAAGAAACATATTAACAACTTAACAAGGCACTACTAACTCAACTAAAGGTACAATTACTGATATGGTAATAATTGGGCTTAGCTTAACCCAACTAACAGTACAATTACCCATATGGTAATAACAAATATTGGAAAGTACCCCATTCATATTCACGATGTTTGTTTTTATTGATTTTTTAAAACTTAAGTTTTTTATTTTTTATATTTTAAATTGTTAGTATTTTCTTCTAAATATTGGGCACTCAACAGTCCATGCGCATAAATAGTATGTCTATAAGGACATGATTCTGCAAAATGACCAAATTGTGCATGTAAATATATTGTTCCTAAATCAAACCAAACCCTAACCAAATAGTGTCTCCTGCAACGCTCTTCTCTCATGTTCATTTTCTTCATCTTTGATGTCGAGCTACCATAGCCACCAACGATGTCGCCGTCGCCTGTCAGATACGATCTCGATATCTCTCTCTCTCTCGCTTATCTCTCTCTCTCTCGCTTATCAGATTTTTTGCAGAGAAAATGGAGTTCCGATGATCGCTCCACCACTTAGCCTCATGGCTTAACCACTTTCTCTCTTTTTCCGCCTCAGATCACACCTCTTCCTCTTTCCTCCCGTCACCTTACCTCCCACCGTTGCGTAATTCGGGCCTCCACTGCTATGAAAACGCTCGACAAGACCGAGACAACACTGAAGTACTGCACTGAATTGAAGTACAGTAGCCCCAATCCCCTCCTTAACTCCATCATCTTTTTATCTCTCTCTCTCTCTCTTTAATTAAATCTCTTTCTCTCTGTATATATCACTCATTAGATCTTAGATTTTTTTGGAATTCCAACAAATCTATTGGAGTGTGTGTGGTTTATCTGTTCAAATCGTGTGTGTATGGTTATCTATTTTATTTATTTTTTTAGATCTAGTATATGGCTGATTAACTGTTTGAAAATGAAAAAAAGAGCCAATTGTGTGATTTCGTTTTATGAGATTTAGGTTTGCGATCATGGAGATCATTTGTTTTCATTTAACATTTTTTTTTAGCAAAATTTGGATTGATGATTGAAACAGATAAAAAATTTATATTTTTTCTTTGTTTTGTTGTTGTTGATGATGATTGCTACAATTAATTTTTTTTTGACATAAACATATTGTTCTCAAACAGATAATGGATAATTTTTGGAGTGTAAGATCTGTTTTGGTTTGGTTTTAACAGATCAGACATTTTTTCTTTATTTGCTATTGTTGTTGTTGTTGATGTTGATGAGGTTTCAACAGATCATATATTTTTTTCTTTATTATTGTTGTTGATGATGTTGATGATTGCAAAAGATAAACAATAAAATTATGACATAGACAGACAAAAAAATAAGGCAAGAATTTCAATAGATAAACAAAAAAAATTGAACAGATAGGAAAAAATTTCAACAGATAGATATAAATTTGAACAAATAGTTAATGAAAAGTTAACAGATAAAAAAATTTTCAATAGGTAAGTTACGGGATTAAATTAGAAACAAATTATTATTCAAAACTAACAAAAGGACTTCTCACCAAACTATTTTACAAAGAGTGGATCTCTCGGTAATAAAAAATATTCACTGGACTTAATAACTTAGACACTTTCTAATTTGGATTTATCACAAATTTTCTCTTAAATATTTTACATATTAAATGTATCTAAAGACACTTCAAAAGTAAAATATTTATTAAAAAAATATAAAAAATCAATACATAAAAATATGAAAATATACTGAATTTATATATATGTTTTTGTATTTAATAAAATTTTAAAATATATTTATTATAAATATTAAATTTTAAGTGTATTTAAAAAATAAAAAAAATTACGTATAATATTAAAAAAATCACAAAAAAAAAAGAGAAAAATATTTGTAGAGGGAGAAACGACCAAAATTCAGGAGAGAGAAAGCCGACGGCGTCGAAACTTCCGTTATTTTGACCCACTTTGTTGTATCAAAAATCGAAATCGATCCTGGTGAGAAAAACCCTAATTCCGTCGATCCAGTTTTTTGCCTCGCAACAATACACAATACATATCTCTCTCTCTCTCTCTCTCTCTCTCTCTCTGTGTGGAACCCAACCCCAATCTCTATCTTCTCCTCTGCAACACAATCGCGATCCCTCCAATCGATCCCTCCCCTCTCTCTCGCCCTTCTCCGCAACCGGTAAAGCCTCTCTCTCTCTCTCTCTCTCTCTCTCTATTCTGATGATTCATTTCGATATGACGTCTCGCACATCGTGTTTTAATTTTGGAAAGATTTTTTGATGTGATGTTTAGGGATTCGAATTCGTTTTCTGAATTTGGCGATTCTTATTCTGAATTTTTGTTTTTATTTATTTATTTGTTGCTTCAATTGTTTTATTTGTGGTTTTGTTTGATTCCAAATACATGGAGGATAAGAGTTTAGTCAGGAATTTGATAGGTTTTCGTTTATTACCATTTTTACATAGAGAATGTTGCTTCAGAATGACTGGGCCTGCCTGGTTTTCTGATATATGAATTTTCCACCCAAATTAGTTTTCTTTGATGTAGGATTTATGGGTCTTTTTTGTTTTTATTTTTTGGGTTTCATAAACACACACACACACACGCACGCACACACACACACACAAAAAGGAAGATGCGCTTGGATGAATAATTTGTCTACCAGTAATAAGGCCTCGTTTGGGAACAGGCTAATTTAGTAACTTTTTGGCTATTTGGCTAAAATATGAGCTAAAAAAACTAGTATGTTTGGGATGATTTTTTAACTTTTTACGAAAAGATGTGCAAAAAATAGAGAGAAAAGAGAATCTTTGACTTTTTGGTATGAGTTATTGGCTTTTTGGCTAATTTAGTAACTTTTTGACTTTTTGGCTAAAATAGGAGGTTCCCAAACGAGGCCTTTTCTCTCTGATAATAAGAGAGTTATTCCTTTTTTTACATTTTAGTTTACGAAGAATCCATGTACTACAGATTATATATTTTTTGTGGAAAATTCCCCACATGCAGGAAAATTGATTCGGATTTTTTTATTGTAGTGGGTTGAGTCAGTTGACCAGTTCATGCAACAAATTAGACTGAGAATTTTACCTGATATAATGCGGTGGTTTTTTTTTTTTGGGCCAAGATTGTAGAATGTTAGTTAATTGTTAGTTAAGTTAGTAATGTTTTACTTTCATTTGACGGACCTTATGTTGTTTTAAAAATTTTGTAGTTAACAACTGAGTACAAGGTGGCATTTCATACACTGTAGGTATGTAATCTAGTTGGGCAGATCTGTATTATCCTGTTTCAAAATGGGCGAATTTAGTGGTGCAGCAAAATCAACGACTGATGTCACTAACTAGGATAAAACTAGATGTCTGTTTGTGTGCGAGAGAAATACGGGTTGTTATTTTAGTTTTGTGTTATAAATTCGTTGCAGGCTTTATTGTTATTTTACATTGTCTATAGAAATATGGTATTGGAAGTTTCCATTGTGCTTTTGTAGCGCTTTTAAGGTAAATAATATTGAGCGTAAGTTTGAATCCTACTTGGGGAGATTTGATTCATTCTAAATTAAAGAATTCAGAATGAAAGAGCTTGCTTTGGCTGAGTAGGTAACCTCCTGAAACCTTTGTTGTAGAAATTTGATTGGTTGCTTCACAGTCAGGTTTCAATTGCTTTGTGGAATAAAAGATATTACATTTTTTGAATTCTAAATTATTTGTCCAACTTGTTTGCCATGTTGATATTGATTAGCTTGAGGAAAGAAAATGTTTGATCAATGATTCAAGTCTCAATTTTTAGCACTCCTTTGTTCTATAGCTTCTCTGTTTGTACTATAGTTGTCAGACTCTTATGATTCACAATTCAATTAACAATTATGCATAGATCAATGTGAATTTATTTTGATATAGAATCAACGACGAATTTTAAGAGTGTTTAGTGTGAAAATAACTACTATTTATGCATGATTTGTTATTCTTTTTTGTAATTAGAGGATCTAATAGGATCCAGTTAGACTCGTTAAAATGATCTTAACCCCTTTTACATACATCTTTTATAACTGGTACCCATGAATTATCTATTGCTAATTTTGTGAAATAAACATAGTTCAAGATGATATGAGTCGGCTCAATTGGACTCAATGATTCCAGAATTATTTTTTGTGAACAATGGGTATACATGATACCTTTTAAAGTGTTTAATGTTTAAACTTTAAGGTTTTTAGGTTCATTTTTTGAATGTAGAAAGAGAAGATCCTATGGTTTTTAAAGAATCTTATTGTTGTTAGGTGTGGGAAGTGGGGTTGAGCTGGCTAAGAACCCTTTTGGACGATCTCAGGCTCTGGTATGGTTGGTAACCACCATTGGTGGGAGAGAGGAGAGCCAAGGATAACCTTGGGGGAGAGAGAGAGAGAGAGGGGGTGGCAATGGAGAGCCGGTGCATCGCAGAGCAAGGTAGTTGTGGCATGGACTGGGTGGAGGTCCCTTTTATATAAGATGGCAAGCCAGAGGGAGCCAAGTTCAGTGTGATATTTTTGGCTAGGCAAAATGGAGAGGAATAGGGTTAACTTTGATGGGGCCTTGTGGGACATATCATATGTGGACAGAGGGTAGGTGGGCATGTGAGTGCATTTTAGATTAGGTGTGATATAATCATCGAGGCGCGAAGTCTGGGTGAGAGCAACTAAGTGAGCTAGGCCGAGGTGCAGGCGAACTTGATGAGGCCAAGCACAATTGAGGTGCTTGACTTTGATTGGCTCACATGTCCATTGGTTGGAGATGACACTAGTATGCAAGGCTTGTGGAGAAGTGATGTAGTGGATGTTATGGCATGTTCAAGAGGTGCCATGTTTTAGGGCTAGACCCATATACCTATTGTAGGATTTGGACTCACATCTCTTGTGATGAAGGCAAATGTCTTCCTGATTGGATGAGGTTGGAATTAGATTTCTAAAATCATGTCCTTATATAAGAACTAGTATTATGTTATATGTGTCAAATTCAATTTATTTTGTTTCTTTTTATGTATAGGAATTGCTTAATATAATTTTTTGTAGTTTATACTAAATCTTACAATTTTCAATTTGACTTGATTCAAGATTTGCAAAAATAAGATTTCGATTCACGATATGATTCTTTATTTGATAGAGTCTGTGTAGGAACTTGTTTTGAAGAAAACTTCTTATATGGTTGTTGCAGGGTATCTTTGCTGCATTATATCAATTTTGTATAGTTCATATAATACATTGACTTTAAAAGAAGCAATCTTTTTACCTCTTATCAGCCTTGTATGCTCTCATTTTTTGACAATTGTTAATGTAGATGGCACCAATCTCTCTGTCCTCCTCTCATCTTCTTCCCTTCCCCCTCTGTTTTCGTTCTCACTCTCACATACACAATTCTGTTTTCTTTGTTGTATGCCTCATCAACATCGCAAAGGCTTAGGGTATATATATGATAATAGTGTTTTTGTGGGAACTGAGTAGTTGATCGTTATCTTGAAGTTATTTGTGCATGGCTTGCTCCTATGGTCCTATTTTGTCAATAACTGAGAACTAAAATATAATCTTAAACATTGCAGATTACAATTTGATTTCAAGGACATGTCTCCAGCATCCAAATCAAAGTCCAAGGACAAAAAGGCTGGCAAGGAACCACAGAAGGCAGCTTCCAAGTCTTCAGGACATGCTAATGCAGGTAGTGGTATTCCAGTCAGTGGTTACAATCCACATTTAGGAAAATTTCACACACTTGAGGCGGCACCATTGTCTGCTTCTCCTGTTCACATAAACAACAGCCGTTTCAGGAATATAGATGAGTCAGATGACCATTGTGGGAACTCAATTGGAACCGGGACAGAGTATGATACAGTTTCAAACAATGGTAGCTGGTCTGGTGAGTCAGAAGACCATAAAGAGAAAACGCCTAATCATCCTCCCCGTCAGGAGGCCATACCAGGAGCTGAAAATGATAAACGTGAAAAAACCCGTCAAAAGAATGAAAAGAAGCATCAGCGTCAAAAAGAGCGGCGAGCTCAGGAATTGCACGAGCGGTGTACCGGCTTTCTCATGTCAAGAAAGTTGGAAGCACTTGCCCAACAGCTCGTTTCAATGGGATTTTCTTCAGAACGGGCAACGATGGCTCTTATTTTGAATGAAGGCAAAATAGAGGATTCAGTTTCATGGCTATTCGAAGGGGTTGAAGAATCACATGAGCACAAGGAACATAACCTTGACGGGGGTAGTCTGAAAATTGACATTTCAGAGGAACTAGCTCACATTGCAGACATGGAGATTAGATTTAAGTGCTTGAGGCAGGAGGTTGAAAGAGCTATCGTTGCCTGCGAAGGTGACCTTGAAAAGGCAGCAGAAACCTTGAGAGCGCAGAAGCAAGACCCTCCCTCTTCCTCACCGAAGCCAGAAGAAACCGATGATCTGCCAACTCTCAGCAATGGCAAGCTTTCAGTATCGGCTAATCAGAATCCATTGACGGTTCAAACAAAGCCCAATCCATCTTCTACCATACAACAAAGAAGGGATGAAAAAGATTTCAATTACACAAAAGCAGCAGTTGCAATCAGAGTACCTGTGGAATCAGGGGTCAAAATTGTGCAGGCTCCGAGGAAAGTAGTGTCTAAATCGGATTGGGCAAAACAACAACAGATCGCTATGCCTGCAGCAGACAAAAGGGGTCCAAGCGTGGCATCAAATCCTTCGGTTTCGTATTCTTTGGCTTCACGTTTGCAGGTAACACCTCCACCAGCCAAGATAGAAACCCGATATGCAATGCTTGGTAGTGAATTGAAGAATCTTCAACTGGGATCGGTGAAAGAACCAGTCGTAATGATGCAGTGGCCCCAATCTGCAAATTCAAAGCCTGCCCCAACCAGTAGCATAAGCTCATCTCCTCCTACAACAGCCTCTGGTTGGTATCCAAACAATGTAGAAGTAGTAAAACCTAATGGATTGTCACTTCATATTCCTAGCACAAGAAACATTGCTCCTGATGGCTTGGGTTCGAGTCAATTGTACAACCAACTTCCTTACCAACACCAGCAATTCGTACCCAATGGTGGCTCGGTGGATTCCCCAGGAGCAACCCGGGGAAATGGGTTGTGGAACAGAACGGGTACTTCTCCGACAATCTCAGCCGCTGCCTCTCTCGGACTCTTTTCAGGTTTGGGCTCGAATGCCTCATCTGGGTCATCATCTCCTGTAGACTGGAACACCGGTGGGTCAATGCTGCAGTTAGATTACACCAACATAGACTGGACTTTGGATCGAAGTTTGTCTAGCTCGAGGTCAAATGGAACATGGCATGGCATGACTTCTGTAATGCAAAACAATCATATATACGACTCATATAGTGGAGTGAGTGCTAGGGCTAACATGAGACCTGGTTTGGCCAACGGTGGTGGCATCTCACTTGCAGGGTTGCAAGACAGTGGAGCTGGTTCTGCTGAAATGTCTGGTGCCGGTTCTCAGGAGTGGTCGTCTCCTTTTGAGGAGAAAGATATCTTCAGTTTACCCAGACAGTTTGTTTCTTCTCCTACCCTTTAGGGCGAGAGCGCCAGTGGAATTGAAAAGAATAAAATGAAGGGGAAAAAAATGAAAGAAAGACGAGAAATTGTGGTTTGAATTTGATGTTGGTGTTGATTCTTGTGATGCTGCTGTGTTGTTGATTGTTTATGTCAATCTTTAGTGGGAAAAAAAGCATCTAAGAGTCCATTTGGTTTCTCTGTCTCTCTCTCATGGTTTTTCTTATACTACAAAATATTGGGCAAGTTTACTTTCACAACCAAATTATGCATGACGTATATTACAAAATATGTTAGCCTTACATAAATAACTGATTCAAATAAATACATATGAATTTTTATATTTATATATCAATTGTGTAACAATGCCCCCACCCTTTTCTATATAGCACTCCAATGTGAAAAAAATCGAATACACTTAAAAAGTGGCAACATTTATAAGATCAAACACTTAAAAATTGACAACATTAATAAAAGGATACAGAAACAAGCGATTTGGAACTAGTTAAGGATCATAACATGCGACAGGAGACAATCAACATCAAGAAGATGAACTACTCAACTGGCAGCGAATGATCTGCGAATGTCCCAGCACTTGTTGAAACGGGTTCTGCATACCACTGATTAGCTGCACGAGTGATGAAACTGGCTTCTGCCAATAAAACAAAACGTATTCATATGAAATGAAGTGAACATGTGTAACATGTAATTTTGAGGATCTCATCATGGTGAAGACTGAGAAGTATGACAACAGAGATTCATCCCTCAAGGCAAAGGCCTAACTATGGTTTTGAAACTTGACTATGAGGACGAGCCACAGACAGAAAGGGATTGGGAAAGCTATGAAGAGCTCTTACCAGCTGAGAAATAAAGGGATCAGAGTGGGCAGTTGAGACCTTATTCAATCAAATTTGCGAACTTGAGGGAAAATGAATGTTGTTTGTTTTCTTCGTCTTTGACTCTTCATCGGAATTGTTATGAGTTTGCAAACTCAGGGAAAAATTGAGTGTTATGAAGAGCTCTTAACAACATTCATCTTCATCAGAACTGTCAAGTCGACCCAACCAAACTCCTGCAGCTAATCAGTATTCGGACTATGAAAAGCTCATAACAACCCTCATTTTCTCCTGAGTTTGCAAATCAGTATTTGGACGACCATATTCAATCAGTGTTGCGAGGAGCTCTTAACAACACTCATCTTCGTCGGAACCGTCAAGTCAACCCAACCTTATGAGTATAGTTCCGATGAAGTCACTCACTTTCGACTTTTATGGTAAACCAAATTGTACGATTTGGGCATGCACTCACTACTTACCTATGAGGATCTGAGGTAAGTAAGGTTTCAAAGTCCTCCAAATGATGGTTAACTTGTGAGGTACATATCCTAGTGCAGGATTTAAATTGTTGCAAATGCTAGCCTCCATAAGTGATCTCATCCAATGTGCAAAATATTAATGTCATTTCATTAAAAAGATGAAAATAAAAACTCATTCATGGTTATTGAGATTGTCTTCGGTTGAGGAAATCCAAAACTAATTGGCTGCCAGATGCAAATTGGAAAAATAACGTGGGCACAGTCCCATGTGGCTTACCTGACAAAAATACGTCTTTGTATTCATCATCGTCATAAACAAATTGAGGGGGGTCCGGAGAACCAATCCCAACTATAGTGCTTCCACTGCATCAAACACATTGAGAATACAGAGTCATGCAAACATATACATGTATATATATACATAGGAAAATGAAGGAAAAAATAGGAAAAACAATATTCAACACCACCACAAAATACAAATGAGCATTAAGGACAACTTACAGTGTTTTCTATCTTGTTCTTACAAGTGTGAACAGTAAAAATATTCTTCGTCATGTTCTAAATAAAGACTGGAAATTAGCATTTCTAACAGGCTTTTCAAAAATGTCTTCGTACCTTCCCGACATGAAAACAGCATCGTATTGACCACGGCTTGCAGCAACAAAGCGTTGCTTTAATCTTTTTAGAGATGGAAGCACTTCAAATGCAGGAGGTTCTGCAAGACCACATGAAATCATGTCAAATGACAGGACCTTGGAGTGAGATGGTATTGTCAAAGTGCCAAACCTACTCTAACAGTAATTGAACTCAATCAGCCCAACTGAAGGATAAAAAAAAAAAGGTTCCAAATACTCTGGTTGAGTTTTCAGATTGTATTCTAAAAAAAAATTGAAAACTAATTTGGTGAAAAAAAGAAAAAGTAAAAGGGCAGCATTATTTTCATATGGTTCTCTTTTTTGGGGTGGAAATAATTTTTTATTTATTTTTATTTTTTGGTGTTTATTTTTGTCAAATGAATTTCTAATTTTTCAACAAAAACAAGTTTTGAAAACTCAACCAAATTACTACAAACTTGGACTATGGACACAGTCAGAGGGGGGGTGAATACTTCAGTTGACGATCCAGAAAATATTAGAGGATAATAAAACTGATACTGCATTTAATTTTGGTCAGGTTACCATCCTAACCAGAACCGAGCGCATTTATAGATGTATCAAAAACAGCCATAAATGCTGGGAGGGCTACTCGATTAACCTGCCCTTTAACCTCCCCAACGTAATCAAATATCAAAAAAGAACAAACATGTAGAAGGAATATTGATCATCGGTTGTGAATTCATACCCAAATCATTGACACAAACATCTTGAGATATTCCATTTCTAAAGATCTTCTCCAGCAAGGTTGAAGGGCCAATCTTACTAGTTTGATCTAACCGAAGGCGCTGACAAATCAAAAATTGTACTTAGAGACATAGCTTTGAGAGAAGGCCAAGGCATTATTATTACCTGTTTAACTTTTTACCAACTTTAGACCAATACTACCTTGTAAACTTCAGCCGTTGAACATGCCTGCGGAGGCTTTATAAGAACCATTGGAATGTCAAAAGAAATCGGCGGGGGAATATCTTGAACGACCTGGATAAACCAAAGCATAATTCAAGTGAGACCTTTCTAAAGGTATAACATTGTTCAAGAAATTCTTGGATTTGCCACTCCTTCACTGATAAGTTTGGACGTGGTTCTTGTTTTCTTATTTGTGTGTTTGCTTTTTGCTTCAAGAAGCATGAAACAGCTTCTTGTAATGAAAATCACTATATGACAAATACACTTCCAAGAATATCAGAGGAAAATAGCCACGATAAACAGTGAAGTCAACCTTAAAGGGTTAATTATATAAATGTTCTTGCAACTAAAAGTTACATGTATATAAACTCAAACATGTGTATCTACGCATGTGGAAGCACATGACATAAGAGTGGCCTGGATAAGCATATCAAGCCTCCTACTATCCAAACACCCTGCTAACATAACTGATCAAAGACTTTTTTGGTTCACCAAATCTCTCTTCCCACTGCCCTTCCCACAGAAAATCTCTCTTTAGTTCTCATCACTGAGGTAGATATGGTGCAGACAGTCTCCCAATATTTCTCCATACTTGTTTTGCCAACCACCCATTATAACCCGCTCACACTAGCTTTACTCAACCTGAATACATCATCTTGGTTGTAACTTCAAATATTGTCAACAGCAATGCTATAAATCAAATCAAAGCAATTCAACTCCGAAATACTGGGTTTTGAAGGGCAGGAAAAGAAAGAAGTACTTAAGAAACATCTTAAAGACATTTAGGTGGATATACTGGTTCGGACTTTAATTGGATAGTGAACAATGAACATGGAAACTGAAAAGCCAAGACCTGACAATCTTGAGCTGCATCAGTTTACTTGAAGACATACCTCACCTCTACCGGTACAATAGGCTGCTCCATGAGAGAAAAAAAATGGAACATCTGAGCCAATCTCCCTCGACCATTCTTGGAGTTCCTTTTCTGTAGCAAGACAACCACTGAACTGATTTGCTGCCCATAGAGCAGTTGCAGCATTGCTGCTTCCACCACAAAGACCAGCACCAGTGGGAACCCTTTTGTCAAGATGAATCTGTCCACAGATTTAAATGGAAAACAAACACCAAATCACATCCAAGATATAATTATTGTTCTTTTAAACAAATAAATTAGTTCATCCATAATGTTCTTAGGTTTCTCACCCAGAAGAAGTTGTCAGTTCCGGTCTTTCTTCTGTAAAGATTAAGGGCTTTGATGATCTGCAAAGCATAAGTGGTTGCAAAGCATCGACCACGTAAAAGAAAGAACATTAAAAGACAATACATAGAATGCAACCAAGTTTTTTTTTTTTACCAAATTTTTATCATCTAGCGGAACTCCAGGCACATTGGTTGACAACCGATCCTTTGATTTTGAAGGGGCCAAAGAGAACTTAATTTTATCACCTAGGCTTATTACCTGGAGATGCAAAGGAAGGGGTTAACAGTATAGTTAAGAAGAGACTAGAAGAAGTTAATGCAAAGCAAAAACACCCAATAAATCCAATCTAATAATGAAGGAAAACCCTGATCTTATTACCCTATTCAGCATGTGCAACAAATAGATGGTTCTTCTTCCTCTTCATATTTACTTAAATAGAAATTTGATAATCAAAGCCAAGGTTAAAGAGTTTGAAGCTGAAAAGTGTCATTGGAATTGGCAGAAAAACTTACATGAAAGAGAGATGCCAAATCATGAAACCCATCTTCCCTCTTGCTGGTTATTCTCAAGAAAACATTTATCTGCACCTCATTCAATGGATATCATGGTCGAAACAAATCCCCCAAAAAATAGCACAACTAATTGACAAATGCTAACAGGTGCCTTTAGGCATTGTTTAATATTGGAATTTGGGTAAAGTGTGCTTTGGCAATTGTGGAAAAGTTTTAATAAAACAAAATTAAAATCAATGAAAAGTGTTTTGAAATTAATGAAAGTTGTGAGCACTTGTTAGCGAAACCCCAAACAAATTAAAGCTTAATAACACTCTGAAGCATTGAATAGATTTTGATTACCTTACCTTGGAAGGTGAAAATAGAGTGAGCCTTGAAAGTCCAGCATTCTTATCCACCTCATTAGCTAATTTGTTTATCCTCTCATCAGGATCATACACTATCTATATAAACAACCCACCAACCAAAACAAAACAAAACAAAAAAAAGCCCTAAAATTTTGTGTACTCTCAATAACAAGCGAAAAAAAAAAACTTTTAAATATTTCAAATTAAACAATAATAACAGGAGAGGAGAGAGAAGTACCTCTATTTGTTTTTTACCAGCTTTGGAATCAGAAGAAGCCATGGCTCTGATAAATTGAATTCGTTGAGATTGATATTTTTTATGGGAAGAAGAAGAAGACCCATGTGGCTTGTATGAAGAAGAAGAAGAATAAGAAGAAGAAGAAAGAGGGCTTTTTCTAGCATTGGAACAAGTGTAGAGGTGGTGGTGACTGCAGAGGAAATGGGTGGAAGCCATGGCTGGACTCTCTGGAGTTTATCAGTGTGTATATACTTCATTGAAAAATGTCTCAGAACGTCAAATTGAAAGCAAAATTTGGGGGTTATTTTCAAGGAAAATAAAATAAAATTGTTCCATATACTTTTAAAAATTACATTTTCTCACTTCAAAATTCAATTGTATTAATTAATAAATTATAATAATTAAATAAATAAATTTTAATTAACAATTTAAGTTATTTTATTACTGTATAGAAAATTGGTGATTTTTTTTTGTTAATTCAGTTAAATAAAAAATTGATAATAAAATATTTATAATTTTTTAAATTATAAAAATAAATTTTATAGTCTAAATAAATTTCAAAAATTATATTTCTAATTTATAAAAAAAATATTAATTTCAAAATTCAAGATCAACTATTGAAGCCCAGGCGTTTCATGCCAAATTTTTTATTTTTTTTAATTTGATAGGTCTAGTCCTTCTGATTGTGAGTACAAAAAATTTAAAATGGAAAAGAAAAAGAAAATATAGTAATTTAAAACTGTGCATTTGACAATTGTTTTTTAATTTTTAATTTTTTTAATGATAAAATTGTTAAAAAAAATTTGCGTATTTAGTAATTAGTAGATTGTTCTGAATAAAATAAAATAAAATAATTTGTTAAAAATGAATTAATCCTGAAGGGGCTAAATATGAAATGGGTTGGATCATAGCCTTAGGCCGACCCAATCCATTAGACTCAAGACCTGAGAAGCATGATAAGCAAGTGGGCCAGTCAATTTAGCCCAATTACATCGTCAACAATCCACCCAAGTCCTCAGCACTTAGGCCCAGCATATGGTGGAAAGGTCAGTCCAGCCACGATGCTAGGCTAGGCCAAGCCGTAAGACCTGACCCTTGGATAGAACCCAAAAGAGGCCGAGCCTACACAAAGATATCATAGTGGGCCAGCCCATCTCTACAAGCAATCCCATAGAGGGCCGAGCTGAGGCACAACGATGCCGAGCCAAAGTAACACACCAGAGAAACATGGAAGCTGTAAGTATATGCATGTGCAAGTTGCCACCTCAACTGGTCCCCTATACCTAGAATCACGGAAACAGTTAATCAGAGGAATGTGATTTGTTATCAGCATGACTACAATGAGTATATGCACCCCATGACAACTACCAGATGATCCCCTACCTTGGGCAATGCTAAAAGAAAACTTGGCAGCACCAGAACTCCATAAAACCATCTTGGGCAACAAGTAAGGAGTTCTATATAAACTATATTGACTTCACATTGAAGGTAACTGATCTAAGCAAAACCCTACTCACTAAAACATCACTCTCTACACTTAGAGAGCATCTTCTTCCTTCTTCGATTACTCATTCCCACACCGGAGGGGTTATCCGGCCAACCCCGGCCGGGCAGCTCTGACAGTGCTCTTTGTTGCAGGGCCTCAATTCCTGGACAGTCCAACCAAGTGCGGAGCCTCGATCCACAATCATCAAGTGCAATATTCAGTACGCACAATTGGTGCGATGAACGTGAATTGCTTTGTCTCTGAGTTCTGCACTTGATTCCGGCGATGGGGATTGAGGACATCCCACCTTCGACACAGACTCGATAGACGGAGAAGACAAAGGATAAAGGTTTGGCACTCCCAACAGTCCTTGAAGAACAAACCGGAAACAACAACCAGACTCCCGAATATGTTGAGCATCGATTGCCTTTCCCTGGAGGTTCTTCTCATCACTTTCTTATGGAGAAGGATTACAGGGATCGAATCATAAACTCCATGGGAATGGAGATACAAGAGCTGAAAGCGCAACTCAAAAAGGTGATGGGTGACCTGACAGAGAAGAGGACTGATGCAGAGCCCTCTCGCCTGCAACAAAGAAGCCCATCCCGAGAACCACCAATGAAGAAGGTTCCCAGAAATTAGTTTAGGCAGCAGAGCCAGCCAATCCCGGTACAAAGTGAGGCAGCGAGCAGTCACACCTATGGCTTACGCCAGAGAAGGGCTAAGAGGTAGAAGACAGCTAGCCAGCAGACAGAGTACCCCCCTTAAGACCTTTGTACTTGGCTTATTGGTAACAAGCAAAATGAGCAACGGCGAGATCACCTTGAACGTACCATCCACTAAAGAGAGCATCGAGCGTTGGATAGGCTCGTCTCCTTCCCATTCTCCCCGGAAATTGAGGCCATGAGACCTTCCAAGAAATTTACCCCACCAAAGTTCACATCGTACGATGAAAAGTTAGACCCATTGACGCACATCAGCCATTATAGACAAATGATGTCCTTATGGAGCCGAGACGAAGCACTGATGTGCAAAGTTTTCCCCCTCAACTTAGGAGAATCCGGACTTCGATGGTTCGATTGACTCCCCGCTGGATCGATTTACGACTAGAAGCAGCTCTCCGAAGAGTTCTTGGCCAGGTTCACCTCCAACACTAAGATCCCGAAAGAGCCAGATACACTGTTCGGTCTCCGAAAAGAACAAGAAGAAACGCTGTGCAATTATGCTATGAGGTATTGGGAAGAGTATAATGACCTAGAGGAAAACGTCTGCAACGAATAGATGGCTGTGATGTCTCTTAAACACGGTTTGCGCCTGGAAAGTAAGCTGAGACAGTCACTTACCAAGCGCCCGGCCACAGCACTGAAAGATTTGCGTGCCAGGATTGAGTAATACGCTCGCCTCGAAGAAAGACCAGATCCCCATCGAGGTAGCATCAACTGCGCAAACAGCTCAACACAAGAAGATATTGGACTGAGAGGAACACCAAGGACTCACGGTGAATGAAGTAGACAAGTCCAAATCTCACGAAGCAGTCGTAACCGCATTCAAAGAACCAATCTATCGTATTTTGGAAAAGATCAAGAGAGAGCCATTCTTTATTTGGCCGCCAAAAATGTTGGGAGATCCAGCAGCTCGGCGCAATCAGAAGCTCAGATGCACCTATCACCAAGACAGGGGACATATGACTCAGAATTGCAGAGCACTAAAGCAACACCTGGAAGACTTGGTAGCTGCTGGACATCTCTGAGACTACATTGATCAGGATAAAATGGTGGCCGAATAGAGGAACCCTCCACCAGAACCGAACATTGAGCATCCTCCTCGATTGGTAATAAATGTAATCCACGGAACAACTACCCAAGAGCGTGAAAAGGCACTGAAAGAATAAATTACCAAAGCTGTGCAAATTCAGCAGGTCATGTCTGTGATATCCCTGTTCCGTAATATGTTAATTAGACCTTAATACGAATGTGATTATGTGTTTTGATATGATTTTGTGGGCCATTATATGAAAATATGTGGTTTTGAATTTCTATCTGTTCACCGTAGGAATATCTGTTTGATTATCTGCTTTGGAATTTAAATTGAAGGCCTTATCGGCCACAGAACCCGAAATTGATTGCACCATTGTGATTGACATAATTTTTAGAGCCTACGGTGAAGTTTAATTGAAAAATTGATTCGGATCAGATCAAATTGATTTAATTGGTGAATTAGTGCTCTATTATTATATATTATAATAATATAACAAGAGGGGCCTTATATGAGCACTATACACACACTCAACTCTTCTTTTCTTGTTCATTGAGCCGAATTACTCCAAGAGATAGAGAGAGGGCCGGCCATAGTGAGAGTAAGGGAGAGAATTGTATAGTTTTGATCTTAAAGCTTGGAGGTTTTGAAGGTTACTCAAGATTTGATCATAAAGTGGGAAGATTGAGCCTCTAGGTAAGCATTGATCTTGAAATTGTAAGTTTGAAATTGTGTAATCTTGTGTGTTCAAGGGTTGTTTGTAACTAAGAGCATGAGTTGAGTTGGTTTTGTTGAAATTGAAGTTTTAGAACACATGCATGTAAGAATTTGCCATAAATGTCCATGTTTGAGTACAATGTGTATGATTCATGTTGAATCTTGTTTGAAATTCATGTATTTGATCACCTCTTCATCAATTAAGTTGATATGAATGAATATTTCTCACATGCAAGTGAAGATCATGGAAGGGTAAGCTTTGCATGTTTGAATTTAGTGTATTGGTGATGAGTTTGGGTTAATTTGAGGCATGCATGTAAGTAATTCAAGAAATTGAGCTTCATTATGATGTAATTTAGTGTTCGTACCATGTTAGTACATAAATATATGGAGTTTGAGCCAAAAATCGTGAGTTGAGACCTTTGAGCATCGAATTTGAACTCCAAGAACAGTTCTGGAATTTCCAGAAAGTTTGATGCCCGCTCGAGCGAGTAAACCGCCGCTTGAGCGTGAATTTCGTGCTCCCAGTATTTTCTGCAAACCATGATGTCCGCTCGAGCGGGGAAGTTCACGCTCGAGCGGGGAGCTATGTAGGATGAACTTCTGCTCGAGCGTCTGAGTTCACGCTCGAGCGTAAAAATGATACATTCAGTACTTTTTGCAGATATGGTGTCCGCTCAAGCGAGGAAGTTCACGCTCGAGCGGAGAGCCATGTAGAGAGGCCTTCCGCTCGAGCGCCAGAGTGCACGATCAAGCGTAAATTCGACCTAACCAGTACTTTTGCAGGCCTCAAGGGTCCGCTCGAGTGGGGAAGTCCACGCTCAAGCAGGGACCCTATTTTCTGAAATTTTGTTTATGCATTCTGAGTTTCATTTTCTGTTCTCTTTCACTTCCAAGCACTCTTAGGCATGCATTGAGTATTGTAATTGAGTTAAAGAGATAAAAATGAAGGCTAGAGAGGAATATGTGAATTAAAGAACGGATTGAATTATTTGTGACCCATATGTGTTATATGATATGTAGGGTTGAGCTCCAGGGCAACTCCACAAGCCGATCACTGTGAGTAATATCTGGAATATGTTGTTGTCCAATTGCTTACTTCTATGTAAGTTTTGTAAAGTTCACTAATTTGAATGATGGATAGTTTGATATGAAAAGTTTGAAAGGCTTAATAGCCAGTTTGATATGAAAGTTTGAGAGGCTTAAAAGGCCAGTTTGATATGAAAAGTTTGAAAGGCCTAAAAGGCCAGTTTGATATGAAAAGTTTGAAAGGCTTAATAGCCAGTTTGATATGAAAGTTTGAAAGGCCTAAAGGCCAGTTCGACATGAAAGTTTGAAAGGGCCTAAGGGCCGGTCTGATATGAAAGTTTGAAAGGGCCAAAAGGCCAGTCTAATAAGAAAGTCTAAAAAGGCCAAAGGCCAGTTTGACATGAATGAATTGGGCCCAAGGCCGTCTGATGTATAATGTTCCAATGTATTTTCTTTATTTGATATTATTCACTGGGCTTTCGCTCACGCTCATTCATGTGGTTGTAGGTGAGCCAAGAGAGGTCCAGACCCAGCCCCAGTGAAGTCTGTATGGAACAACCGGGTTTTGGAGAGTCAGCCCATGTGTTTCACGCACGAGACTCGCCTTCGCCTTTTGTCATTTTGTTCTAAGTTGTCATATTGGCAAAGCCTTTGTATATATCTGTATATAGTTTGCATGGGTTGACTTAGTTTTGGATGATCCTGTTTGTACAGAACTTATGCCACTGTATTTCTGTTGTGAGTTATTAATGTATTATGCATGGTTTGTTTTGGTGTGCCATGTAAGCACAGCTCTATGGACAAAGTTTGTAAAATTGTTTCCGTTAGCCCCCATTAACTCTGTTAAAATACGTTTGATTTGGTTTGAGGCCGTAGGTAATCCCATGATTACTGGTCGGTTATGTCCTTAACCCACGGGGGCGAGTTCGGGTCATGACAATGTCAGTAGGGCCCGCGTCGAAAAGGTATGCACAGTACCCAAGTCCCCCTTATGCACTGTTTCATTTACTAGAAAGGATTTAGAGGGCATTCAACACCTATATACTGATGCACTAATTAAAACTGTGGGAATTGGGAAACGATTAGACATAAAACGAGTCCTGGTAGATCAGGGCAGTACAGCGGATATATTGTATTATGACTTGTTCAAGAAGCTTGATCTCTCTAAGCAACACCTCAGCCCGGTAGTAGCTCCTCAGCCCGGTAGTAGCTCCATTGGTCGGCTTTAATTCACAGCCTGAATAGTCACTTGGCAAGATAGTGTTGCCAATTGTGGCTGGGACAAAGACCCTGCAAATAGAATTTCTAGTTATTAATACACCTTCTCCTTACAATGCCATACTCGGTCGTCCTTGGATTCACCAAATGGAAGCGGTCTCTTCGACCTACTACCAGCTCATTCGCTTCCCAACAAAACACGGAGTAGAGCAGATCTCAGGGGACCAGGTTGCGTCAAAACATTGTTTCATGGCAACTATGAAAGCTAAGTAACTTTGCAATCAAGTACAGATAGTTGAAGTAGCCGAACAGCCAGTCTTGGAGGATGTGGAAGGCACCCTAGTGGAAAAGATAGTAGAGGATTTAGAGAAAGTCCTAGTAAACGAGGATGATCCAAAAAAGTACTTCCTTATTAGTACATCGCTAGGCGCTAATGAGACACTTTAGCTACTAGATTTGTTGAAGGAAAGTATGGAGGTATTCGCATGGTTAGCATATGATACTCTAGGGTTGAATATGGATTTTTCTTACCATAAACTCAACGTCATCCCTACCGCTCGGCCTATCATGTAGAAAAGTCGAAGATCCTCAATTAAGCACACTGAAGCAATAATTGTCGAGGTCGAAAAACTCCTAGCATTGGGGGCGATTAAAGAAGTTCAATACCCACAATGGCTGTCCAACACAGTTGTAGTCAAGAAGAAGAACGGGAAATGGAGAGTTTGCATTGACTTCACCTGCCTAAACAGAGCTTGTCCCAAGGACAGTTTTCTTCTACCTCGCATTGATCAACTGGTAGATTCAACAGCTGAACATGAGCGTATGAGCTTTCTGGACGCTTATAGCGGCTATCACCAGATGCCACTATTTGGCCCAGATCAGGAGAAGACAATATTCATCACTCCAACAGGCACCTATTGCTACAAAGTAATACCGTTCGGCCTCAAGAATGCCAGGGCAACCTACCAGTGAATGATCACTCGAATGTTCAAAGACCAGCTCGGAAGAACCATAGAAGCTTACGTAGATGATATGGTAGTGAAAAGCAAGCTCGCTACAAACCACCTTGCAGACTTAAGAGAAGTTTTTGGTATCCTGAAAAGCCATTAGCTTCACATTAATGCCTTGAAATGCGCTTTTGGGGTAGGAACAGGGAAGTTCTTGGGATACATAGTGACTCACAGAGGAATCAAGGCAAATCCGAATCAAATCAAAGCAATATAAGGGCTTGAAGTACCAACAAAGGCAAAGGAGCTAAAGAAACTGGCTGGAATGGGAGCCGCCCTGAATCAGTTCATCAGCAAGTCTTCAGATCGGATGAAGCCCTTCTTCCAGTTACTAAGAAAAAAGGTTGCATTTGAATGGGGTCCTGAATGTGCCGAAGCATTGCAAAGTCTCAAAACATACCTCAATACACCACCTCTCATGTTCACTCCAGAATCAGGGGAGAAACTGTACTTATATCTAGCAATCTCGGATCACCCTGTAAATGCGGTATTGATCCGAGAGGTTGGCAAGGAACAAAGGCCAGTATACTACGTTAACAAGACTCTACTAGATGTTGAGACACGGTACCTCCCCATGGAAAAGCTAGCTTACGCACTGCTCATCGCCTTAAGGAAGTTGCAACATTACTTTCAGGGTCATACAATCAATGTCCTCATTGAATTCCCTCTCAGATCCGTCTTCAGCCGAGCCGATTTCTCCGGCCAAACAGTAAAATGGGCAGTTGAACTTGGTGAGTTTGACATTCGATATCAACCCAGAACAGAGATCAAGGCCCAGGTCTTGGCGGATTTCGTTGCCGAATTCACTCCCACCAAGGGCACTGAGCTCGAGAACTCTGGCTCAGTACAGGTGCCACGCACTTCCAAGCTAGGAAAGCAGTGCGCTACAGAAGCATGAAAACTTTTTATTGGTAACATCTGGCAACTCTATGTCGATGGATCATCCAATAACCGAGGCTCCGGAGCAAGGGTAGTGCTTATGTCACCAAAAGGGTTTATCTGGAAGCAAGCTCTTAGGCTTGGTTGGAAGGCTTCTAACAACGAGGAAGAGTACGAAGCATTGTTGGCTGGATTATGCAGTGTCGAACACTTCAGTGTAGAACAACTTCTGGTTTTCAACGATTCTCAGTTGGTTGTAAACCAACTTACTGGGGTCTACAAAACACGAGATGAAAGAATGACTATGTATGCAGCCAAGGCTAAGGATCTACTCAAAAAAGTCCAATCCATACGAGTGGAACGAATCAATCGGGACAGAAATAGCCATGCTGATGCTCTGGCCTGCCTCGGCTCATCATTAGATGCCAAACACGCTAGAAAAATTTGGATTGAGTTCATGTCAGAACCAAGCATTGCTTCTCCAGTCCTTTGCAGTAACCTAGAGCCAAGTTAGATGGATCCAATACTTGTTTTTCTGAAATCTAGCACTCTCCCCGAAGACAAGAAGGAGGCCAACAAAATCTGACATAGGTCAGCTCGGTTCTAGGTCTCACCGTCTGGGAAGCTATACAGACGCTCCTATCTCGGTCCTTATCTTTTGTGTGTCCATCCAAATCTAGTCGAAAATGTTCTTTACGAAATTGATGATGGGATTTGTGGATGCCACGTTGGTGGAAGGTCACTGGCGCACCAAGCCCTCACTCATGGGTACTGGTGGCTACGGATACAACAAGATGCGCAACAATATGTTCAGAAGTGCGATAAATGTCAGAGGTTTACTCCACTAATTCATCAGCCAGCCAAAACTCTCACTCCACTCACCAGCCCATGGCCCTTTGCCCAATGAGGTCTGGATATTGTTGGACCGTTGGCATGAGGCAATGGGAACAAACGATTCTTCATCGCTGCAACCGACTATTTCACTAAGTGGGTTGAAGTTAAAGCACTGGCGAGTATTGAAAAAGCGGACACAAGGCGGTTTGTCATGAGAAATGTCATGATCCGTTTCGGTATCCCGCGGGTACTAATTGCAGACAATGGAACACAGTTTGATGAAAAGATCTTCAGAAAATTTTGTGTCGACCTCATAATCAAATATCGGAACTCTTCTCCAGGCTACCCACAAAGTAATGGGCAAGCAGAAGCGTCGAACAAAACCATCATCAACGGAGTAAAAAAACAGCTCGAACATGCAAAAGGAAAATGGGTTGAAGAGTTACCCCACGTGTTATGGACTTACCAAACCACGGCACAGCGCTCAACGATCTGAACTGTTTGAAAGCACAAGTAATGAGGAAGCTATTGCACAAGCACTGGATATGGTAGAAGGCCGAAGGGAAGCAGCACTGATCAGACTTGTAGCATATCAACAGCAGCTCATCAAGAGTTTTAACCAAAAAGTTTTTCCAAGGCAATTCACATCTGGAGAACTGGTTTTGAGGAAAGTTATAGATCACAAAAGGGTGCCTGGCGAAGGAAAACTTGGACCTAACTGGGAAGGTCCATACAAAGTCACAGTCATTGCTGGAAATGAAGCTTACTACCTAGAGGATCTCAAAAGCAAAGCCATACCTCGGCCCTAGAATGTAGCAAATCTCAAAAAATACTATCGATAGAATTATCCCCTAACTTCTTTATCAGAGTGTAAAGACATTTATCTTTTGATCAATGCAAATGCCTTTCCACTTCTCTCAAATTTTTTTTTTTTTTTTGGTGTGCTTGATATCTTACCGGCTTCATTGCAAGAGATTTTCAGAATCAGCTTTGGTGTTTACCAAACGGATTTAGCTTTGGTATTTACCAAATGGATTTAGCTTTGTTGTTTGCCAAACGGAATTAGCTTTGATGTTTATCAAATTGATTCCGCTTTGGTCTAACCCAAACGAACTTAGTTTCAGAATGATTGAACGGGATTTAATTTTAGTTAGCACTCAAGCATGCCAAGTGGAATTGCTTGGTGGAATTATGTTTGGCAACTAAATTGGACTTTAGCCAAGCGGAATTGCTTGGTAGAATTATGTTTGGTAACTAAATTGGACTTTAGCCAAGTGAAATTGCTTGGTGGAAACCGCACTAACATATTTTAAATAAATATCTTTGAGTCCACAGAATTTCTTAAGTATCGTCACATCAACACTTCAGCACTGCTGCATACAAACAGAGTTAGAAAAAACTTGGCCAAATTCTATCAGGAACAAACTTCCAACACTAGTCTTACTCAACTCTAGCTGGGGGCAAACTAACCTGGACTTGAGTAAGACACCTCTTTATACCTTCATCTCATCCAAATACACTCATATTACTAACGTTGCAATAGACTTAAGCAGTTCTGCCTAAAGAGCACAATCTTCAGTATCAATCTTACTTACCCCCAAAACCAACCTGGACCTAAATAAGACCCTCTCCTTTCATTATAAAACCAAGCACAGTGGTACAACATATTCGTTAACCAAACCGAGTAGCTATTCGGCCCAGAGGTCTCAACAGTGCTCGGCCGGGGGCAAACAGTACAGATAACATTCAGACATAGAAGCAAGAAATCATCAAATCGCAAAATCAAAAGGAAAATTCCATCATCCAACAAAGGCATAGTTGACCTTACAATTGGCAAATATAAGGAGACAATTCGTCAGGAAGACTGAACCCCAGTACAGCAGAAACATGAAAACAAAATAAAGAGAGAAAAAGCAAAAACTTCGAATCATTCCAAAGAAGACTTCAACTTCTATCAACAGAAGGAACATCAGGAGCAGTGTCCACAATCTTATCCAGGCCATCTTGGAGAGGAAAAGTAGAGGCCGCTCCAACTTCTTGAGAAATAGAAGCTTCCTTAACCACATCTCTCACAGCTTCAATTTCCAGGCTTTCACCCCTTTCAATGTTCACTGTCTCATTGGCAACATCGCTCTCTTGAGTCTTAGGTGCAAAATCAGTTCTTGGGGAAACCTTAGTTGGAAGAATTGCAGGGGTAGCAGCAGTCTTTGGACCCAAGGATCTCGAGGGAACAAGAACATCCTAAAACAAGGGAGACCCTTCAGGAACCTGAGCAACGGCCAGAGCACTTGACCAACCCTTCAGAAAGAGCTTGTCCCGTAACACTAGTACCTCTTCTTTGTAAGCAGCCCCAGCCTCATACCAACCTTGCTGCCAATACTTAGCCTCCAATGCAGAACGTTCAACGGCTATCACCGCAATAACAGCCTACAACTCTACCACCTTCCCTTCAAGTTAGGCCTATACCCCAATGGCAGCTTCCTTAGACTTCTTAACTAAGGTAACAACCTTGTTCAGACGGAACACCTCCCTCTTGGCAGTCCTGCGTCCTTCTTTCTCGGCTTCCAAGCTCACTGATAGTCTCTCAGCATTCATAGAGGCCTCCAGTACGGCCTTCTCCAGTTCCTCTGCTCTGGTGATTGACAGATGCATCCTCTGAATACACTACAATAAATAGCAAGGTATTAAAAGAAAGAAAACAGTAGTATAACACCAACAACAAAAAAAAAACAAAACAAAACACACTTATAGTAGTCATCATTTGAAGGGTCCCCTTCAGAAAGGGAATATCACGGGACCTGTTGTGATCAGCCATGTCTACTAGCATTAACAGGGTCTTGGTTAGGTCAAAAGCAAAGTCTTTGGAAGCAATAACTGAATCTGAAGTAGAAATGGATCTGCCCTGATGCAACATCAGCGGCTCCCACTTCTCAAACAACTCATCTTCAACAGGATCTTCAGAGGCCTCCCCAACTACCGTCTTGCTGGTTTCCCTCCTCATCTTCTTCGCCCTTGCAGCAACCAAAGCAGAGGGTTCGGCAGTAACAGAGGCTCCTATCTCTAACTTTACATCTATAAGGCTCTTCATTTCGGCCTTAACCGAAGGAGTCCCTAAAGCGTCAGAGGAGCCAAAAGCCTCAATTTCCAAATCCACCAGTACTCTCATTTTTGACATAGACCCACCCCCTGCGAAACTAGAGGCAGAAGAAGGTGTCCTCTCAGTCGACACACCTTGGCTTCGATGTGATTCGTAACCAGAGGGGTAAGGGATGTATCAGTCTCAGTGTTAGAATCCAGAAGAGACGCAGCGAGCCTCACTTTCTTCAGGATAGTGGAACGATAAGTCACTTGGTAATCCAATAGCTCGGGGGCGAACCTCTTCTTGTGCCTCAAAACAGCTTTGATGGCCTCGATATTCCCTCGGTTCGACCTATACTGAAAACAGGAAGCCTCTGTAGAAAAGAAGGGCAACATTAGAGCAACATTCAAAACAAGGCAAGAAACGCAGAAAACACTAGAAAGAAGGACTTGAACCTGGGTAGTCATCTTTCTAGGGCATCCATTCAGATTGGAACTCAGTCCCAACAGGAAACTCCCAATTACCACCGACTTGTAGAAAATCGTCATTATGTTTGTCCAAATCAGGTAAACCAATCACAAGATGGCAATCGACCGAACGAACACAAAGGTAGTACATGCTGTGATCCTTGTTGTGTGAAAGAGTATAGCAACCCAAAATGTCCCGGATATCCAAATTTAAACCCAACCGCCTGTTAAGAGCGGAGACGTCGCAGACGACTCAGAACAGATTAACAGACACCTGTATAGGGGTAAGCTAAACTTGGTGCAAGAATCGACGCACCAAAGGGTCAAGGGGAAATCGAACCCCTCCTTCAACAATAGTCGCAACTGGGAAGGCAACAGTACTCCTAGTGCCCATGCCCTTGGCGTCAACCTTCTCTAGCGAAAGGGTCACATCATCAGGGATACCGTAGTTTCGGCAAAACATGGCCATAGCCTCAGGGGTATCAACTAATGATCGAAACTTTCCCATTAAACAGACCTAATACGAGGAAGACAAAACTGAGACTAGGCAGAAAATAAAACCAGACGCCGGAGACAATGGCGCAAGGGCCAAAAAAGGCAATCAAGACAGAAAGAGACAAGAAAAGAAGAATCTCAGGGGAACATACAGAGATTGGAACATCAGTGACAAGCAGGCGGCGCTGAAACGAGAATGGCAACGGAATGTCCGGACAGAGCACTGACGAGACCAACTCAGAGAAACGAAAAGGGTTTTGGACTTTCTAAAAGTTTGAAAACAGATGAGAGGATTTGGATTGATAAATCCAGATCATTTATTGCACCAGTCGGCATGAAGGTACATAAATCACAACCATCAGTATGGAATCGGCGCACTATCTCTGTGCACTAGTACCATGTCACCACGTGTCGCCATAAAAGGACATATGCAGGGGGCGTGTGTCAGGTTTGAACCGTCACCAAGACCGAACTGGGGTGGATCCAAAACGACGCGACATTTGGAGTACAAAGCAATAACTCCTCCAAGGGGAACCTTAGCATGAGCTATGGAGCAAATGAAAGAGCTAAATATGAAATGGGTCAGATTCTAGCCTTGGGCCGGCCCAATCCATTAGACTCAAGACCTAAGAAGTAAGATAAGCAAGTGGGCCAGTCAGTTCAGCCCAATTACATCGTCAACAATCCATCCAAGTCCTCAAGCACTTGGGCCCAGCCTGTGGTGGAAAGGTTAGTCCAGCCACGATGTTGGGTTAAGCCAAGTCGCAGGACCTGACCCTTTGATAGAACCCAAAAGAGGTTGAGCCCACAAAAAGATATCATACTGGGTCGGCCGGCCTATCTCTACAAGCAATCCCATAGAAGGCCGAGCTGAGGCACAACAATGCCGAGCCAAAGGAACACACCAGAGAAATGTGGAAGCTGTGAGTATATGCATGTGCAAGTTGCCACCTCAGCTGGTCCCCTACACCTAGAATCACGGAAATAGTTAATCAGAGGAATGTGGTTTGTTATCAGCATGACTACAATGAGTATATGCACCCCATGACAACTACCAGATGGTCCCCTACCTTGGGCAATGCTAAAAGGAAACTTGGCAGCACTAGAGCTCCATAAAACCATCTTGGGCAACAAACAAGGAGTTCTATATAAATTACACTGACTTCACATTGAAGGTAACTGATCTAAGCAAAACCCTACTCACTGAAACATAACTCTCTACACTTAGAGAGCATTTTCTTCCTTCTCCGATTACTCATTCCCACACCGAAGGGGTTATCCGGCCAACCCCGGTTGGACAGCTCTGACAGTACTCTTTATTATAGGGCCTCAATTCCTGAACAGTCCAACCAAGTGCGGAGCCCCGATCCACAATCATCAAGTGCGGTATTCAGTACGCACAAATCCTGTGAAGAGAAGTATTTTTCTCCTCTTTCTTGTCGTTTAACAAAAGATATTTTCAAAAAGTGAAATATATGATATTATCAAAATTATGATTACTGAATTAAAACTGTTAAAGGCTTCTTTTCACTTGTTGCATGTTGGGGGCAATATCATTAGTCATTCACAACCTCCCCCATAGAGTTGAAATGTAGTATTTTTATTTTATTTTTTACCATAATTCTTAGATAATGGTATTTTTTTTTTGAGATATATTTTGAATATTTCAAATGGGTTTTATAGAATTTTGTTTGAGCCTTAGAATTTTTTTTAGTGTTATTTTGGATGGACATATTGTAGTTTTTGGCATAACTTGATAATTTTTTTTTTAATTACTGATTTAAAAAATTATATTGTTTATTCTTGAAGTAGTCATTTTTTTGTCATTTTGCTTCTGGTTTAGATGAATAGGTTCATATATATATATATATATATCTCGAATTGAGTGGTGTCATTAATTAATAAAAAAATATAAATTATATTGAATCGACATTATTTATTTTCTCACTATGAAATTAAGAACTACAAAGTAAAGTTAGATGATGACATCCACCTAGTTAGATTTATATACATTTATTTTTTTATTTTTTTTGATAACAGTACTTGGGTGTATATACATATATACATATTGATTGTTTGAATAATATAATAAATAATATATATATATATGCTTAGTAATAGTAAGGATACAAATTGGCGCAGTGGTAATCGTTGGTGCCCCTCTTGAAGAGGTCAGGGGTTCGAGGCTCGGTGCTACAGAAATACATTCTAAAATCACCTTGGTGCCCAAAACGATGTTGTTTTGGGCGTGCAGCAGATGCTTCGCAGCATCGTCACCAAATCAAAACGGCTTCTCACTTCTAATTACCGAATCAAAACTATTTCTAAATTATAATTACCGAATCAAAAATATGTCTTCACATTTAATTCTTGTATCTCCCACTCCCTCTCCCTCTCCCTCTCCATAATTCTATCTATATATATATATACTTCATTTCTTGTATCTCTCTCTCTCTATCTCCCTCCCTATAATTCATCGTTTTCTTCCCGAATCAAAACGGCTTCTCAGTTGTAATTACCAAATCAAAATAGCTCAAAATTATAATTATCGAATCAAAACTATGTCTTTACATTTAATTCCTGTATCTCTCTCTCTCTATAATTCTATATATAACACCTCTTCTTCATTTCGTGTATCTCTCTATCCCTATCTCTCTTCCTCTCCCTCTCTAAAATTCATCTTCTTCTCCCCAAATCAAAACAGCTTCTTACTTGTAATTACCGAATCAAAACTGCTTCTAAATTATAAATACCGAATCAAAACTATGTCTTTATATTTAATTCCTGTATCTCTCTCTCTCCCTCTATAATTCTATATATATATACCTCTTCTTCATTTCTTGTATATCTCTCCTTCTCCCTCTCTATAATTCATCATCTTCTCCCCAAATCAAAACGGCTTCTTGCTTGTAATTACCGAATCAAAACTGCTTCTAGATTATAATTACCGAATCAAAACTATGTCTTTACATTTAATTCCTGTATCTCTCTCTCTCTCCCTCTATCTCTCTCTCTAAAATTCTATATATATACACCTCTTCTTCATTTCTTGTATCTCTCTCTCTCTCTCTCTCTCTTCCTCTCTATAATTCATCGTCTTCTCCACAAATCAAAACGGCTTCTCACTTGTAATTACTGAATCAAAACTGCTTCAAAATTATAATTACCAAATCAAAACTATGTCTTTACATTTAATTCTTGTATCTCTCTCTCTTTATATATATAATTCTATATATACACCTCTTCTTCAATTCTTGTATATCTCTCCCACTCTCTCTCTCTCCCTCTATAAAATTCATCGGTTTTTTCCCAAATCAAAACGACTTCTCACTTGTAATTACCGAATCAAAACTGCTTCTAAATTATAATTACCGAATTAAAACTATGTCTTTACATTTAATTCCTATATCTCTCACTATCTATCTCCCTTCCTCTCTATCTATAATTCTGTATATGTACACTTCTTCTTCATTTCTTGTATCTCTCTCTCCCGCTCACCCTCTCTCCCCAAATCAAAATGGCTTCTCACTTATAATTACCAAATCAAAACTGCTTCAAAATTATAATTACCGAATCAAAACTATGCCTTTACATTTAATTCATGTATCTCTATCTCTCTCTCTCTATAATTCTATATATATACACCTCTTCTTCATTTCTTGTATCTCTCTCTTCCTCTCTCTCTCTCTGTCCCTCTCTCCCTCCCTATAATATATCATCTTCGCCTCAAATCAAAACGGCTTCTCAGTTGTAATTACCGAATCAAAACTGCTTCTAAATTATAATTACCGAATCAAAATTATGTCTTTACATTTAATTCCTCTATCTCTCTCTCTCTATAATTCTATATATATAGACCTCTTCTTCATTTCTTGTATCTCTCTTTCCCCCCTCTCTCTCTCTCTCTCTCTCCCCCTCTTTATAATTCACCGTCTTCTCCACAAATCAAAACGGCTTCTCACTTGTAATCACCAAATCAAAACTGCTTCTAAGTTATAATTACCGAATCAAAACTATGTCTTAAAATTTAATTTATGTATCTCTCTCTCTCCCTCTCCATCTCTCCCTCCCCCACTCTCTCTCTCTCTATAATTCAATACATATGCACCTCTTCCTCATTTCTTGTATCTCTGTCTCCCTCTCGCTCTCTCTCTCTGTCTCTCCCTTTTTATAATTCATCGTCTTCTCCCCAAATCAAAACGGCTTCTCACTTGTAATTACCGAATCAAAACTGCTTCTAAATTATAATTACTGAATCAAAACTATGTCTTTACATTTAATTCCTATATTTCTCTCTTTTTTCTCCCTCTTTCTCTCTATAATTCTATATATATACACCTCTTCTTCATTTCTTGTATCCTTCTCTCTCTCTCCCCCTCTCTCTCTCTATAACTCATCGTCTTCTCCTTACATCAAAACGGCTACTCACTTGTAATTACCGAATCAAAACTGCTTCTAAATTACAATTATCGAATCAAAACTATGTCTTTACATTTAATTCATGTATCTCTCTCTCTCCCTCTCTCTCTCTCTATCTCCCTCTATAATTCAATATACATACACCTCTTCTTCATTTCATGTATCTCTCTCTCTCTCTCCCCCCTTCTTTATAATTCACCGTTTTCTCCCCAAATCAAAACGGCTTCTCACTTGTAATAACCGAATCAAAACTGCTTCCAAATTATAATTATCGAATCAAAACTATGTTTTTACATTTAATTCATGTATCTCTCTCTCTCTCCCTCTCCTTCTCTCTCTCTATAATTCTATACATATACACCTCTTCTTCATTTCTTGTATCTCTCTCTCTCTCTCGCTCCCTCTCTATAATTCATCGTCTGCTCCCCAAATCAAAACAGCTTCTCACTTGTCATAACCGAATCAAAACTACTTCTAAATTATAATTACCGAATCAAAACTATGTCTTTAATTTAATTCCTATATCTCTTTCTCTTTTTCTCCCTCTCTCTCTCTCTATAATTCTATATATATACACCTCTTCTTCATTTCTTGTATCTCTCTCTCCCTCTCTCTATCTCTCTCTGTCTCTCTCTCTATAATTCATCGTCTTCTCCCCGAATCAAAACGGCATCTCACTTGTAATTACCGAATCAAAACTGCTTCTAAATTATAATTACCGAATCAAAACTATGTCTTTACACTTAATTCCTATATCTTTCTCCCTCTCTCTCTATCTCCCTCTATAATTCTATCTATATACACCTCTTCTTCATTTCTTGTATCTCCCTCTCCTTCCTTTTCTCTCCCCCCTCTCTATAATTCATCGTCTTCTCCCCAAATCAAAACGGCTTCTCACTTGTAATAACCGAATCAAAACTGCTTCTAAATTATAATTATCGAATTAAAACTATGTTTTTACATTTAATTCATGTATCTCTCTCTCTCTCTCTATAATTCTATATATATACACATCTTCTTCATTTCTTGTATCTCTCTCTATCTCTGTCTGTCCCTCTCTATAATTCATCGTCTTCTCCCCAAATCGAAACAGCTTCTCACTTGTAATTATTGAATCAAAACAGCTTCTAAATTATAATTACCGAATCAAAACTTTGTCTTTATATTTAACTCATGTATCTCTCTCTTTCTCTGTCCCTCATTCCCTCTATAATTTAATAAATATACACCTCTTATTCACATCTTGTATATATCTCTCTCTCTCTCTCTCGCCCTCTCTATAATTCATCGTATTCTCCCTCAATCAAAACGGCTTCTCTCTTGTAATCACTGAATCAAAACTGCTCCTAAATTATAATTACCGAATCAAAACTATGTCTTTGCATATAATTCCTGTATCTCTCTCTCTATAATTCTATATATATACACCTCGTCTTCATTTCTTGTATCTCTCTCTCCCACTCACTCTTTCCCCCTCCATTTTTTTAATTCATCGTCTTCTCCCCAAATCAAAACGGCTTCTCAATTGTAATTACCGAATCAAAAATGCTTCTAAATTATAATTTCCCAATCAAAACTATGTCTTTACATTTAATTCATGTATCTCTCTCTCTCCCTCTATCTCTCTCTTCCTCTCTATAATTCATTATCTTCTCCTCAAATCAAAACGGCTTCTCACTTGTAATTACCGAATTAAAACTGCTTCTAAGTTATAATTACCGAATCAAAACTCTGTCTTTACATTTAATTCCTGTATCTCTCTTTCTCTCTCCCTCTCTCTCTATAATTCATTGTCTTCTCCCCAAATCAAAACGGCTTCGCACTTCTAATTACCGAATCAAAACTGCTTCTTAAATTATAATTACCGAATCAAAACTATATCTTTACATTTAATTCCTATATCTCTCTCACTCACTCTCTATAATTCTATATATATACAACTCTTCTTCATTTCTTGTATCTCTCTTTCCCTCTCTCTCTATCTCTCCCTCTCTATAATTCATCGTCATTTCCCCAAATCAAAACGGCTTCTCACTTGTTATTACCAAATCAAAACTGTATCTAAATTATAATAACCAACTCAAAGCTATGTTTTTACATTTAATTCTTGTATCTCCCCTCTCTCTCTCTCTCTCTATAATTCTATATATATACACCTCTTCATTTCTTGTATCCCTTTCTCCCTCTCTCTCTTTCTCTCTCTCTATAATTCATCGTCTTCTCCCCAAATCAAAACTGCTTCACACTTATAATTACTGAATCAAAACTATGTCTTTACAATTGATTCCTGTATCTCTCTCTCTCTCTCTCTCCCTTTCTATAATTCATCGTCTTCTCCCAAAACAAAAACGGCTTCTCACTTATAATTACCGAATGAAAACTGCTTCTAAATTATAATTACCGAAAAAAAACTTCATCTTTACATTTAATTATTGTATCTCTCTCTCTTTCTTTCTCTCTATAATTCTATATATATACACCTCTTCTTCATTTCTTTTATCTCTCTCTCCCTCTCTCTCTCCTTCTCCCTCTCTATAATTCATCGTCTTCTCCCTAAATCAAAACGGCTTCTCACTTGTAATTATCGAATCAAAACTGCTTTTAAATTATAATTATCGATTCAAAACTATGCCTTTACATTTAATTGTTGTATCTCTCTCTCTCTCTCTCTCTTCCTCTCTCTATCTATAATTTTATATATATAAACCTCTTCTTCATTTCTTGTATCTTTCACTCATCCTCTCTCTCTCTCTCTCTCTCTCTCTCTCTCTTTCTCTGTATAATTCATCACCTTCTCCCCAAATCAAAACGGCTTCTCACTTCTAATTACTGAATTCAAAACTACTTCTAAATTATAACTGCCGAATCAAAACTATGTCTTTACATTTAATTCTGGTATCTCTCTCTCTGTCTCTCCCCCTCTCTATAATTATATATATATACACCTCATCTTCATTTCTTGTATCTCTCTCTCCATCTCCCTCTATCTTTCCCTCTTTATAATTTATCTTCTTCTCCCCAAATCAAAATGGCTTCTCAGTTGTAGTTACCGAATAAAAACTGCTTCTAAATTATAATTACCGAATCAAAACTATGTCTTCACATTTAATTCCTGTATCTCTCTCTCTATAATTCTATATATATGCACCTCTTCTTCATTTCTTGTATCTCTCTCTCTCCCTCTCTCTCTCTATCTCCCTCTCTATAATTCATCGTCCTCCTCATTTCTCCCTCCCTTTCTATCTCTCTCTCTCTGTCTCCCTCTGTGTAATTCATCGTCTTCTCTCCAAATCAAAACGGCTTCTCATTTGTAATTACCGAATCAAAACTGCTTCTAAATTATAATTACAGTATTAAAACTATATTTTTACATTTAATTCATGTATCTCTCTCTCTCTCTTCCTCTCCCTCTTTCTCCATAATTCTATATATATACATCTCCTTTTCATTTATTGTATCTCTCTCTCTCCCTCTTTCTCTCTCTCCATCTCTATAATTCATCGTCTTCTCCCCAAATCAAAACGGCTTCTCACTTGTAATTACCGAATGAAAACTGTTTCTAAATTATAATTACCAAATCAAAACTATGTCTTTACATTTAATTCAGGTATATATCTCTCTCTCTCTCTATAATTATATATATATACACATCTTCTTCATTTCTTGTATCTCTCTCTCTTTCTCGCCCTCTCTCTCTCCATATAATTCATCGTTTTCTCCTCAAATAAAAACATCTCACTTGTAATTACCGAATCAAAACTGCTTCTAAATTATAATTACTGACTCAAAACAATGTCTTTACATTTAATTCCTGTATCTCTCCATAATTCTCTATATATACACCTCTTTTTCAAGTCTTGTATCTCTCTTTCCATCTCTCTTTCTCTTTCGCTCTCTATAATTCATCGTCTTCTCCCGAAATCAAAATGGCTTCTCACTTATAATTGCCGAATCAAAACTGCTTCTGAATCACAATTACCGACTCAAAACTATGTATTTACATTTAATTCCTGTATCTCTCTCTCCCTCTCTCTCTATAATTCAATATATATACACCTCTTCTTCTTTTCTAGTATCTCTCTCTCTCTCTCTCTTTGTCGCCCTCTCTATAATTCATCGTCTTCTCTCCAAATCAAAACGGCTTCTCACTACCGAATCAAAACTGCTTCTAAATTATAATTACCGAATCAAAACTATGTCTTTACATTTAATTCTTGTATCTCTTCCTCTCTCTCCCTCGTCCTCTCTCTATAATTCTATATATATACACCCCTTCTTCATTTCTTATATCTCTCTCTCCCTCTCTATAATTTATTGTTTTCTCCCCAAATCGAAATGGCTTATCACTTATAATTACTGAATCAAAACTATGTCTTTAGATTTAATTCCTATCTCTCTCTTTTTCTCCTTCTCTCTCTCTATAATTCTATGTATATACACCTCTTCTTCATTTCTTGGATCTCTCTCTTCCTCTCCCTCTCCCTCTCTCTCTCCCACTCTATAATTCTTCGTCTTCTGCCCAAATAGAAACGGCTTCTCACTGGTAATTACCAAATCAATACTACTTCTAAATTATAATTACCGAATCAAAACTATGTCTTTACATTTAATTCCTGTATCTCCCTCATTCTTTATCTCTCTCTATAATTCTATATATATATACACCTCTTCTTCATTTCTTGTATCTCTCTATCCCCCCCTCTCTCTCTCTCTCCCTCTCTATAATGCATCGTCTTCTCCTCAAACCAAAACGACTTTTCACTTGTAATTACCGAATCAAAACTGCTTCTAAATTATAATTACCGAATCAAAACTATGTCTTTACATTTAATTCCAATTTCTCTCTCTCTCTCTCTCTCTCTCTCTCTTTTCCTATCTATAACTCATCGTCTTCTCCCCAAAGCAAACAGCTTCTCACTTATAATTACCGAATCAAAACTGCTTCTAAATTATAATTACTGAATCAAAACTATGTCTTTACATTTAATTCATGTATCTCTCTATCTCTTTTCCTCTCTCTCTCTCTCTCTCTATAATTCCATATATATACACCTCTTCTTCATTTCTTGTATCTCTCTCTCTCTCTCTCTCTCTCTCATTCTCTATAATTCATCGTCTTCTCCCCAAATCAAAATGGCTTCTCACTTGTAATTACCGAATCAAAACTGCTTCTAACTTATAATTACGGAATCAAAACTATGTCTTTACATTTAATTCTTGTATCTCTCACACTCTCTCTCTCTCTCCCTCTCTCTCTATAATTCTATTTATAACCACCTCTTCTACACTTCTTTTTTGTCTCTCTCTCTCTATCTCTCTCCCTCTCTATAATTCATCGTCTTCTCTCCAAATCAAAACGGCTTCTCACTTGTAAATACCGAATCAAAACTGTTTCTAAATTATAATTACCGAATCAAAACTTTGTCTTTACATTTAATTCCTATATCTCTCTTTCTCTCTCTCCCTCTCCCTCTCCCTCTCCCTCTCCCTTTCTCTATAATTCTATATATATACACATCTCCTTCATTTTTTGTATCTCTCTCTCTCTCTCCCTCTCTCTATCTTTCTGCCTCTCTATAATTCATCGTCTTCTCCCCAATTTAAAACGGCTTCTCACTTGTAATTACCGAAGCAAAACTACTTCTAAATTATAATTATCGAATCAAAACTATGTCCTTACGTTTGATTATTGTATCTCTCTCTCTCTCTCCCTCTCTCTCTCTCTATAATTATATATATATACACCTCTTCTTCATTTCTTGTATATATCTCTCTCTATAATTCATTGTCTGCTCCCCAAATCAAAACGGCTTCTCACTTGTAATTATCGAATCAAAATTGCTTCTAAATTATCATTACCGAATCAAAACTATGTCTTTACATTTAATTCTGGTATCTCTCTCTCTCTCTCTCTCTCTCTCTCATTGTCTATAATTCATCGTCTTCTCCCCAAATCAAAATGGCTTCTCACTTCTAATTATCGAATCAAAACTGCTTCTAAATTATAATTATCGAATCAAAACTGTCTTTACATTTAATTCCTGTATCTCTCTCTCTCTCCCTTTATCTCTCTCCCTATAATTCTATATATACACACCTCTTCTTCATTTCTTATATCTCTCTCTCTCTCTTTCCCTCTCTATAATTCATCGTCTTCTCCCAAATCAAAACAGCTTCTCACTTGTAATTACCGAATCAAAACTTCTTCTAAATTATAATTACTGAATCAAAACTATATCTTTACATTTAATTTCTGTATCTCTCTCTCTCTTTCTCCCTCACTCTCTCTCTATAATTCTATATATATACACATCTTCTACGTTTCTTGTATCTCTCTCTCCCTCTGTCTCTCTCTCTCTCTATAATTCATCGTCTTTTTCCCAATCAAAACGGCTTCTCACTTGTAATTACCGAATCAAAACTATGTCTTTACATTTAATTCCGGTATCTCTATCTCTCTCTCTATAATTCTATATATATACACCTCTTCTTCATTTCTTGTATTTCTCTCTCCCTCTCCCTCTCTCTTTCTCTCTCTCTCCTTCTCTATAATTCATCGTCTTCTCCCCAAATCAAAATGGCTTTTCACTTGTAATTACCGAATCAAAACTGCTTCTAAATTATAATTACCGAATCAAAACTATGTCTTTACATTTAGTTCTTGCATCTCTCTCTCTCTCTCTCTCTCTCTTTCTCCCTCTCCCTCTCCCTCTCTATAATTCCTCGTCTTCTCCCCAAATCAAAACGGCTTCTCACTTGTAATTATCGAATCAAAACTGCTTCTAAATTATAATTACCGAATCAAAACTATACCTTTACATTTAATTCATGTATCTCTCTTTCTCTCTCTCTCTCTATAATTTGTCGTCCTCTCTCCAAATCAAAACGGCTTCTCATTTGTAATTACCGAATCAAAACTGTCTCTAAATTATAATGACCGAATCAAAACTATGTCTTTACATTTAATTCCTATATCTCTCTTTCTCTCTCTCCCTTTCTCTCTCTCTCTCTCTATAATTCTATATATATACACCTCTCCTTCATTTCTTGTATATCTCTCTATAATTCATTATCTTCTCCCCAAATCAAAACGGCTTCTCACTTGTAATTATCGAATCAAAACTGCTTCTAAATTATAATTACCGAATCAAAACTATGTCTTTACATTTGATTCTTGTATCTCTCTCTCTCTCTCTCATCTCTCTCTCTATAATTCTATATATATATACACCTCTTCTTCATTTCTTGTATCTTTCTGTCTCTCCCCTCTCCCTCTCTCTCTCTCTCTATAATTCATCGTTTTCTCCCCAAATCAAGACGGCTTCTCACTTGTAATTACCGAATCAAAACTGCTTCTAAATTATAATTACCGAATCAAAACTATGTCTTTACATTTAATTCCTGTATGTCTCTCTCTCTCTCTCTTCCTCTCTCTCTCTCTATAATTCTATATATATACACCTCTTCTTCATTTCTTGTATCTCTCTCTCCCTCTCTATAATTCATCGTCTTCTCCTCAAATCAAATTGGTTTCTCACTTGTAATTACCAAATCAAAACTTTTTATAAATTATAATTACCGAATGAAAAATATGTCTTTACATTTAATTCCTGTATCTCTCTCTTCCCCTTTCTCTCTCTCTCTGTCTCTCTATAATTCTATTTATATACATCTCTTCTTCATTTCTTATATCTCGCTCTCCATCTCTTCTTCATTTCTTATATCTCGCTCTCCATCTCTATAATTCATCGTCTTCTCCCTAAGTCAAAACGGCTTCTCACTTGTAATTATCGAATCAAAACTGCTTATAAATTATAATAATCGTATCAAAACTATGTCTTTACATTTAATTCTCGTATCTCTCTCTCTCTCTCTCTTTTTCTCTCTCTATAATTCTATATATATACACCTCTTCTTCATTTCTTGTATCTCTCTCTTTCTCTCTCTTCCTCTCTATAATTCATCGCCTTCTCAACCTTTTCCTCTCCCTCCAGAACCTCAATTTACAAGATGCCCACCAGCTTGCCCTCCCCTCCGCCGAGGAAATTCCCATCAACGAATGCCGCACCCCGACATCTCCAGAACACGTGACTCCGGCAATGGTAAGCTTCCCTCCGACCCCAAAGAAGTCAAGGCGGACCGTACACTGCACGCGAAAGCTTCAGTTCTTCGAGATCGTGGGTAGGGAAGAGATGAAGAGAAGACAATAAGAATTCACACACAGATGCTCTCTATATATATATCTATATAAGAATAGTTTTGTTGTCGGTTACTTGCCCTTCAATTTGTTTTGAAATTCTTTACTGTTACTTTAGACAATTTGATCCTTCATTGGATTTGTCTTCTTCCTTTGGCCACCTTCAGCCTGATGATGTAAGGTTCAATTATTACATTTGAGGGAAGCTACTTTCTTAACCATTCTTCTTTGAGAATATTATAACTCCAATTTTATTATGTTATTGTAATTTTTTTGGTTTTGCATGGTGTTTATAAAATTTTACATTTCAGTGTAGCATAAGCAATTAATCTACAAATATTTGCTAAAATGTATGTCCAAATAACAAATTTTAAAATTACACATGTGTAACAAACGTTCAATAAAAAAATATTACTGAATTAATATCATAATTGGTAACCGTTTCGCCTTATATGATTTCAATATCTTTTTTGAGTGGATGAATGAATATTTTGATGTAAAAAAGTAATCATCCTAGCCAAAAATAAAACATTAATCATCCAATTTAGAATGAGAGCCAACCAATGGCACACATAGAGTATATTAACATCTCATATGTTCTTAAACTCATTGTCAAATAAAATCACATAATAAAAAGATCTCTACCGAATCACAAAAAATAGAGACCTCATGTCTCCGAACAATTTGATTGCATGCCTAACACTTATTTTCTATATTTAAGCAAGCATTGCAAAAAATAAATGGAAAAAACAAAAAACAAAAAAAAAGTGGCACAATAACAACGGAAATTTTAACTTGATGACAAAATAGTGCCGCATTAGATAACATTTACCCAACAATTCCTTTTTTTTTTCAAATAAAATGTTAGAAAGGAGTCAAACAACTCTGACATGTCACCAAAATGTTTTACAAAATTGACTCAACTTGAGAGATTGTAGGTTGCAACACACGGTCTCTAATCTTGCCCTTCTAGCGAATGACTCGTGCCTAAAAGTACTTGCATACATATTGATTTCTTCCAAAACCAACTATCCTTCCAATACCATATAAAAAAATCCAGTTATTTAGTAATTCTATATATTTCAATATTTTAATATAAAATTTATAACCATAAAAATTACCACCTAGTGGAATTGTCCAAAATGAAAATGAATGCCAAGTTCATATTTTATACATTTTTTGACTTTGCAATGTGTGCCCTCTAGAAATCAATAGAACTTAAATGTTTTGACATGAACAACATAAGTTGATTCATATTTCAAGTTTATTATTCTTTTATTTGAAGCAAATGGGTTGACTGGTTTTGAGTTTATGGTTTTTTTTTTTTTTCCCCTTCTTTTAAATTGTTCACATCCTTTGAATAATATTTTTATGGAATACAGCAAATTATGATATCTAAACCAATTGTCTTCGTTGTTTTTTGTCTTTATATTTCATATAGGAATTCATTTGATATTCTATGCAGGATTTTTTTGATATTCTATACATAATTTCTTTTGTATTCAAATTGTGGAGCTTTTCTTAATTGATTATGAAAGGAATATTAAATGAGCAATTGATTTATTATATTGTTACTGTTAATGTTGCCATGAGAATGCTGAAACTAGCTGTTTGGTTACTTCTCTTGCATTTAAGGCAACAAAATTGAAGCAACTTTTGCGCTAGAAACAACTTCTAAAATGCCAAAAAAAAGGCAATTCAATATTTCATTCACTAATTGTGTTATTCTTGGTTAGTCTACATGGATAGAGTAGAATGTGAATGTGGGAGAGTTAGGGTAAAGGAACCCAGGTGAATAAACTTTAATGGATTGATTTAAAAAATTTTGGTGTTGAAATAATGATGCTAATAGAATATTTATGGCTGAATTACTCTTAAAGGTTTTGAAAATATATTTTTTAAGTTTTTACGTAAACACTACCGAGTTTTATACAATTTTTTCCGCATTTAATGTTGAGTTGTATACACTGCCGAATACTTTTGAAGTTTAATATTTGAGATTTATGAGTTGTAGGCATAGGTTATCACTATATTATCTATTTTTATTTTTATTTTTGATAGATATCACTATATTGTCTGTGTTGTTGTGTATCAGTGTCAAAAAGCATTAATTAATCTTTTAGGAGAATACAATTTGATTTGAAATTTGCATTGTTTAAACTTATGGTTCCTACACATTGTGTGGGTTATTTATATGTAACTTTGCATTTAGTTTGGTTGTCATGATCTGAATTTCATGTTTCTAATGGATTTATCTCAAGGGTAGTGCAAAATGTATAATCTGAATTTCGAAACCTCAACAAATGTTTGCTGCGTAGATTAGCATGTATCCTTATTTTGATTTTCTTGAAAAAAATATAATGTTCGAGAATTATTTCAGGATTGAAAATAGAGTGAGAGGCTATTCAGATAAAATAAAAATTATGCAAGAAGAGCCAACGTAACCGTAATGCGATCAGACAAGTAAAAGGTGAGTTTCATATAAGATGAGTTTAAACCCATTTCAGCTTTGAATTGCCGCCAACAAAATGACTTATTGACTTTCATGCAGTTTGCAAAGCTGAATAAAAAGAGAAGGCACCGAAGAATTTTTTTTTTTTATAAAATTATAATTTCGTTAATTATCTATGGTTGTGATGTTTCCTTGGAAATATTCCTATTCAAAAATTAAATTAGATGTTTTGTTTTTTCCTCTAATAATGCAAGTTGGGAGGTATAGATTTTTTATTTATTTGTTCTTGACCATTCATGAAAGAAATTTAGCATTACTTTATCATTGGTTTTGTTTGGATTGGTTTATTCTATGGGTTTGTTTTTGTTAAGAAACATACTAGATTATGTAATTTATTATTTAGTGATTTCTTAATTACTAGAAAAATTATTTTAATATAATTTATTGGTCCTTTTGCAGTTAGAGTAGTGGAGCTTATTGTTTGTTTTCTCACATGACAGTGGACATAGCTGAGATGGAGGATGCGTCAAGTCCATGGAGGGAGTGTTGGTGAACATAGTTCTAAAGCAAGGCAGCTTTATATGTGTCACGACCCAAACCCGCCCCTATGGGTTTAACACCGTAACCGGCCAGTAATCCGTGATTACCGAAGGCCTGCTTAACAGTAATGACAGTAATACAGAGTAAAGGGGCTGGCGGAAGCCAAAACAGTAAATAAAAGATGTCCAATGAGCTCTGACAGTCTGAATGCAAAAAGACTTTTTATAAACATGCCACATTGATAACCAAAACATATGTACATGCGACATATACACAAACAACCATGTCAGGGACCAAATCCCTAATTATAACTGTACGGTCAAGTCTTAACCATTTATTATAGAACAGAGGCAAAAAGGGTGAAACTGAGACACCTCAAAATAGCCCTAGCTTGAATGCACTTGGAACCTCGAGGTGAGGCACAATGGTTGGCTTTGACAAAACAAGAGCTAACCCGACGCTCCTAACTCCGGTCCGGTGCCTGGACACCTACATATATATATAAACAGTGAGCTAAAACCCAGTGAATAACATATGCATAAGGGGGTTAAGAATGAATGTCCTTTCAGTAATTAAAACAGTTAATTGCATGAGTGAATCAGTCATTTAGAACCATAATAGTCATATGTGGTACATCCATTAGCAAAACAGTACAGTAGGTCTTAACAGACCGAACAGTCAATTGATGGCCATCATAACAGTAAACAGTAGTGGTTCCAAACATGGGAACCGACAGAGATCTCTGTGACAGTAGCAGTAACAGTAAATTGCTATAGATGCCACGAATCCAGTTTACAAATAAGACAAACATTCATTCATTAAACAATAACGTTTCAGTAAGCAGAACAGTTGGTCATTCAGAAAATAATCATAATTGAACATATCTTTACAACATTGTTACTCACAAAGCACTAGGCTATAGACAAGCTAACGAGCGTCCACGGTTGCCAACCCTACAGTTGCAGAACGAACACACACTCGGGATTAATAACTTAGCCCCTAACTATACTGGTATGGTTCTATAACATTATCGTCATTAAGATGCCTTAAACATGGCCTAGGAATGCCTAGGATGGAATGAGGATGCAAAAATGCACTTTAAAACACTTTTCAGAATTTTTCAGAAAACAGGGGTCTCGTTCGAGCGTGGCTTTCTACACTCGAGCGAGCGTGCCAAAACAGAGGGGTCGCTCGAGCGTGGACTTCCTCGCTCGAGCGGTCTGTAAAAATGCAAAAAGTGCTGGATGTTGAAAATCCTCGCTCGATGCTCGCTCGAGCGTAGGTCTCGTCGCTCGAGCGTGCGTCTGCGTGCACCAAAAATCTGAGAGCTTGCAATCTACGCTTGAGCCAGCATTCCTTTGTTCGAGCGGAGCTCTGAACAAAATATGGTCGCTCGAGCGTGGAATCCTTCGCTCAAGCGTGGAAGCCAAAATCTGAAATTTCCAGATTTGCCTCCCAAGCTCAAACCAAGCATTCAACACATCAAAACTCAACCTTTTGGGCCCATTTTCTGGAAAACACTTGAAAACTCATACTGCAACATATTTTGAAGATCAATTTTGTAAAATCAAGCCCAAAGGTAAGCCAATTGAACACAATTTCAAAGAAATTTTCATGAACCATGTAAAAACATAACATGCATGAGTCTCTAAGAACTCTAATGCTCTAAAGCATAACCAAATGCAAGATTGAGCTCAAAACTATGGTGGATTCATGGACCTCTACTAAAATATGCACATGCATGTAAGGATTTCATGCAAAACAACTTCAAATTTCAAGAACACGTACATGCATGCATGAATTTACTCTCAACTCAACACTTTAAACCAATTCTTGACTTAGATCACTAATTTTCCCATGAATCCTGCAAGAACAACTTAAATTCACAACCAAGAAGGTGAATCATTTACCTTAAGTCTTGAATTCCAAATGTGCTAGCTCAATTTTGCAATTAACCTTCAAATCTTCTAAGTTCAAGCAAGAATTCTAGATTAACTCAATTTTTCTCCCAATTCACTCTCCCTCACGGTTTTGGTCTTCAAATGAGATGAGGAATGATTTGTCTAAGTATATGAATTAAGCCTTAATATGCTAGTGAAAGTGGCCTACTAAATGGTACAACATGTAAATACTTGAACTAATGTAATTTAACAATATTTAATCTAATTTAATCAATTTAGTCATTCCAAATCAAGTTTCAATTAAATCTACTATAAAATCACATAAATCCTAATTAGCACATAACACTAATCAATTTCTGATTCGGCCGCCGATAAGGCCTTCAATTTGCAATTCGAAATTAAAACACGAACAGATCATTTAATGGCAAACAGATAGAAATGCAATTAAAGCAACATACTCATGTAATCAGTTCAGAATTTCAGTCCGATCAATTACTTATCATGCTTAGTCATAGATTAGTACTAATCAGAGGTGAGGGTTGTCACAGCCTTCCCTCCTTAAAAAGAGTTTGGTCCGCCAAACTCGGATTACCTTCCTTCTGGAAGAATACTGGATTCAAGGGAAACAATTCAGGATATCTTCTCATCATACCATCTTCTCTTTCCCAAGTGGCATAAACGCCACCATGGTTTTGCCAATCAACTTTCACTAGCGGGATTTCTTTGTTTCTCAACTTATTGATCCGTCGGTTCACAATCTGAATAGGTCATTCTTCATAAGTATAGTAATCACTTAGAATTACACGGGTAGTCTCAATAACATGGAAGGGATCCCGAAGATAATCCCTCAACATTGAAATATGGAAAACATTATGCATATGCTCCATTTCAGGAGGAAGCGCTACTTGATACGTCACCGGATTAATCTTTTCAATGATCTCATACGGTCCGACATATCTCGGTGCTAGCTTACCCTTGACTCCAAAACGAGTCTGACCCTTCATTGGTGTCACTTTAACAAAAACATGATCACCCACTTCATATTCCTTGTCTCGTCTTCGGACATCCGCATAACTTTTCTGTCGGCTTTGTGCGGTTTTCAATCTCTATTGAATCAATTTCACTTTTTTAGTGGTTTCTTGTACAATCTCGGGCCCAAACAAAGGCCCATCTCCAACTTCTGCCCAGCAAATAGGAGATCGACATTTTCTGCCATATAAAGCCTCGAAAGGCACCATACCAATTCTCAAGTGAAAACTGTTGTTGTAGGCGAACTCGGCTAGAGGTAAATGGTTTTCCCAATTTCCCTGGAAATCAAGAACACACATACGCAGTAAATCTTCCAGAGTCTGGATTGTTCTCTCTGACTGGCCATCTGTCTGAGGGTGATATGCACTACTCAATCTCAGTTCGGTACCCAATGCCATTTGCAGACTTTGCCAAAATCTCGATGTAAACTTCGAGTCCCTATCAAAAACAATGGACACAGGCACTCCATGCAATCTAATAATCTCATCAATATAAATTGTAGCCAATTTGTCTGCATTGTAAATTGTTTTGACAGGTAAGAAGTGCGCAAATTTAGTCAATCTATCAACAATAACCCAAATTGAGTCCATACCTTTACTGGAGCGAGGTAATCCAACAATGAAATCCATAGTAATATGTTCCCATTTCCACTCCGGTATTGGTAAGGGTTGAAGCAAGCCTGCAGGTCGTTGATGTTCAGCTTTAACTTATTGGCAGTGTAGACATTTCGACACGAAGTCAACAATCTCTTTCTTCATTCCCGGCCACCAAAAGTTGAGTTTCAAATCTTGATACATTTTTGTGTTTCCTGGATGGATGGAAAGTTTCGAATTATGGCCTTCCTGCAAAATTCACCTTTTCAATTCAGAATCATTCGGTACACACAACCTTCCTTGAAACTTTAACACATTGTTTTCAAATTTGAAGTCCGGCCTTGGTTTGGATTCCCGTTCATCAATGACCTTTTTCAAGAAGTCATCTTGATGTTGTTTCTCTTTAATCTCCTCAATGAGAGCCGGTTGAGCAAAAATAGCAGCCAATGTTCCACCTTGTTCTCGTAAAACAATCTCAACTTCAAATTTCTCAAGATCACATAACAGCTCTTTCTGTCTGGTGAGTAGACAGGCTAAATTCCCAATTGATTTCCGACTCAGTGCATCGACAACGGTGTTAGCTTTCCCCGGATGATACAAAATTTGCAAATCATAGTCTTTTATCAGTTCTAACCACCTCCGCTACCTCATGTTCAACTCTTTCTGTGTAAAGAAATATTTCAAGCTCTTGTGATCTGTGTACACTTCACATGTTGCCCCATAAAGGTAGTGATGCCAAATTTTCAATGCAAACACTACTGCAGCAAGCTCTAAATCATGAGTGGGGTAGTTCTTTTCATGTGGCCTCAGTTGTCGGGAAGCATACGCAATAACTTTACCATTCTGCATTAAAACATATCCCAAACCTTTATAAGATGCATCACTAAAAATAGTAAATCCATCCGTACCTGAGGGTAGGGTGAGAATCGGTGCAGTCACAAGTCGAGTTTTCATTTCCTGGAAATCTGATTCTCTTTGATCGGTCCAGTCAAATGGTTTTCCCTTTTGAGTCAACTAAGTCAGTGGTAAGGCAATCTTGGAAAAATCTTTTACAAACCTTCTGTAGTACCCGGCTAAACCTAAGAAACTTCGAACTTTAGTAACATTAGTCGGTCTAGGTCAATTCACTACTGCTTCAATTTTCTGCGAATCAACTAAAATGCCATCCTTATTAATCACATGTCCCAAAAACATAACATTATCGAGCCAAAATTCACATTTCGCTAGTTTCGCATACAGTTTCTGTTCTCTTAAGGTCTGCAATGCAATTCTCAGATGATGTTCATGTTCCTCTTCACTCTTGGAATAAATCAGAATGTCATCTATAAAAACAACTACAAATTCATCAAGGAATGGTTTGAAAATTCAGTTCATAAGGTCCATAAATGCAGCAGGTGCATTAGTAACTCCGAAAGGCATAACAAGAAATTCATAATGTTCGTACCTCATTCGAAAGGCAGTCTTTTCAATGTCCTCTGGTTTGACCCTCAACTGGTGGTATCCGGATCTTAGGTCAATTTTAGAGAAAACCTAGGCACCCTGTAATTGGTCAAATAAATCATCAATACGAGGTAATGGATATTTGTTTTTCATTGTTACCTTGTTCAGTTCACGGTAGTCAATGCAGAGTCTTAGTGAGCCGTCTTTCTTTTTCACAAACAAAATCGGTGCGCCCCACGGTGAAGTACTGGGCCTGATGAACTTCTTATCCAACAGTTCTTGCAGCTGAATTTTCAATTCCTTCAATTCGGCAGGTGTCATTCTGTAAGGAGCTTTGGAAACTGGCTGTGTACCCGGTAATACTTCAATGGTGAACTCAATCTCCCTATCGATCAAATCCCCTGGCAAGTCATCTAGAAAAACATCTGGGAATTCTCTGACTATAGGAATACTGTCCACATCAGTCTTAGTATCAGTAGGTACAATCAACACACAACATAGATATCCTTTACACCCCTTTTTAATCAATTTAAAAGCTTTCATGGACGAAATCAGATACGGGGAGGTACTACACCAACAACGCTAAACACAAATTCAGGCAATCCAAGTGGACGGAAAACAACTTGTTTAATTACACAGTCTATGGTAGCATGATATTTTGTTAACCAGTCCATTCCCAAAATGACATCGAAATGATCAATGTTCAGAGGCAATAAATCAATATACAAATGCACATCCCTAATAACAATCTCACATGCAGGATACATATAAGCACAAGTCATGGATCCCCCAACGGGTGAAGATACAGCTAACAAATAGTTCATAGGTTCCAATGGTCTATTTAATTTTCGCGAAAAAACATGCGAGACAAACGAATGTGTAGACCCCGAATCAATCAGAATGTATGCATTTTGAGCACAAATTGAGAGTGTACCTGACACAACTGTCTCGGTATTCTGCACATCTACCGATACGAGTGCAAATACCCATCCTTGCCTTAAAGGCTCATTTCCAGCCACTTTGGGATTGGGTTTTGGTGGGGCAGTTGATGCTGCGGCGCTAGCTGCAGCTTTACTATTGCCTTGGGAAGTGGAAGGGCAATCCTTGACCATGTGGCCCACCTTGCTACACCTGTAACAAGCACCAGAAATTTTATAACAAACCCATTTATGCCTTTTTCCACATTCAGAGCAGGGTGGTATAGAATTGTTTCCTTGACTAGAGCTGGTCGTTGACCCTGTATTTTGCTTCTTATTCGATGAGTTATTTCGGCCTTTCTTAAACTTGAAACCCCGTCTCTTACTACGCCACTCGGTTACGGGTGTTTCAATCTGTTTCAATGCTTTGATATTCGACTCAACTATTATTGCTCGGTCGAGGACATCCACATATTTAAGCAGTTTCAGGACATTAATTCGATCAAGTATCTCGACATTAAGTCTGCCTTCAAACTTCCTAGCCTTTTTATAATCGGTGTCCACTATGTGTGGTGCATATCGGGCAAGTTCAGTGAACTTTGATTCATATTCAGCTACGGACATGGTACCTTGCTTCAACTGTTCAAATTCGGTTACCTTGCGGTCTCTGACACACTGAGGGAAGTACTTTTCGAAGAAGGCTTCTTTAAACTGAGCCCAAGTCATGACATTATTTGCATCACGGACAAGCATCCACCACTGCCTAGCTTCTTCTTGTAAAGTAAAGGTGGCCAATAACACTTTGTGTGCTTCAGAACATGGAAACACCTCAAATAATTTTTCAGTCTCTAGAACCCATGCTTCGGCCTTTAATGGTTCAAGGCCTCCTTGGAATGATGGTGGTTTCATTTTGCTGAACTTCTGTGTCAAAGCAATTATGTCATCATTAACATTCTGTTCGGGTTGTACTAGAAGAGGTGGGGGCTGTTGGTTCTGTTGTTGTCTTAAAGCTTCGGTCAACTGTTCAACTGTTCTTTCTAACCTTGCCATTCTGGCCTCAGATGATTCAAATTCGTCAGCAGTTCTTGCATTGTCCATTTCACTATATGTAACACAGTGATAATAAACATAGGAATTGCTTACTTAAAACACATTAGCACATTAGCACATATATTCATGTCAGGGCCACACACACTTTCATGTTGTTCATGTAATGCCCTAATCACTTTTCTAGGACATCCTATAGCTCATTTGGACATGTGTGTGCGGTATAACTCGTGCTTTGATATCGCTCTGATACCACTCTGCCACGACCCAAACTCACCCCTATGGGTTTAGCACCGTAACCGGCCAGTAATCCATGATTACCGAAGGCCTACTTAACAGTAATGATAGTAATACAGAGTAAAGGGGCTGGCGGAAGCCAAAACAGTAAATAAAAGATGTCCAATGAGCTGTGACAATCTGAATGCAAAAAGACTTTTTATAAACATACCACATTGATAACCAAAACATATGTACATGCGACATATACACAAACAGCCATGTCAGGGACCAAATCCCTAATTATAACTGTACGGTCAAGTCTTAACCATTTATTACAGAACAGAGGTAAAAAGGGTGAAACTGAGACACCTCAAAATAACCCTAGCTTGAATGCACTTGGAACCTCGAGGTGAGGCACAATGGTTGGCTTTGACAAAACAAGAGCTAACCCAACGCTCCTAACTCCGGTCCGGTGCCTGGACACCTACATATATATATAAACAGTGAGCTAAAGCCTAGTGAATAAGATATGCGTAAGGGGGTTAAGAATGAATGTCCTTTCAGTAATTAAAACAGTCAATTGCATGAGTGAATCGGTCATTTAGAACCATAATAGTCATATGTGGTACATCCATTAGCAAAACAGTACAGTAGGTCTTAACAGACCGAACAGTCAATTGATGGCCATCATAACAGTAAACAGTAGTGGTTCCAAACATGGGAACCGACAGAGATCTCTGTGACAGTAGCAGTAGCAGTAAATTGCTATAGATGCCACGAATACAGTTTACAAATAGGACAAACATTCATTCATTAAACAATAACGTTTCAGTAAGCAGAATAGTTGGTCATTCAGAAAATAATCATAATTGAACAAATCTTTACAACATTGTTACTCACAGAGCACTAGGCTATAGACAAGCTAATGAGCGTCCTCAGTTGCCAACCCTACAGTTGCAGAACGAACACACACTCGGGATTAATAACTTAGCCCCTAACTATACTAGTGTGGTTCTATAACATTATCGTCATTAAGATGCCTTAAACATGGCCTAGGAATGCCTAGGATGGAATGAGGATGCAAAAATACACTTTAAAATACTTTTCAGAATTTTTTAGAAGACAGGGGTCTCGCTCGAGCGTGGCTTTCTACGCTCGAGTGAGCGTGCCAAAACAGAGGGGTCGCTCGAGCGTGGACTTCCTCGCTCGAGCGGTCTGTAAAAATGCAAAAAGTGCTGGATGTTGAAAATCCTCGCTCGACGCTCACTCGATGCTCGCTCAAGCGTAGGTCTCGTCGCTCGAGCGTGCGTCTGCGTGCACCAAAAATCTGAGAGCTTGCAATCTACGCTTGAGCCAGTATTCCTTCGCTCGAGCGGAGCTCTGAACAAAAGATGGTCGCTCGAGCGTAGAAGCCAAAATCTGGAATTTCCAGATTTGCCTCCCAAGCTCAAACCAAACATTCAACACATCAAAACTCAACCTTTTGAGCCCATTTTCTGGAAAACACTTGAAAACTCATACTGCAACATATTTTGAAGAACAATTTTGTAAAATCAAGCCCAAAAGTAAGCCAATTGAACACAATTTCAAAGAAACTTTCATGAACCATGTAAAAACATAACATGCATGAGTCTCTAAGAACTCTAATGCTCCAAAGCATAACCAAATGCAAGATTGAGCTCAAAACTATGGTGGATTCATGGACCTCTACTAAAATATGCACATCCATCTAAGGATTTCATGAAAAACAACTTCAAATTTCAAGAACACGTACATGCATGCATGAATTCACTCTCAACTCAACACTTTAAACCAATTCTTGACTTAGATCACTAATTTTCCCATGAATCATGCAAGAACAACTTAAATTCACAACCAAGAAGGTGAATCCTTTACCTTAAGTCTTGAATTCCAAATGTGCTGGCTCAATTTTGCAATTAACCTTCAAATCTTCTAAGTTCAAGCAAGAATTCTAGATGAACTCAATTTTTCTCCCAATTCACTCTCCCTCACGATTTTGGTCTTCAAATGAGATGAGGAATGATTTGTCTAAGTATATGAATTAAGCATCAATATGCTAATGAAAGTGGCCCACTAAATGGTACAACATGTAAATACTTGAACTCATGTAATTTAACATTATTTAATCTAATTTAATCAATTTAGTCATTCTAAATCAAGTTTCAATTAAATCTACCATAAAATCGCATAAATCCTAATTAGCACATAACACTAATCAATTTCTGATTCGGCCGCTGATAAGGCCTTCAATTTGCAATTCGAAATTAAAACACGAACATATCATTTAATGGCAAACAGATAGAAATGCAATTAAAGCAACATACTCATGTAATCAGTTCAGAATTTCAATCCGATCAATTACTTATCATGCTTTAGTCATAAATTAGCACTAATCAGATGCAAGGGTTGTCACAATATGATAATGTCACTTAAGCTAAAATGTCTATTAGTCACATATAGAAGATGGTTTTGAATTGGTTATCTCTTTTCAATGTTAATTAAACTCTCAATTACATTAATCTAATAAATTTGGTTATTATGTTACTCTTGTTGGGTTTATTTTTTTGTTTTACGTTGTGTCTTTTTTTTAACATAGTGAGCTTGAATGTGCTACAAGCGTTAAGAGTATGAGATAATGTGCTATTTCAGTGCTTGAGTTATTTATCTTTCAAGGTTCACTTAGCAGTTTCAGACAGTTCTCTGCTTTGTTCACATGGTTTTATTAGAGAGCTTGGATATATTACAAGAAGTTACTTATGGCATATTTAGCTGTGCTATTAATTAAGTAGGCACCGTTAATTAGTTTTGCTAGCAATGTTCAATTTAGGAGTATCGTAGGCATGAGTAATTTTCTATTTTGAGTAATTTTCTATTTTGTCATTTTAATTTGTCAAATTGTTAGAAGGCTAAAGGAATTTTTTACCCTATATCACTATTTGTGTATGGACAATTTCACTAGGTGGTATTTTTAGGCACGAGTCATCTGCTAGAAGGATAAAATTAGTAACCAAGTGTTGCAACCTACAATCTCTCAAGTTGAGTCAATTTTGTAAAATATTTTGGTGACATGTCAAAGTTGTTTGACTCCTCTCTCACATTTTATTCGAAAAAAAGGAATTGTTTCTTTGACTCATCTCTAACATTTTATTTGAAAAAAGGAATAGTTAAGTAAATGTTATCTAGTGCAGCATTATTTTGTCAACAAGTTCAAAATTTTAAATTTTAACTTTTATTTTGCCATTTTTTTTCCTTTTTTTTTCTTTTTTTTTTTTGCGGTACTTGCTTAAATATAGAAAATAAGTGTCAAGCATGTAATCAAATTGCTCGAGACATGAGATCTCTATTTTGACATTGTAAGCTTGAATGTGCTACACGCGCTAAGCGTATGAGATAAGAGGCTATTTCAATACTTGAGTTATTTATCTTTCAAGGTTCACTTGGCAGTTTCAAGCAGTTCTCAACTTTGTTCGCATAGTTTTATTAGAGAGCTTGGATGTATTGCAAGAAATTATTTATGGTGTATTTAGCTGTATTATTAATTAAGTGGGCACCGTTAATTAGTTTTACTAGCAATGTTCAATTTAGAAGTATCGTAGACATGAGTAATTTTCTATTTAATTGTTGTGTGGTATTTCAGATTTTTAGACTTTGACTTTGTCATTTTAATTTGTCAAATTGTTAGATAGTGTCATAGTGTTGGTGATAGGTTCATACACAAATCTTGCACATACCATGATGGAGAGGCTTGAATAGCAATTTCACTCACCTATAAAACTCAGAGCATTATAAGCTACTTGAAATATTTATGTTCAACAAATGGAATTAAAGTGCAATACCCACGACTTACATATGTCAAAATAGACAACAAAAGATAACATTCATTTGAATATTTTATCAAGCTTGGAATTGCATTCCTACTTTCTTTTAATGCTAACGTTGTGTTTGGATCATGAATTTGAATAGGGATTTGGAAAGGGAAAGGAAAATAGAGGAATAATTCAGTTTATATTTTATTCACATTTCACTAATTATTTTCCTCTATCTTCATAATCCTACCAAAATCCATGATCCAAACACACCTACGAATATTATACAACACATCCGTAACATAGACATTTTCATAAATATGTCTTTTTAAAAAAAACGTAAGCATAACTATGCCAATCTTAAGCAATGTTCCTACAGGAGAGAGGGGGAAAAAAGGAGAGAAAAAAGTCATATTAGCACCTCCACAATTCAATTCCACCGGAAATTGAAGTGCCAAAAAATTATTATTGAATAGTATTTATTAAGATATAAAGCTCGTAGGCATGGCTACTAATAGAATTTTTTTAAAAAAAATTACAGAAAAAAAAAAGAAGCAAAAAATCATATGCATAATGCTTCCCTTTGGAATTATACCACCGAGATTTTTATTAACTCAAGAAAAACAAATTTAGTGATGTACTTTTTGTTAATGTTAAAGCGGCAAATAACATCAAATTTTATTACTAAGAATATAGTTGAAACTACCTAATAGAATTTCCAGCTAATTAATGTAAGCAAATTCCTAAACCCAAACAAATATTAGCTAAACACACATACATGTTCCTCAAAGAGATACAGAGAGAAAAAGAAAGTGAGATGACCAAACATCAATCAATTGAAGAGAAACCCATTACAAATAGTTTCTCTTTATTCCCAACTACAAAAGTTTCTCTTTCTTTCTCCTATTCAAATCTTAGGAAAGTAAATGCAACGTATCAACCTATTCCTTCTCTTCACAATCAGAAACCTTCCTAACATAATTCAAATTAATCCCAACCAAATAATCCACATGATCAAAGTAATTAGAAAGTTTTATAGCAATATCCAAAAGTTCTCTTTGTTTTGGGAAGAAAGTTAGGAATGAATCTAAACAATAACAAAAATCTACATGATCAAAGTTTTCCTGCTATATACAAATCACAAAGAAAAACAAAAAATCACAGAGAAAAATAGAGTGAAATAGTGGGTTGTGCTCCAACCAGTAATAAAACTTCAAGTGGGCTCAAACCTTACACCTCTTTGGAAATAGAGCATCCTCGGAACCCTCAAGACAATATCAGACATCCAATTGAAATCATTAATAAAAAATAATAATTCGTGACTCAATCAGAAAACCAAAGGCCCAATCGAAACTTCATGTTGCATATATCAGAGACACAATCAATCCCCAGCTGTAAATGGCCTAATTGATACCCAAAGTATGATAATTTTAAGAAAAGATTAAACCATTACTTCAAAATTTATTCAACTTTCCAACTCAATAGCAAGCGTGATCAATGATTAATTCTTAGACTTGTAAAGTCAAGGAAGACAACCAACCAAAAGAAAAAGTTAGACAATAAGAATGAGCAACCATTGCTTCAATAAGAATACAAATCAGATACTTACCTCAATGTTTGGATGTGATAAGTTCTGAAGAAGTTTTACTTTTTCCTCGTGCTCTCTAATGTGAGCCTATTAAGCAAATTAAAAACAAAAAACAAAAATGGAAATGCAATTCAGTCAAACAAATGAAATAGTTTTGTCAATCAACCAATCCAAATATATACATAGTTATATAGTACACCACAAAGGCAAACCTTCAAATACAAATTGTAAGAATCCATAACATAAACATAATAAAGCAATTAAACCTGTGTTTTCTCTTTTTGAAGCACTATTGACTATAATCGTAACCTTCATTCAGACATATACCAATGACAACAAAACAAATGCTATGTCACGACCCCAACCCGCCCCTAGTAGGATGGTGCTGTGATGGCCAGTAATCCGAGATTACCGAAGGCCAACTTTCAAAGATCACACACAATCAGAGTATAATATATGGGGCTTACATGTGCGGAAGCAATATTTTAAATTTAAATAGTCCATAAGAGCTGTGCGTAGATCCAATGAAATGACATACATCTTAATTAAAGTCTTACAACTTGCACACAACAAAACAAAATACGTATTACATCTTAACAAAAGGCTTCTCAAGCCGACATAAATAAAATACATAAATAAAATGCATAAAATACAAGTCAAGAACATGATCTTCAGAACTGCCGACGTAAATACAAGGTTGCCAACATAAACACAAGTTACATAATCCTTAAGGTTTGCCGACGTAACATAGGTCCGAAATAAGATGCCGACATAACATGCATACAAAACATCGAGCACAAAACACACATCTCGGCGTAGCCGACTTCTTGCTTGAAACCTACATATATACATAGAGAGGGTGAGCTTGGATACTCAGTGAATGGCATAAGTAATAAAGGGGTTAAATGAATGATTCCCGAGGTCCTTGTCAAAACAATACATATATCATAGCTTCTTCAAAACATGTACATATAACATAACTTGTTCAAAACATATACTTAACATAACTTGTATCAAAACATGGGATGAACCGTATTCATCAATCTTGATCTTACAAAACTTGCTTACTTGTGTGACTTAGGCCCGTAGCCCTTTTTCACCGTATTGTGTGACTTAGGCCCGTAGCCCTTTTTCACACCATGGTACTGCGAAAGTTTAGAGTCCTCCAGTACAAGGGACTTGTGTTACTTAGGCCCGTAGCCCGCTTTAACACCATAATCTTTCCGAGAAAGGACCGTATCCTTTTATACTTAGTGCTGCGAAAGTTTAGAGTCCTCCAGCCAAGGGACTTTCATACTTAACATCAAACAAAACTTATACTTGATACGTCAAAATAAGGGTAATCATTCATGCTTAACAAATACTTTTCAAAACAAGGCAAAACAAAGCTTATCAAAACCTTATAACATAACTTTATTAAAAATACCACTCACTTAGTTCGCGAGACGTCGGGATCAAAGCAAAAGTCCAAGCCCTACAAACACATGGCAAGGTCCACTGAAAACACATCTCAAAACAAGTCTTACATGCATGCAAATGATCTCGGGAAAACATGCTGGAAGTCAAAACACTGTTCTACATGTCAAGAAGACATGCTGGGTACCAACCAGGTCTAAACTGAGGTCCCACACCACCTGGCCGAGGTGTGGTTACCAAGGCTCCGGCGTGCGGCTGCATGCCGAGGTGTTCATGCAAGACAGACTAAAGGTGCAAGTGATCATGCAAGGTAGGCCAAGGTGAGATACGATGCTTGGCCTAAGTGTGAGGTCTAGGTAAGGGTGATCTCGGCGACTACACTTCGGGAAGTGAAGTTTGGAAATTTGGGTTGAAGAACATGAAGAACATGAACATGAATCATGAAGAACATGAATGTTAAAAATCATAACTTATTCATTACAAAATCTGGGATTTCATGCCATGAGTTCGAAAACATGGACCTGGGTACCCATACTCGAAGATCATACAAAAACAAACATGAAAACATGAATCTTGGCATGAGCTTTCGGATCAAAACATGACTTTTCTTGAAGAACACATGAATGCTATTTTCTCTTTCTAAAACCGAATTCCAAAACAATGCATGGCTTACAGATCATATTCAATCATACAATGCAATAACATAAACATAAAGAACAACATGAGCAGATCAAGAATCTAACCTTAGAACACGGATCTAACGGTTCGATCTCTAGGAATCAAGCTTGGAAATCTACTCTCTCTCAAGAACTCCTCATTTCTTCTCCTAGAGCTTCTCTCTCTTCCTCAAAACAAAGATATAACAAATGGTAGGTTTCTCTCTCTGCCGGCTGATTTAACACTCAGCTCGGACACGTGGCAATGGCCGGTTGGTTCTCCTCAAAAGGTGATAGATTGACAAGACAGGTGTAAGACAAAGCGTATTCAACAAGCTCGGTGGCAAGGGCACTCCGGCAAGTGATGACATCGGCTAAGGACAAAACTTCGGCAAGTCAGGGAACAATGATCTCGGCTAGGAAGGACAACACTTGGCCTAGCTGTGCCACACCTCGGCCTAGATGTGCCACACCTCGGTCTAGGTCATACCTGTCCAGGAACAAGATCACTTGGGTTCAAGGATGACATCTCGGCCTAGATAATACACATCTCGGCCTCGGTGGCACACACCTCGGCCTAGATGATAATCATCTCGGCCAATATGCCAGGACGAAGATAGAGGTCAATCAAAGTGGTACCAAGATGGTCCTAGGCTTAAGATGACCTCGGCTTGGAATGACTTAGGCTTGGGGACAGCAAGGAAGGAACAAAGCATACATATAATACTTAGGCAAATCATATACGTACAAAACAAGGCAAAATTCATGAATGCAACTTAACAAAAACATGGTTATGCAATGCACATGAACATGACTATGGCATGAAATGTGGATCCTTACATGCTATGTATAACAAATTACTAATTTTTTTGATGACTATGTATAACAAATGTACAACAAAACAAATGGTATGTATAACAAATTACTAAACAAATGCTATGTAAAACAAACTAATAATAATAACAAAATTACTAACCTGCTTGATGGCTGGAAGCTCTCTATAATCCAGCCAAATGCACTGCAGGATGTGGCTGCTTCAATAAGAATCTGATTCTCGATTTGCAAATGTTGGAGCCGATGGGTGTTATTCTAATTAACGACAGGAATAAAAATTAGAATTTAGAAATAATTATTGAAAAATGTTCACACAAATGTAGAGATAGAATAAGAAAGAGACTATAAATTATGATGGGGGATACCCATTGAATCGTGGCCTCGAAATCGCTTTAAGTGCTTCAGTCGTCCATCAGCACTTTGTATATCAAGTCTCAATTGTTGTTTCGCAATCGCCATAAACCCATGGTGAAAACTATGACGGTTGAGACTTTAGAATAGGCTGTGACGGCTACATCAAGGAGAAAGTTGAAGTGGTCTCAAACCCATGGTGGGGAGGTGAAAACAATAAGGAAAATGAGAGAAAGGAGCTGAAACAACAACATTAAACCTACAATGGAAGCCAAGCACCCTGTTACCAACAAATATTGCAAAAAATAAAAAACAAAACTAATGTTTAGCATCAAACCAAACAAAACTAAAGTATAGTTCAAATCTATCACAATTTTGGCAACGAAAATAACTAATTAAAATATCTGTTTGGGATCTCATTGAACAAAACACTGAATACCCAAACACCGAATACCCACAACCTTAGTCTGCTCCATTGTCGTCGTCGAAGTCACTACACCGTATGGCAGAAAACATAATGGTGCTTAAATAGATAGATTAATGGGCTGTTCAAAAAATAAATAAATAGAGAGATTAATGGTGCCTTTAGAAACTGATTTAATACAAATCTAGCAATCGAAACTGATTCAATACAAATCTAATACAAACCAGATATTAATACAAATCAGCAAGAAGAAATCAACTAATTAATCAACGAAACTAATTAATTAAAGTTTCTAGTAGCTTTTCCCATGGTTTCAACATCTCCAACATAACTAACTAATTAAAATAACTCTTTGGGATATCCTTGAACAGAGCTAGCAAGACCAAGACACTGAAACAGAGCCAGCAAGGCCAAAACGATTACCCACAACCTTAGTCTGCTTCATTGCCGCCGTCGAAGATAGAGTAGAAAAAATATAAAGAGATACATTAAAGATAATGGTGCTTAAAGATAGAGTAGAAAAAATATAATGAGATAGATTAATGGTGCTTGATTGTTATTGAATACAAAACCCAATAAAAAAATATTAATTTGACAAAATACAATCATAATAGACTTTTAAGCAAAACCCAGGAATGACAGTAATCAAAATTTAACTTTCTTTACTTTTTTTTCACCACTTTCTCAACAACAAATAGACAATTAATTCACCACATTGATGAAATTTTGCAAGTTCAAACCCAAACCCAAAGACTAACTATACAAACCATAAAAAATAATAATAAAAAAAAAAATCAATTGGTTTAGATTGTTGGAGTTCAACACAATTCAATTGTTGTCCTAAAAGCATCTAGAACAGTCCCAATGCTTCTTTTATTCAACCATAGAAGTTAGCTTCAACCAAAACTAATCTGCTTACAAAATGGTTGAATAGAAAGAACTAAAGTGTTAAAAAGGCGATGTAAAGTGCCAAACACATTTCTTACTCATAATAGTAAACACTCATGCCCAACTCATTTTTTTAAAAAGGCGATATAATTCTATGCTGGTAATTTTGTCCAAGAATTTTGCTAGATTCACACACCCTCTTCCAAAAAACAAAAAAAAAAAAAAAAAAAAACAGCAGAGAGCTGTCTAGATTAAAGAGAGAGGAGGCAAAGATTGAACAATAACAAACCTAATAGAACAATAACAAAAGGGGGAGTAAAAAAAAGGTGAGGATTTAGCCTTTTGCCTTGGAGCTATGTAGAGAGAGGGGAAAAACATTGAGCCAGATGGTACAAATCACCCCCTCTTAGCGGGGTTGTATTCCCTTGGAGGAAATCACCACCAGAGATTACTTAAACTTCTAGAAAGAGAAAGCTTGGTGAAGAGAAGAAGATGTGTGGTGGGAAGAGGAAGAGGAAGAGGAAGAGGTGTGAGAGATAATGGAGTTTCAAATTTTGAAATCAAAATCAAAAAGAAAGAGGAAGAAGACGTTTGTGAGAGAAAGAGAAAGACGTTTTTCAGGGTGAGAACCAAAGCTACATCTAGACCATTTATTAAACTTAGTAAAATTGATCTAAACCATTGAAATGTCCAAATGGGACAAATGAGAGTAAGATATTTTCAGCCCTTAGATTAAATCAATCTGATGGTTCATATTTAGACACACAAACAAATGTCCCATCTCCAATTTAAATACACCCTTGTTTTATTATATAGATGGGCTTAGGCTTTTTTGAAATGTAGATTGACTTTTGACTTGTTAACTATTTTAACTTGGATTAACAAGTTTTGTTTTGAATGGATTTTTTTATTTTTTTTACTTTTATGAGAAAAAAATAAAATAATTATGATTTGAATGTGACATTTTGTCTTATTAATTTTTTAATTTATTTTGTCTTTTTGTGATTATTTTAATCTTTTAACCTCAAAATTCTTTATGTCAAACGAAAGCTTAATTGGATTGTGAAAGTTTGGCTTAGCCTATTTATCAAAAAAAGCAAAAAAAACAAAAATAAAATAAAAATGAAGAGTTTGGCTTGGGCTTAGTTTTAAGTTGATGAATTGGGAAACTTCAGGAAGTAAGTTAAAAGTTAGTTTTTTGATTTTAAAAAAATATATATATATATATATAAATATAAAAGTGATATGACTCAAAAAAATTAAAAAATCAAAAAACTAACTTTTAACTAGGTTGCCAAAATTAGTGTCAAAATGTTAATATTAAAGCTAAATCTTACAATGCTACAATGTTAAAGCGTCATAATTTGACAATATTGTTCAAATCATACAAAACTTCAATATACATATATATTTTGTTCACAAAAATAAAATATAAATGTTGTTTTTAAACTCATGACAAATAACCCGGGGGTGGGTGACATTGCGGTTAAGGCTTGGGATTAAGCCCCCGAGTCACAGGTTTAATTCCTCCTGGGTGAAGCACAGTTGGTTAAGAGGTTGGACCTCAAGTTGTCTAATCAGCACTTGATGTGGGTTCAATGCTCCCCACTGTGCGAGTCTTGACTTAAGTGGAGCTTGTCTTGGAAGATCGGACCTCCCGTTGTACGAGTCCTGACTTAAGCGAAGCTTGTCTTGGGAGATCGGATCCCCCGTTGTAGGAGTCCTAACTTAAGCGGAGTTTGTCTTGGGAGATCAGACTCTAGTGATCTCTCCAAGGGACGTTGCCTTGGACCTGCAGACGAGTAAAAAGGATTTTCTTGTAACCAAAAAAAAAAAAAACTCATGACAAATAGAGATAGGGCTCTCGTTTGGCATGGGGTTACCAAGCTAAAATAGTTATAAAAAGAGAAAATAAATTAAAAAATTAATAAAACAAAATGTCACATCTGAACTATAATTTTTTTTTTTTTTTCCTACAAAAGTCAAAAAAGTCAAAAAATCCAATCCAAACGAGACTTTTTAACCCTAGACTAAAATAACTAAAAAAACTAAATAGCCAACCAATTTCCCAAACGAAACCAAGAACTCTCATAAAATCTTGACATTTTGTTAAAACTTAGGTCAAATTTTATAGGGTAAATTACAATTGTCCCACTTGATGTTTAGAAAAAATATGTAGCAAGTCATGCTATTTTGATATAATTACATTGAATTCTCTTGATATTTTAATTCATATAACACTTTGACCAATTTTTTGTATCAATAATTTGTTAATTATATAAATGAAAAAATTATGTTTCATCTATTTTACATGAAAATATATATAATTTCCATTATTTATTTTGTGTTTTTGCTCTATCTTCATTAATTTTGGTCTATTTAAACTTACTAAAAGAGAATTCAATAAAATTATATCAAAACTATAGAATTTACTATGGTCAATGTAATTTACTCAATTTTATATTGCTAAGACCATCTCCATTGGTTCATCAAATCCATCATCAAATTTAAATTTGATTAAAAAAAAGTTAATTTTTGCTCCTCCAACAGTTCATCAAATCCAGAATTTCACTTTTCTTTTATCAAACTGATAACCATTATGCCTTTTATCAAATCACTGTTCATTACCATTAGATTTTCACCACCGGATGTCCTCCTGAATGACCACCTCAAGGCAAAAATTTCTGAAAAAATTATACTGGCCGATCGACCGCTTGGTCATCCCCCCGGTCGACCAATGGTTTGATGAAGCCACATAACCTTCCATTGGAGCACTTAGACCTTATTTGACAACATCACTTTTTAGCCTAAAAGTAAAAAAATCATTGAAAAAATCAAAAAACCAACAACTTATACCAAAAAGTCAAAAAAATTATTTTTTCTCTACTTTTTACACATTTTTTTAATAAAAAAATTAAAAAGTCATCTCAAAATACTATTTTTTTTTAACATCATATTTTAATCTAAAAAATTAAAAAATTACTAAAAACACATGTTCTATTAAAGAGAGTTTTTACTTAAATGTCATAAAAAAAAATTGATAAACCGCGATGCTCTAAGTAGTCAAATTTTGACACAAGCGTGGAGCTGCCCTTGGTAAGAAATGTCAAACCCTGAAGATAGTACAAATGTCAATGACAAATATGAAATATTTTCCAAGTCACGAGTCCCAAAAAAAAAAAAGAAAAACTATAATAATAATGATGACAGCATAATATATATATATATATACATATATAAAAGGATCAAAGCAGACTTAGGTTAAAACATTACACAAAATGATGATAACAAACTTTGTATACCTCTTAACAGCATATTGAAGAGTTCACTGCAAGGCAACTTTTTAATTCCACTTACAATCCAACAGTAACATATTTACTAAGCACACAACAATTAAAGCAAAGCAAAAACAGCAATAGAGACAAACTTATTGGTAATTGAAAGGCCATTCAAAAGTCATTCACCCCATTGTCAACTTCATGAGAAGAGTTTTGTTTTGGATGATCAAAAAGGCCACAAAAATGACCACGGATTCCTCCTCCCCTGATTCGATCTGCCACTCTCCCTCCTACTACTGCCATTACTGTTACTGCTGCCACTGCCAGTGCTTCCATTCCCACCACTCGATGATCTTCGATCAACACCACGAACGCTGGTAGAACCGAGCGGAGGCAGCTCAAGACGGCAAACAGGGCATGAGTTGTGCTGAACCAACCAAGGAGTAATACAATCAGAATGATAGATATGGTTACACGGCATCATCCTCGCTTCACTCCCCAACTCAAACTTATCTTTACAAACGGGGCAGTGGGAATCAGTGGTGAGATGTGTCTGGTTGATCTTAATCGTGGGCATAGCCTCAATTGATGAACGAGGTGCTGGAGGTGGACCCTGCCTATCATTCATAGTAAGATGTTCAATCAATTGTTCAAACCCCGGACCCATGAAAAAATCACCAAAATTCTCTCTCCCTTGCCCGGTTCTTGGACTGCCACCAAAAAAGAAGTCGAACCCGTCATTATCAGACATCCTAACGGGGACTTGGCCGTACAACATCAACCATGGCCGAGAAGGTGCCATGTTTTGTTCAGGGACAAGACCAGATCTCGCTCTAATGTCGAAGTTAGGGTTTCTTCCGGCCATTCTCTGCCTCATGATAGACGCAAAGGCATCCATAATTCCAAATCTTGGGTCAGGGAACGGTTCATTAAATCCAAAGTTGGAACCATCTTCCGAATGAAATCCAAAGAAATCATGTTGTTGTCTGGTGCCCACCATCTCATTGAGTTCCTGAACAAAGCCCCCACTGCAATATGGGCAAACCAAGTTACGACCTTGAAGCCGAACTGGCTGCCTGCATTGATGACACCAATGTGTGTTTCCGACACTTGACATTTTCTATCAATCAGATCTCTTAATAGTCCAGCCAAACCTTAAACCTCAAGCCCAGACACCTGATTGATTCTGCTGCATCCAAAGGCTCAGAGTTCAACAACCACCAATTGACAAAAAAATTCAGGTTTTAAAGCTATTTAAGGATTAGAATCCCCAATTAAAGCGTAAGCTAATGCTCAATTTTACATCACCAAAATTCCCCACACCAAACAGTCATGACACATAATAATTAGAGAAATTGCAGTTTAAACAGGGAAATCAAGAAATTAAAAACATATCGGCGACTAGAGACAAACTTTTCAACACATTAAGATAGTATGAAGATAAACCAATCAGAAAAACAGAATATCTTATCCACATATACCTAATAGTATCAACTGCGATTCCAAAATATTCACCTTAATCGAAACATATTGTTACCTCTGTATTGTGCTGCTGAACAACAACCTTTTAATATAATGAAACATAGATGCTTAATTGCCAATAAATAAATAAATAATTACCTTAACTGAACAACACAAGTGAATAACACCAGACTCATTTTTCCGAAAACATCAATTCACATAATGTTCTCGGACTTAAAACAACAACAAAGCACTCAAGTGCCAGCTTGTGAATCTTCAAAAGCACAAACACAATGCTTGCCCAGATTTATTAAGTGTTTGTTGCAACTTTAATCCGAAAAAGAATCCATAAAAATTAACTTCCATATTTTTTTTTTATGGATTCTTTTTCTTTTTCTTTTTCTTTTTCGGATTCTGTGAGCGGTTGTTTCTTGTAACTTCTATTTATATAGCTTATTTGATAAAAATTAGCATTATTTTTTTTTTTTTTTTTTTTTGGTTGGGGGGGGGGGGGGGGTGTTTGTTGCAACTTTAATTTATGGATTCTTTTTCTTTTTCTTTTTCTTTTTCGGATTCTGTGAGAGGTTGTTTCTTGTAACTTCTATTTATATAGCTTATTTGATAAAAATTAGAATTTTTTTTTTTTTTTTTTTTTGGTTGGGGGGGGTGTTGATTATGTTGAAGCTGAATGAAAGGTGCTTTTAGATTTTGGTCATATATTATCATTGTTCAGCTTCAAATAAGTTGCTGCAGCATTCAAATAAAAAAAAGATAACAAAAATGGAAACTAAAAGTGCAATGGGGATCGAAGACAAATAATAATAATAAAAATAAAAAAAACTACCAAAATGGAAAATGTTTAGTGGGTTGTTTTTACATCTCATTTTACAATAATACTAGGATAACCATATAAAGTGTGGTAAAAAGATACGGTCATCCTAACGTTATTGCTCATTTCTGTTGACAAGAAGGGTATTCTTATAATCTTGTTTTGGATTTGATATAAGTACTTATGAGATGGAGATACTGATTAAATTCCAAAACCAATTTCTCTAATAGCTTTTCTCTTCTCATCTTATCATCTAAACACTAACAAATTGCAATTCAAATGCATAACTTGAACAACCAAAAATCAACCTAATCCGAAACTATTAGTTCAATTGTATCCACATATTCATGAGCAATCGATACATAAGCTAATGAATACTGATAAAGAAAACACTACATACAAATTACCCCCTCAAATACAAAGATATAAGACCAAATCTAAGTCATGTGCCAAGTAAACCCAAACAAATTAACATCTCACAGAATTGCATATAATCTATTAAATATTTTTTCATTCCCAAATTATCCAGCAACTGCCTTAAATTTTTAAATTTTTTTTAAATTTAAATATCAAAATTCAAACTTTATTACTTTTTTCAGTTTTTCTTTTTCCCTTCATCTACATTTTTTTTTTTTTTTTTGTCAATCAGTAAAAGATCGAGCGATTGATTTTCATACCACATCTGTCGAAGTGAGCATACTTTGTAGTAATTGACAATACAAACGGAATAAAAATTTCAAGAATTTATAAGAATTATTAGAAAAACTAAATCGAGAATAGAAACAAAGGGGCAATAACAAATACATACGGATATATGATAGTAGGATTTAACAATAATTCAGATGAGATACAGAGATGTGGATGTAGATCAAAAACCCTAGATGCGAAAGCAAGAGATTGAACACAGAACTTGAATGAGACGTACCAGAGAGTTCATGGCGGGTGTGGTGTGGTGTGGTGTGGTGTGGTGGACTTGGGAAGGTGTCTCTGTCTAGAGAGAGAGAGAGAGAGAGAGAGAGAGAGAGAATGCGTAGTAGTCGTGTAATGCGGGGCGTGGAAATAACGGGGAATTGGCGTTCTCAAAATTCTCGAGGTGCGTACTGCGCACGGGGGCTCCTCCTCCTCCTGCGTACGATAAGAAAAAATTTAAAATTAAAACCAAAATAAATAAATAAATAATACAACACGAAACAAAGAATATGGATGGATATTTTATTTTAGGGTAAATTACAAAACACACCACTGAAGTTTGATTAAAATATAAATTATTCTCTATAATTTTTGAAATTATATTTTATCCTTTGACGTTTTTAATTTCATAACAAATCTCTCATTTTATTAATAAAGCATCAAATAAATTAACAGTTAGAAATATGTTTCAATTAATAATTTATGTAATTTTATTATTGTATAGGAGAGCAATTATGAATTTATTTTTTTAGTTAATTCTGTTAAATAAAAAATACTAACAATGAGATATTTGTAATTTTTCAAATCACATAGAATAATTTGTACTTTAAGCAAACTTCAAGAAGTGTATTTGTAATTTACCCTTTATTTTAGGGACAATTACAAGTAAGTCCTAAATTTATTTATTAATAAGTCCTGCTTTACGTTTTAATGATGAATTCATATTTTAAGGGGGGCAAATTAAAATAAAATTATACTATTTACACTTTCTGTATCATATTTCAATATAACTAACAACAATAAATTAAAAATTAATCAAACTCATGAACATATGTTATAAGAAAAATGTTAGAGATCCCAAAAGATTTATTAAAATTTTTACCAAATGTCTCACATGGGTATGGGACCCACATCATGTGGGTCTCATGCGAGTCCCACACTCATGTAAGGCATTTGATAAAAATTTTGATAAATCTTTTGAAGTCTCTAGCATTACTCATGTTATAATGTCTATCAACCAAGGGATTGTAGCCTGTATGGCTAGCCCTTTGGCCACCAAGACTCCATTGATAAGAGGTATTAGATGAGTTCGTGTGAATTCAACTCCTTTTCAATGTTAATCTAACAATTAGCTATTAACTTTTGTTGATCAAAGCAATTATTCTTAAAAAATTTCACATTTATGCATGGATAAGAGCAGTTCTAATCTTTAACTTCTTTATTTTTTTTATCAAATTTATTTTTTATAAAAAAATATTCTAAAAAACTATCTTCAATCCATTAATCAAATAAAGGAATAGACATTTTGTTTTCCATCAATTTGATAATTCATCAAATTATAATTTGATGAAAAATTTTAAAAAATGAAGCCTTGAACATGGTTTTTTAAAATCAAAATTATTGAAAATATAAATTTGAGATAATAAGTTAAATTTTTAAAAGAGTTTGATGAGAAATTAATGAAAATATTGGTGTGATTCATAACAAATCAAACATTTTACTCAAATTATATGGAATTTTTTTTTTATCAAGGATTGAAGATGATAGTAATTTTATATGTAGTTATTGATGCAAGTCCTATTACATTATGGTAGGGCTTGATAGTTTAATTTTTAATAGCATGTTGCTATTTCATCTTTTTATAATAAAAAAATTATGTAATTGGTAATTATTAAAAATATTTATTTATTATTATTGATAGACTTTTGTGTGTTTTTAATTTGTTGTTCTTTTCTTATAAATAACCATATTATTGTTGTTTTTAGCAACAAAAAATAAATAAAAATCAGCCTTTCTACTTTTGATTTTGTAGTAAAAAATAGTATATATATTTTTAACGAGAAAATAATAACCTTATTGCTATTGCAAAATAGGTTGAATAATAATCATGTTATGCATTACTCTTTTAAAAAATAAGTCATTTGGTCCAACTTTCTTGGAAATTGAAGGACATATTGTGTCAAAAATCTTTGATGAATTTGACCTTCATTTTTTTTCCTCGTAGAGGTTAGTGTTGATTCTTCCATGACCCGAGTACATTAAAAATAAAAAATAAAAACAAAATTGTATAGATCTGTGGTAGTCTGAAAAAATAATTATAGATTCCTAAAAGAAATAACATATTAATTATTAATATTTATAAAATTTATCATTGATTTATAATATTTTTTAAAACGAACTCTAACTTGACAGTTTCCTACTCTTTTAAAAATAAAAAAGGTAATATTAATAGCAAAATAAAATTTATTAATAATTCCCCCAAAATAATGTTTGACAATAGGAACCATTTAAATCCAAAAATGATGACTTATCAAATTTTTGTTATCTAAGAATATGGACTGACATGTTGAAAATATGTTATTTTAGTAATTTAAAAAAAAAATTTATTAAAATATGAGATTAAAAAAATAATATGTTTGTTATGGCTTTTTAACCTTTTACGAAATAATGTGTAAAAAATTGAGAGAAAAATAATTTTTTGATTTTTTTATATAAATTGTTGATTTTTTTAAAAAATAATTTTTTAACTTTTAAACTAAAATATTGAATTACCAAACAAGATATTAATAGAATTTATAGCTAAATGACTCATATGGCCCCTAAACTATATATATCCCTTTTTAAAAAAGATATAAAAATTCATTTTTCACAATTTAGTTATTTTCATTTATTAGGCTTCATTTTGCAACATCATTTTTTTTACCTAAAAGTTAAAAAGTCAGGCCTCATTTGGCAACATCACTTTTTAACCTAAAAGTCAAAAAGTTATTAAAAAAAAATTTAAAAACCAACAACCTATACTAAAAAGTCAAAGATTATTTTTTCTCTCTACTGTTTACACATCTTTTCGTTAAAAAACAAAAAGTCATCATAAACATATTAATTTTTTTACATCATTTTTTAGCAAAAAAACTAAAAAGTTACTAAAAAAGCCCTGTTCCCATATAAAAAACCAAAAAGTCAAAAATTTCATTTTCTCTCTACTTTTTCTACATCTTTTCTTAAAAAATCAAAAATTCATTACAAACAGGCTAGTTTTTTTAAATCATATTTTAGCTAAAAAGTCAAAAAATTACTAAAAAAATATATTCTTAAACAAGGACTTAGAGCATCTCCAATGGTTTGCCATTGAAACTGCCAAAGTTATAATATAGCACTTTTGAGGAAAATGGGGTTCTCTAATGGTGAGATATAACAGGTATTAAAAATGGCAAATGCCAAAGCTGTTGCCAAATTTGACAACAACTTTGGCAAATGGCAAACCTGCCAGCTCACCCAAAACCAACTGATTTTCTTCCTTTCCTCTCTCGCTTTCTCATCATTTTCTAGAAAAACTCAAACAAAAACAGATTAATTAGGAAAAAAAAAATTCAATAAATCTAAAGTAGATTTTTTTTAAATTTGAAACAAATCAATTGAAAAAAATTCTAAAACAGATTAATTGAAAAAAAAAATCAATAAATCTGAAGTATAATGTTTTTAAATTTGAAACAGATCAATTGGGGAAAAAAAATCAGCAAATTTTTTTTTTTTTAGCCAGAATTCCACTACAACAACAACAACATTGAAGCAATCTCAAACAAATTTCAAGTAATCTCAACAAATCTGAAGCAATCCAAGTAATAATCAATAAATCTGAAGCAGATTTTCAACAATAAATACCTGGATTTAAAGAAATAAGTTGAAGCTCAGTGCAGTTGAAGGAATGTTCTGATCTATTGATCAACTGAAATAGGTTGAAGAACTGTTCTGATCTACTGATCTTCAGTGATGGAGGCTTTTAGGGAGAGAGATTGTCACGACCCCATTCCGGCCCTAGTAGAATGGTGCTGTGAGGGCCAGTAATCCGAGATTACAAAAGCCAACTTACAAAAATTCACACAACAGAGTATACATATGGGGCTTACATGTGCGAAAGCATAAATTTAAATCTAAGTAGTCTATAAGAGTTGTGCATAGATCAAATAAAATGACATACATCTGAATATGATTTTTACAACTTGAATACAAAATAAAATACATCTTACATTTTGATCAAAAGGCTTCTCAAGCTGAAATATACAAAAGACATGAATTACAAACTAAGAAGTATAATCTTTGTAACAACCCTCGTCACTGTTTACCGAATAAGCACTGATTACCGTTAAACTGAACTGGTTATGACCGATAATTGAACTGAATAAATTACTGAACTGACTGACTGAAACTGGAACTGAATTGATTGAGTATATGTTAGTTAAATTGCATATTCTATCTGTTTGATTGAATATTTATCTGTTCATGTTTTATGTTTAAACTGTCAATTGAAGGCCTTATCGGCGGCCGAACCAGAAATTGATTGGTGTTTTAGTACCATCATAATTTATGTGACTTTATGGTGTATTTAATTGAAATGTGATTTGGTATGATTAAACTAGACTAAATAGAGCCAATTAAAGAGTTAGGTTTATTTACCTAAATGCCATTGGTAGTGGGCCATGTAGACAACACATCTAAGCTTTATCACACTCATTTGCAAACATTTCATCAGCCTTAATTGAGAGCTCCAACCGACTATAGAGAGAGAGGGAGAGAATTGAGGGAGATTTTGGCTTCAACCTTGTGCATTGTTGGGGAACTTGAAGGAAATTGAAGTGTAGTTGCTAAGTGAGCTCATAGACCTTGAATACAAGACTTAAGGTAGACCATTGAACCTCTTATTGTTGTATTTAACATTGTTCTTGCATGATTCATGCCAAATTTGAGAGTTGAGCCATGGATTAGTTCTAGCATGTTGGATTAGGACTCATTCCATGCATGCATGTGTGTATTGATGTATGTTGAGTTGATTTCATGGCAAAATGTCACATGCATGTTCATAATATTGTTGTAATTCATGTTGTCATCATGTTTTTGAAAGATTTGGCTCACTAGAGCATGGAATTAAAGCTTCGAAAATGATTTAAGCTCATGCATGTGTATGTTCATCTTGTCCATGAAAATTGGTTGGGAATTGAGTTTGAATTAAACACCCTCGGGCTTTGATTTCTTAAATTGAGCTTTGAATCATGTTATTCTATGGGTTTGCAAGAGTTTTTCCAGAAAATAGCCCAAGAGGATCGAAAATATTGCTTTTGAACTTGGTTTTGGGCTTGGGACTCAAATCTGGAATTTCCAGATTTTGGTTGTCCGCTCGAACGGGGGAAGTGCCGCTCGAGCGGGGAAATCGAGCTCCCAGCACTTTGACCTGTTTTACAGTCCGCTCAAGCGGAATAAGTAACGCTCGAGCGGAGAAATCGAGAGTCCAGTACTTTGCACTGTTCATCAGTCCGCTCGAGCGGAGAAATGTACGCTCGAGCGGAGTATTGAGTGACACGCTCGAGCGGGGAAAGTGGCGCTCGAGCGAGTACCTTTGTCTGCTTGTCCGCTCGAGCGGGGCCCTGTTTCACTGAAATTTCTGAAAATGTTTTCTAAGTGCATCTTTGCATCCTCATTCCATTCTAGGCATTCTTAGGCCTAGTTTAAGACATCTTAATGAGGATATAGATGTAGAACACACCGAGGCAATTAGGGGTTAAGTTATTATCTTTCCCAACTATGTAGCTTAGTGTGTGTTCGATCTGTTAACTGTGTAGGGTTGGCGACTGGGGAAAGACGCTCTAGTTCACTGTAGCCCAGAACTCTGTGAGTAACAATTGTGTAAAGATATGTTCAAATGATTATCTTCTGAAATACTGAACTGAACTGTTTACTGATTGATATTGTTGACTGTACGAATGTATGTCCTATATTCTGAACTGTACTGTGGCATCCTTAGCAACTATCATTTACTGTTGCTGCTACTGTTTGAGAAATCTCTGCCATCGACGGTCTGTGGACGGATGGCCCCAGCGACGGTCTATGAACGGGTGGATTTGTCTAATCGACTCGGTTCCCATGTTGGAACCACTACTGTTTACTGATTGATGGCCATCAATTATTGTTCGGTCTTTTAAGACCTATCGTTTACTGTACTGCTATGCTAATGGATGTACCACATATCACTGAATGACAGATATACTGAATCAATGAACTGTTTTCATTACTGTAAGGACATTCATTCTTAACTCCTTTACGCATTATGTTATTCACTGGGCTTTAGCTCACTGCTCATATATATATATGTAGGTATGCAGGCACCGGATCAAAGCTAGAAGCGTCGGAGTAAGCTCCAGTTTTGCCAAGCCAACAACGTGCCTCACTGCGAGGTTCCGAGCCTATCATGCTAAGGCTTAGGGGTGTTTTAGTATTTCCCCTTTTTGCACTGTCTCACTGCTTGTAATAACCGAATGGATTGTATAGACTGAATGTTTACTGTACTGTTGGTGGGGATTGAGTCCCCGACTTGAATGATTGTATATATTGTAGATACTGTTTGTTACTAACTGTTTATATGAATGCATGAAAAATCTTTTTGGCATACAGACTGTCACAGCTCATTGGACATTATTTTATTACTGTATTGGCTTCCGCCAGGCCCTGTACTCTGTTTTACTGTATTACTGTTAAGCAGGCCTTCGGTAATCTCGAATTACTGGCCGGTTACGGTGCTAAACCCATAGGGCCGGGTTTGGGTCGTGACAATCTTCAAGATGCTAGCAAAACATGAATTCAAAAACAACTTGCAAATAACATCTTAGGCGTGTCATCGCCTTCTTGTTCGTCACCTACATATATATAAAAGGGAGGGTGAGCTTGGATACTCAGTGAATGGTATAAGTAATAAAGGTTTGAATGAATGATATTCAAGATCTTTATCAAAACAATACATATCATAGCTTATAACAAAATATGGGATGAATCAAGTTCATCAATCAAATTCTTTCAAAGCTTCTTGGATGTTTAATAACATCTACATAATACAAGAGATGACATTCCTAACAAAACAAAGGAATAACCATCCCGGAATCGAAGCACACCCGTTCATGACCGTTGGTGAGACCTAGAATCGGTTAGACAACCCACCCGGAAAATCGTCGGTGGCAAAACAAAACCCACCCGTACAAGACTGTCTGTGGTACCATCCATACATGACCGTCAATGGCAAAGAGATATCTCAAATAAGGGTACTAGTTGCATTATAGTCCCCTAGCACTAAGGACTTTCCAAGAATGTCATCAAAACAAACATAATACTTGATACAAAAACTAAAAGATAATCATTTATGCTTGATCAAATACTTTTTCAAAATGAAGCAAAGCTTTATCAAAACTTTATAACATAACTTTATTAAAAATACCACTTACATAGCTCTTCGGGTGTAGGGATTAAGGTAAGGATCCAAGACCTACAAATACATAATAAAAGTCCACTGAATGCACTTCAAGAAGACAAAAAGGAATGCTCAAAGATGGTTATGAAATGCACTTTCAAAACAAGCTTTACACGAGGGAAAAGATCCCGACATTTCTTTCAAAAACCAAGTCAAGACAAAGCAAAACATGTGCTGGGAGTTAAAACACTGTTTTTTTTCTAGGAAAAACATGCTGGGAGTCAAAACACTGTTTTTCTTCTAGGGAAAACATGTTGGGTACCAACTAGGTCTTGGAATGGATGCACAGAGATGATCTAGGCAAAAATAGCCTAGCTGGGTGAACTCAGGGGGTCTTGGCCGAGGTCCCACACCTCTTGGCCGAGGTGTACCCTCCTAGGCCTAGGAGTGCGGCTGCCTGCCGAGATGTTACAAGGTGCCGGCAAAGGTGTACTAAGGTCGGCCTAGGTGTGTGGTGGTTGGCCTAGGTGTGTGGTGATCGGCCTAAGTGTGCATGCAAGATAGGCTAAGGTGCAAGTGACCATGTAAGGTAGGCCAAGGTGAGATACGATGCTTGGCCTAGGTGTGAGATCTAGACAAGAGTGGGTCTCAGTGACCACACTTAGGCAAATGAAATCTGGAAATCTAGGTTTCCTCTGGAAGAATATGAAGAACATGAACATGAAAAACACGAAGAACATGAATGCAAAAAATCATAACTTCTTATTCAAAATCTAAGATTTCATGATATGAGTTCGAAATCATGGACCTAGGTACCCATAGTTGAAGATTTCTTGAAAACAAACACAAAAACATGGAACTTGCTACAAACTTTCGGATCAAAACAAGGTTTTTCTTGAAAAACACATGAACATCACTTTCTCTTTCTAAAACAACCTTTAAATCAATGCATGGCTCATGAATCATGCTAGATCATGCAATGTGATCGGATCAATATAAAGAACAACAATAGCAGATCAAGAATCTAACCTCAAAACACGAATCTAACGGTTCAAGGTGTGAAGATCAAGCTTGGAAATCTAGTTCTCTCTCTAAGAACTTCTTCCTCTTCTTCCTAGAGCTTCTCTCTCTACAAGGCTAGGATATGACAAAATAATATGGGTCTCTCAGCTAGTACCTGACTTAACCCTCTGCTGGGACACGTGGCAACGTCTGGTTGGATCTCCTAAAAAAGGTGCCTGAATGACAAGACAAGAGTATGACAAAGTGTGTACAACAAGTGAGATAACAAGGGCGTTCTAACAAGGCAAGGATCTCAGATCAAGACATGGGCTTCGGACAAGAAGGTTTCAATGATCTCGGCTGTGAAAGATAACACATGGCCCAAATGTGCCACACCTTGGCCTAGATGTGCCACACCTCAGCCTAGGTCATACCAGTCCCAGAACAAGATCACTAGATGTCGGCTAAGGTGCACAACAAGGTTGCAAGGTTCTAGGATCAAGGATCTAGGGTGCCTAGATGATTAACATCTCGGCCTAGATGATACACATCTCGGCCTAGGTGATGTATATCTCGGCCAATATGCCTAGGTGACAGTGGAGCTCAACCAAGGTGGTTCCAAGATGGTCCTAAATGTTGGCGCTCAACAGCCTAGGTGTAAAAGGTTCAAAGGTGTGACCTAGGCTTGAGATAGCAATGATAGATGCCCTAGGCTTAACACGACCTAGGCTTAACACGACCTAGGCTTGAGACAGCAAGCAAGGAACAAAGCGTGCATATAACACTTAGGCAAAACACATAAGCACAAAATAAGATAGGGACTTTTACTTAGGCAAAACAAGTCAAAGTCTACAAATGCAAGCTTAACAAGACAAAATCATGCAAATGCATATGAACGTGGCTAGGACAAGAATGAGGGTTATTACAGAGATAGAGAGATTGCGAGGGAGATGGAGGAGGAAAAGCTTGGTGGGTCTTCGGAGAAAGAGAGAAAGAGAGATAGAGGAAAAGTGAGAATAGTTCGGAAAGAGAGTGAGAGTGAGAGTGAGAGGGAGAGGGAGACTAAGAAGGAGATGGAGACTTTCAGAGAGAGACCGAGACTTTCGATAATGGATGGAGAGAGAGACTTTCGGTGATGGAAGGAAAATAAACATAATAAATGAGAGTGAGAGAGGGAGAGACGGAAGCTGAGAGGGAGGAGGACGAAATGGTGAGAGACACAGTGAGAGGGAGAAGAATAAAAGGTTGGATGATTCTACACAAATCATCTCAACCGTTGATGACCAACACGTGGACAGTGGTGATGAAACCAAACAGAGCACCGACTTTGTTTGGCTAAAAACAAAAATAAAAACAAACACCAGCTTGTGTCAAACGGTAATCTCTTTAAACGTCTATTATATTTAAACGGTAATATTTTGAATTTTTATAAATGTAAACCCTTCATCTCAATTTTATTTCACAGCAACCATTGCACATTTCATTTTTCTTTTCTCATCTCTTCATCTCAATTTGATTTCACAATAAACTTCCGAAATTTTTTTTAGTTTTTTTTTTTTTTTCACACAATCACTATGGAAGATTCATCAAAAACAAAAGAGAGGAAAATCTTTCACTATTAAAGAAGGTGTGACAATTTGTAGAGCTTGGTGCGACATTACTGAAGACCCAATTGTTCGGAATTCACAATCTTGTGCTCATTTTTTGGGAATAATTTTTTTAAATTATTGTTCCCTGCAAAATGATCACTCAAGAACACAAGTGTCAATCTGATCTTGATGGGGTGTAATCATGAAATGTTGCAATAAATTTCATGGGTGTTTAGTATAAGTCGAAAATCTACACCTAAGTGGAATGTCTCAAATTGACATAGTATGATTTAATATTCATTTATTTATGTTAGTTTATTTGTTTTGTCTTATTTTAAAATGAACTAATTAATTAATGTAATAATTTATTGATACAGATGCTTCAAGCAAAACTGTTATACCACAAAGATGAAAACAAACATTTTACTTTTGAACGTTATCGGCCAATCTTACAAAATAATATAAGGTAGCAAGATGTAACTCCTACAAACACAGTGAAGTTAATGATACATACACCGTTTCCCCCTAATTCAACCCCCGATTCTCCTATGGATAACTGCATTTCTCTTAAAGATGACATCAATCTAAGTGTTGGTAACAATCCAACTGTTAGTGAAGCCAGTGTCTCTGCAAGGGGTAAAAGGCCTATGGGTAGGAAAGCTGCAAAATAATTATTTCGGAGAAATCAAGTCATTGAAGCTGAAATCCAAAAAATTAGCATACAATTATAGACATTTAACCAACACCTTGATGAGAAGGAAAAGAAAAAATATAAAAGAGAAGAAAAAATGATTCAAGCACTGTAAAAGCTGAAATAAATTGAGATGAAAAAAACATAACTTTGAGATCAGAAGACAAAAACACGAGATGAAAAATGAAAAACATATGGTAATGACTACGGACATTTCTCATTTGGACCCTCAGATGAAAGCGTATTACACAATGCGAAAAAATGAGATTTTCGTCAAGTGGTCCTCAAATGTTAGCAGCTCAAATTACTATTTCCCCTGCCTCCTGATTAATAATTACGGGATAATGTATTTTTAAATTTTGCAATGTCATTTGTTTTTTAATGTAATTGTCAGTCTTTATTTGCAATGTCATTTTTTTATTTTTATTTTTGAGTAATCTTTACCAAAAAAAAATGTAATATTATTTTTGCAATGTATAATGTTGATTATTTTTTAGTATAATTTAAATTTTCAATAAAGTATAATGAAAAAATAAATATATTTTTGAAATGCCAGTAATAAAAAGATAAAATACATTAGCTGACATTAAATGAATATAATTTTATTATAATAAAAGACATTAAATGACATTAACTGTCATTAAAAAGATAACATAATGGTGAATTAGATTTTTTTTCTTCCAATTTTTCTTCCAATTTTTCATTTTTTTATATTTGTCTAGTCGGAAAATAATATAAATATATAATTTTTTTTTTTACAAACAGTTGAAAAAAGTTCACAAAAGACAAAAAAAAAATCACAAATCTATATCAAAGCAATACCTACAAACTTTGAGGGAGAGTTGGTTGAGATTTGCCAAAATAGCAAATGACCATTGGAGCACCATTGTTATAATCTGGCAAAATAGCATTATTCATTGCCAAATTATAGCAATAGCAATGGCATTATAGCAACAACCATTGGAGATGCTCTTAGGGCTCGTTTGGAAATATGATATTTTAATAACTTTTTTGTTAAACGGAAAATGTTTGGGATCCCTTTTTTGGGAGACCCCCACCACCCCTACAGTAATGTGGACCGATGATGTGTTTGTATTTTTTTTCTTTCTTTCTTTTTCTTACTTGGACCAATCACAAGTGAGTGAGGGTGATGTTTTGTGGGGGCCTGAATCATTACTGTTTGTTAAAATATGAGATAAATAAAACTAATATGTTTTAGATGACTTTTTGATTTTTTAAGAAAAGATGTGCAAAAAGTAGAGAAAAAATAGAATCTTTGACTTTTTGGTATAAGTTGTTAGTTTTTTATTTTTTTTGTGACTTTTTAACTTTTTAGTTAAAATCACCACTTGCCAAACGAGACCTTAGTATTTAGATTTACAGTAATAATAGAGACCTTCACAAAACACAAACCTCACAACCCTAAAATGACCTGGCTCTGTTTGGGAAGTTTTTTTGGCTATTTTAGCCACAAAAGACAAAATAGACTATTTTAGCCACAAAAAACAAAATATCACATTCAATCCATAATCATTACACTCTCTCTTACAAAAAAAGCCAAAAAAATCAAAAAGCTAAAAAGCCCTTCCCAAACCAAGCTTTTTGGCCCAGGCTAAAATAACAAAAAAAAGTCAAAAAATTAAAAAGTCAACCCACTTCCCAAACCAACCCTATGTCACTATGAGATACTACCCTGAAAAGAATTTAAACACATTAATAATTAGGACTTTTCTTAAGTGTGCAACCCTCAAGGTTGCACATCATGTGCTACTTACAAAAAAGTGTAAGTGGAAGGTGAAAACAAAAAGCAGAACTGAACACAGAAAGACGTAAGTGTAAGACGTAAATTGCACACCATAACAGTACCTAATAATTAATACACAAATAGAAATTATGAAGGGCCTCCTTTGTAGGCCCAAACATTTTCCTTGGATTTAACTGTTAATTTATGACATGACAGAGATATTAGCTACATTTGACGACAAATTTTAATCCGGATGGCTCCGTCTGTTAAGTATTTTGTGACTGACTGGTCATAATTGCTATGCCGTGTTCAAATATATTAAAAAATAGAAGAAGATATTAAAGTCATTTAAAATGAGTGGTTATTTGAAGAAGATAATTAAAAATTATCTTTTAATTTTTAAAAAAATAACTTTTACCTATCTTATCGAAACAGATTGAAATTTATTAACGGCCGTACAAGCCATCAATTTTAAAATATATATTGGGGAGTGATTGAGATCCCTCCAATCACTATCCTCACTATTCACACACACGTGGTGGATGGTGATTGGAGGAAAAGAAAAAAAAAAAAAAAAAAAAACTGGCCAATCAGAGATAGAGGAGGTCAAAGGGGGTGCTTCCTTGAGGGGGTCCAACTCATTTTCCATATATATTTTAAGAAATATGCTATAATTAGGAGTCTAATTATAATTTGCTTAATTACATCAACACCCATTCATTTATTTAGTATCATATGATTCGATTACATATTTTAGTCAAAAAATTAAAATGTCACTATAAATATTGTTACATTATTTTCTCTATTTTTCTACACATATTTTTATAAAAAGTCAAAAAATTATTAAAATAACTTATTCCCAAACAAGGCCTTAGTGTTTATTATATTTTTTACCACTGTAGTTTGACCCAAATTTTAATTTTAGTCCATATAGTTTTAATTCAATTTGAACACTTTGGTCTTGCACTTTAAGTTAGTTTAATTTGGTCATTTTCGAAGGGCTTATTTGGTAATCCTTTCGTTTTTAGTTTATATTTACAAAAATTTTAAAATTTGTCATAAAAACTTATTTAATCATTTTTTTGGTTTATAAATGGTTGTTTCAGTTTATAAATTTGAGGATAAAACGTAAACTCATTTTTAAACAGAAATTTGACTAACAATTTTTTTTTTCAATTAATTTTTTCCAATTAATTTTTTTATAATTATAATGTGTATGATCCCATTGTCATAAATAATAAAAAATAAATATAAATATTTTAGGTCTGAACAAACATATTTTTTAGTTTATATTTTTAAATTTTTTCAAACATTTTGTTCAAACCAAACGCGTTTGTAATTTATGTTTTTATAAAAATAAACAAAAACCAATTTATAAATTTTTTATAAATATAAACAAAAAATGTAAACATTACCAACCATATAATTTCAATTCAATTTGTACATTTTGGTCTTGCACTTTAAGTTTAGTTTAATTTGGTCATTTCCGTATAAATTGTAGTTTAAAATTAGCAATTTTTTTTTGAAACTTATCAATTTCTATGGGTTCAATTTGATTCTTTTGTATAAATTAGAGGTTAAAATTAATAATTTTATGACACTTACCAATTTTACACTGCCCAGCCAACCGGCCTGACATCTCCTAGTCGTCTTCCTGATCGACCGGTGATTTGATGAAATTTCACATTATTCCATTAGAACACGCAATATTAAATGAAACTTTTACTTAAATTTAATGGGAAAAAAAAAATGTTAAACGTCGGAGATTCTCTAACATATCATTTTTTACCACTCCATTATAAATGCTCTTAACCCATTGATTATAAAATTTGTATAAATAATTGAGAGATTAGGCTTCGTTTGGCAATGACTTTTTTAGTTGACTTTTTTACTTTTTTTTAAAACTTTTTTAGCCTGAGACTTTTTTGTTTGTTTAGCTTTTTTGCCATTGAAAATGATGTTCCCAGAAGTGAAATGACAAAGTTGCCCTCAAGTGGCCAAATCCAATAACACCTCTAATTATATACAGATTTTGCAATGAAATTACACACACAAAAAAAAAAATTGTTTCCATTTCCCTTTTTTTTATTATTTACATTTTTTGTAAATTGCTTCATGGAATTATTTTTTGGTAGGTTACTGATTTGGAATAGGGAAACTATAAAACAAATCAAACACTTTGTCAACACCAATAATCTGTACAGAGACATTCAGGTTGAAACCTCCATTCACACCAACAAAAACATTTTAGCATTAATCAAACAGAACAACGACGGATTTTGAACATACACACAACAAACAAGTAAGATTTAGTGCAAGGAGAGGAAAACTTCAAAATAAATCGAGTTATATGTACCAGAGATGCAAACACCGAACAATATTACGAGTAGATGATAGTTGAGACGTTGTGGAATCGGTGTTGGCTTGGATCGGTTGTCTGATCTTGTGCAATCGTCTCCCCTTCATTCGTTCCTCTTCATTACCGTTTGCTTCGTGTGTGAAGAAAATGGAACCCTAACATCCATATAGAGATTTGTATTAGTGTATATGGGGTAGTTTGACAATTGTCCATCCTCCTCACGTGCCTCACAACTCACGTATATCATTTTTGACAATTTATGATTTTGTAGCCAAATTTGTCCGTCTGTAATTTTTTAGACTGAAAATGATTGTCAAACTGATGCTTAATATATTAATATAAGGGAGTAAAATAAAACACAGTAATAATTGAGGGCCTTAATGTAATTAATATTCTTCAGTCGTGGTATGTGATTTTACCCAAAAATGAGGATATACCATATACCAATCGAGATCTAGGGTTTGCTAACGCTGTTACCTATAAATAGATGGCTCTTCACTCAAAGCTAGTAGTAAAGTTTCACTGTCTCTCTCCGCCTCTCATTGCGATCAATATTCTTCATCTTCCTTATTGGGATCGATCATCGGCATCTTCACATACATAATTAACCAAAAAAATGGCTGTTACATTTTCGGATCTGCACACCGAATCGGGGCTCAAGTCCCTCGATCAGTTTCTCTCCGGGAAAAAATATATTTCTGGGTAAGCACTACTCTCTCTCTCTCTCTCTCTCTCTCTCTCTATCTATTTCAATCTTGAACAGCACAGTGTTGTTGAGATTAGTTTATTTGATTTGATGAAATGATGATGATTGCAGGGATAAACTTACGAAGGATGATGTCAAGGTATACGCAGCAGTTTTGGAGAAACCTAGTGCCGATCAATTTCCCAATGCAAGCCAGTGGTACCATTGCGTCTCTTCGCATCTGGCCCCAAGGTTTGAGCTTGAGCTCATAGTTACATATATATATATATGAAGACCTATGTGGTTTGCTGTTTTCTTCCCAGTTTAGCCTTTGTAAGGCTATCACTAATCCTTGTATTTTTTTTTCCCATTGATTTGAGTGAAAATTTAGTTAAAACCTTGATTTGGTAGGGAGCACTATAATCTTTTACTCATGATTTTTTTCATAAAATATTTGTAAAAAAATTCTCAACTTATCCCCAAAAACATATTTAACCAATTAAGAAAAAATTTATATGATAAAGGATTTGCTTCATCCTTGATTTGTAAAAGTTTGATGTAAGTATTGGAACTCATTGTTGCATACCTAAGAGGATATTGGCACTTGATGCTTCCTTAATTGTGATTTGTTTAGACACCGGGGTCTATCATATTTGGGAGACAACATGGGTATAGTCATTCGTGATTGGTCGAACCTGGTGGCACCATCCACACCCACTAACTTCTACGTTTTTAAACCATTTTTTTCATAAATTGTGAATTGATAAAGGATTGGAGATGCCCTAAGTTATTTTGAAAGGGCACTTTTAACTGCATCTTTAGTGTTAGTCTGTTAGGTACGCAAAATGAAATGGTGTGTGCATTTTTGTTTTCATAAATTGTGGGGTGTAGAGCCCACTTCATTGAAAGGGCACTTTTAACTGCATCTTTATTGTTAGTCTGTTAGGTACGTGAAATGAAATGGTGTGTGCATTTTTGTTTTTATCGAGTGCTTGTTCAAACTGTATCAACATGTCCCTTGTGCATTGCATTTTCATTTTTTTTCTTACTGGGATTTGGGATGTCCCTTTCAGACCTTACATTGCTTCATCTCACATTATTTTTAAATTTTGTAGCTTCCCTGGAAAAGCTGCTGGCGTGAGAATAGCCGGCCAAGGTGCGACAATAGAAGCAGCTCCAGCCAAGAAGGTTTGTATCAAAATCCTGTTTAGTTGTTTATTTGCGTGATCCTGTTTTCAATACAGAGGGCACACATTCATATTTAGACTTTTGAAATACTTGTGTGACTATATGCAATTATGATCTTGCCATAATGTCGTTATTATAACTTAAAATAAGATGCTGACCTAGTGGTATTGTGAATCCATCGTCATTCCAATATTATGCTCGATGAGAATTCTATGGCCCATCTTATTCCAATATTATTTTGTGCAATGGCCAGAACTACTTACTGCTTGGTCTTCTGTTGAATTCAGTTCAGTTTGACCCTTTAACTTTGTTGAGCTTTAGAGAATTGGTGTATAATTTAACATTTTGGTGGAGTTCTTGACTAAGGTGTATAATTTACTAGAGTGATAGATAAAGAGTGGTGAATTAAGGTGTAATATATACACACACATATCTTAAGGAAGTTTCTCGCTTCACATCTTTTCTTGATACACATATATTGTGAGGAAGTTTCTCAGCTCGCATCTTTTCTAGATAGATAGATGAGGCTTGGATGCCCTTATTAAGGTTCTCCTTCCCTCCAGCTCAACCTAGAAATTTTGGGCCCTATTCATAGTTAACCACAGCTAGTTTCTACATAAACCCCTTGTGGCAGCCTTTATTAATATTTTTCCTTTGGGAGTTTGCATGTGTAACTATCCATGCCTACATGTTTTGACCATTGGTTAGTGGCACTTGTTATTGTTTACAACCCTGAAGGTTTTGCGCTATTGCAAAGTGCATCTTGTCACCCTGGTCAGCGGTAGAATCAGATTGTAGGGTGGAAAGAAATAAATATATAAATCTATTTAAAAAAACAAAGGGAAAATTGCTATTGTGCTTTTCAGTTTTTACCATTGTAGCATCTATGCAGTTTAATTTCCACAAGGCAAGCATTCTAGGTTATGGATTCTTAAGACTTGCCTTTCTTAGTCATCAAAATGGGATACAAGCCTATGGTGCTTAGGTATTTACAAAGTCCATTGTCCTAGCTGTGCACAGCCCTTCATTCTTTCTTATTAATTAATTCTTTTTTTTTTAATTTTTAATTTTTAATTTTTTTATGTTTTTCTTTTTCAAAGTAAATGTCAGAAAATTAAGGCCTGTTTATTTATTTTCATTTATTTTCTGTGTGTGTTGTTTGAAAACACACCCACTGTAAAGTTTGAAGACAAAACAATATTATTTTTTTTGTTAGAAAACAATTTTTTGGTGTTTCCTAAAAATTACTGTTAGAAAACAATATTATCTTCCCACATTTTCTCATAATTTTCAAGATTTTATTTTACTCTGTTGTTCTCCCCTTTCTTTCTTACACCTGTTCTTGTGCTTTTCTGTTTTTACCATTGTAGCATCTATGCAGTTTAATTTCCATGAGGCAAGCATTCTAGGTTATGGATTCCTAAAACTTGCCTTTCTTAGTCATCAAAATGGGATACATGCTTATGGTGCTTGGGTATTTACAAAGTCCATTGTCCTAGCTGTGCACAGCCCTTCATTCTTTCTTATTAATTTTTATTTTTTATTTTTTATTTTTCAAAGTAAATGTCAGAAAATAAGGGCCTTTTTTTTTGTGTGTGTGTGTGTGTGTGTTGTTTGAAAACACACCCACTGTAAAGTTTGAAGACAAAACAATATTATGTTTTTTGTTAGAAAACAATTTTTTAATGTTTCCTAAAAAATAGTGTTCTAAAAAAATAAAGGCTCTGTTTGGTTGTGCTCTAGAATTAGTTTTCAACACACGCGTTGAAGCATGATATTTGGTTCCGGTTTCAAATCAGTTTTCTACACTCTCTGCAGAGTTGTCTGCAGAGTGTCTGCAGAGTTCTCTGTATTTTCTGTCTACCGGATGACCACCCGGTAGACCACCCGGTAGACCATCCGGATGTCCAACCGGATGTCGGATGCGCTTACATTTTTTTTTTGCAATTGATTTACCTAATCGGGAAAAATATTTTCTGAAATTTTTTAAATTTTTTTTGTGCTTTAAAATAATTTTGAGTTGTATGTTTAGTTATGAGTTGTAAATTTTTGTATCACATATCAAATGTTACATCAACAATTCCCCACTCAATCAAACCTCTTTTCCAAAACTATTTTCAAAACTCTTTACCAAACAAATTTTCTACACTCAAATCATAATTCCACAACACACAAACTCAAAATACAACTCATACTCTCAAATCACATTTACAAAACTCTACCAAACGCTACCAAAAACTCTGAAAACAGTTTTCAGCAATAGTTTGCCAAGCTCTCTGTTTTCTGCAATATGAAAACAAAAAACTATATGTTACTTGGAACGTGGATCTTTCTGATAGGTGGAACGGAAACGGGAACGTGGTAAGCCACATGCTCTAAAACGTGGTACGATAGGGTAGACTATATATATTACATTTAAGAATTTAAGTACTTTTAGAATAATTTTCTTTTAACTATTAGACATCCAATAGAATGTATTTTTTTTTTGGTTGATATTTTTGTCTTGTCAAAACTTAACTCCCCTTATATTTTAGTTTATTATATTTGATTTTTTCTCCTAATGTAACATTTAAGGAAATATATTGGAAAAAACTTTTGGGATTGATTTGGATCACTAAACTTACCATTTTAGAATGGAAGTGTACCATGTTTGGGAATGTGCGTTCCAATATATAATTCCCTAGGGTATTAGCATTTTGTGGTAACACATAACTGAAACATGCTATTATACTTTCACAACTTGATTTGTACCATCCCCTTGCTTGAAAGCCAAAACCAATTATATCTAATAACAACCAATTACCATTATGATTATTTTACTGTGCATGTGTATCTTTCAGAAGGGTTTGTTAAAGCCATATGAGCGCTGGTTTGGAAGCATATCTAACGGAAGTAGCAAATATACCAGCCCTACTTGTCTTAAACCACTGGTTTTGGTCTTAGTGGAATTAACCTTGCCTGTTTCAGTGTTTAAATGTTTTGTTGATGGGTTTATATTGTGAAATTGTGCTGAAAATGTTCATATCCGGTCTCATACTACTGAAATGGTTTCTACTTCTGGTTATGTCAGGAAGCACCAGCTGGAGATGATGATGATGACCTGGATCTCTTTGGTGATGAGACTGAGGAGGAAAAGAAGGCAGCAGAAGAGAGGGAGGCAGCAGCTAAAAAATCTGCCAAGAAGAAAGAGAGTGAGCTTCTTTAGCCATTTTGTTTTCTGACATGCATGCTTCAGAAAAAAAGAAAAAAAAAAATCAATATGTTGCGTGTTGATTATGCATCGGGCATCTGATTAAATATTCTTGCCGATGGGAACAATGAAATTTCAAGTAGATATAAAATCTTGAGTAATTTTTTTGCCAATTATTGCCATAAATGGCGTTTTATTGTCAGACAACTCTCTTCCCCTTTTCCAGCTCCTGCCTATAAATCCCTCAGAGAAGAAAGAAAATGTTATTCTTTAGACATTTTATTAACATATATGATCGTGTCGGCTTAAAACTAGTACAAATGTACAATTGATTAGCAGTTGTTTGTGTTGACATCTAATTCGATACTTTGACAGTGACAATGTTAGAACTCTACATGATTGGGTGACCAAAAACCTTGGTTTTTACTTGTGTGGAATTTTTCAGTATTTGAGTTCTTCATAAGTGGCATTTTCCTGTTGTGAAATTTTCTTACCTCTTTTTCTGATTCTCGTCTGAAATAATAATCCTCAGTGAATTTATCTGAATCTTTTTTTTCCTCAAGTTGATTTCCTAATTCTTCTTGCATTCAATCATCTTTTTAGGTGGAAAGTCATCTGTTCTTTTGGATGTGAAACCTTGGGATGATGAGACAGACATGAAGAAGCTGGAAGAGGCTGTTCGGAGCATCGAGATACCTGGTCTCTTGTGGGGAGCATGTATGATTTGTTTTTTACAATACATGACTTTTTTTGCCTTGTATTATATCAATCACACACACGCAAACACACAAAACCGGAGTCATTTTTTCAAAAACTTGTGTATGGGAAATAAGTTAAAAACAACTTGGGTTTGGAAATTTTGATAAAAAATGACATGCTTGATACACACCATGGTCACACATAATTTCTTGCTTCGTGGATGAAATTTATATTAAATCATGGCATTTCACTTGTGCAGCAAAACTAGTTGCTGTTGGTTATGGAATAAAAAAGCTGCAGATCATGATGACTATAGTGGATGACCTTGTTTCAGTGGATACACTCATAGAAGAAACACTCACGGTCGAGCCTATCAATGAATACGTACAGAGCTGTGACATTGTTGCCTTCAACAAAATCTAATCCTAGATTACCGTTCCCAGGCTGTATTATCGTTTTGTCGTAATTGTGTTCTATGAGGTTTTTTTTTCTCCAGTTGTGTTTTTTCATCTTCTTAAGTAGACATACAAAAACTACCTGCCTAGTCTCTATTGTTTTGATGGCATTTCTGTTTAGTTTCTGTAAGATCTTAACAGAACTATCTTTGGTTATTTATAGAAAAGCTTTTATAGGCACATGAGCTTGACTTGAGTAGTTATATATGGTGATTGATTGTGGGCTCTTTTCAAGTCTTCAATGTCCACATATTGCTACTTGTTTTCACTATATAGAGAAAATATCTGTCAACGATAAATTGGCGGCCGTGGTGAAGTTTTACTGTATAGAGAAAATGTTTGATGGTCGGGAATGATGGTCGGTGGTGTGGTTGTATAATAAATAAAATTGATTGTATGAAGAAACTGTTTGTAAACAACGGATGGTTAAAAAATTATAAATCTAAGGCTTCGTTTGAGGGTTGGTTTTTTAGTTTTTTTAGCTATTTTAGTATGTGGTTAAAAAGCTTAGTTTTGGTAGAGTTTTTGGTTTTTTTGATTTTTTTGTAAGAGAAAGAATGTAATGATTATGGGTTGAATGTAATATTTTGTTTTATTGGGTTAAAAAGTCTATTTTGTTTTTGGGCAAATTAAATATACCTCCTTCGAGATTTAGTTAAATTACAAATAGCCCTGAGGTTTTGAAAATTACAGATACCTTCTGAGGTTTATATTTTCATAACAAATTACCCCCTGAGGTTTATATTTTCATAACAATTTGCTCCGTAATTTGTTATGCAAATGTACTTTCAGGGGGTATCTGTAATTTCTCAAACCTCAGGGGTATCTGTAATTTTGCTAAATCTCGAGGGGGTATATGTAATTTGCCCTTTGTTTTTTGTGACTATTTTAACCAAAAAATCTTGAAACCTAACTTTCCAAACATAGGCTAATATATATATATAAGTATTAATTATTTTCTTATTGTTATGTAACTTTGTTCTTCTAATTATTAAATTTATTGTTTGTAACTTTTTTGAATTTATATTTTTTTCACCTATAAATTGTAGTACATTTGTCTAGAAAATTTGCTACACTTGAATCTTTTTTTTCTTTGATCAGATGAAAAGAAGCAGGGAAACACAACCAAACAAAACAAACTAGGCCAGTCTTAATAAAGCCATAAGAGCCAGAGGGGGAAAAGATATCCAGTCTAGAGGGAGGGCATTCCTAAGTGAAGCCTGGGCCATCCAATGCGCTGCTTTGTTTGCTGCTCTAGGACGCTAAGAAAGTGTCAAATTCAAACGCTGAGCAAGTTGTTTGATGTTGAAAAAGATAGCACCACAATCCCAAGAAGGATCAGGTTCAGATACACTGAGGTGAATAACAGGTTTGTTGTCTCCTTCAATTTCCACTCCTGCTAGGTTGCGAGCAAGAGCTAATTGACAAGCTAACCAACATGCAAAGGCCTCACCTTGGAGAGAAGAAGAATACACAATCTTTTTTACCACACCATCCAGCAACCTTCCATTCGAATCCCGGAGGATGGCAGCAATTGAAGCACAATCTGAGCCATTATGGATAGCCACATCACAATTTATTTTGAAATTTCCAGCAGCTGGACGTTTCCAATTATCTTCCCTTTGCTGATGGCTTCTAAAACGGTGACTGTGATCAGTCCCTTGCAAGATGCTCCTGGCATCAAATTCCTTTTTTGCCAACCTTGCGCGATGCAATGTGGAGAGCGGATCAACTGGTTTTTGAGAGAAAACAAATTCATTGCGTTCTTTCCAAACAAACCAACCAATCCAGGCAATTGAGTTGAAGAAAAGATTACACTCCTTGCTGTCAGTGAAATTCTCCATCAGCTGGCAAGACTACTTCAAAATTGATTGAGTCTCTGACCAAGAAACTTTGTAACCAAACTCACACCCGAACCACACCGGTCTTACCCAATCACACTCAAAAAGGAGATGCTCTACAGATTCCAGCTACTTGTTGCAAATAAGGCAGTAACCTGACTCAGCACAATTCCGTTTGAACAAATTTTCCTTCGTAGCTAGCCCATTCTTGCACACTCTCCACCAAAAATGACGGATTTTCGGAGGGATATTAAGAGACCAAATGAATTTCCAAAAGTTCTGAGGAAGCTGGAAAGAGGAAGACGGTCTTTGAATTAGCTCCTTGTCTTTCTCTTTTAAAACAACATGATAACCCGACTTCACCGAATAAGAGCCCTTAGACTCGAACTACCAAACCAAAGTATCCTCCATATTCTCTTCCGAAATTGGAATAGTACAGATGGCTTCAACTTCCTTTGCCGAAACTAAGTTGTTTAGGGAATCAACTTTCCAGCTCTTGTGTACTGGATCAATCACATCTGCCACTCGAGATACTTCGCAATTCGCTGGTCTTGGAGAACACAGTTTAAACCCAGGAATATAAGGAATCCATTTGTCATCCCAAAATGAAACAGAGGCCCCATTGTTGACTTACCATCGAACTCCTTCAAGCAGAATACTCCTTCTATGAATAAGATTAGTCCATCCCCAGGAGGCTCGCCTTCCTCGTGAAGCATCAGCGAAATTTGAATAGGGAAAATAAATACCTTTTAATACCCTGGCACAGTATGAATTAGGGAACTTCAGTAACCTCCAACCTTGGCGAGCAAGGAGGGCCATGTTAAACGCTTTAAAATCCCGAAAACCCAGGCCTCCATGGATTTTGGATATAGCCAGCTGCCCCTAACTCACCCAATGAATTCCTTTCCCTTCCGGGTCGCCCCTCCACCAAAATTTACTAATGGATGAATTTAGTTTATCGCAAAATTTCTTGGGGAAAGCAAAACAAGCCATCGCATAAGTGGGAATAGCTTGGACAACAACTTTAATTAAAACTTCCCTCCCAGCAGGAGACAACAACTTCAATTACCAGCCTTGTAATTTTGCCAAAACTTTCTCAATGATGAAATCGTAAACCTCCACCTTGGACCTCCCCTAGCACGAAGGTAAACCGGGATATTTCGCAGTGGCTAGTGATAAGCTTAGACCTGAGAGCTTGCAGATGCTGCTTTGAATATCCGGCAAAACATTAGGAGAAAATTGAACACAAGACTTATCAAAATTAACAACCTGACCTGATGCTCCACAGTACAAGCGCAATACATCCAGAAAATTTGTGCACTCATCGACATTTGCTCTAAGGAATAAAAGCACATCATCCGCAAACAACAGATGGGAAAGTGTAGGGCAGTGTGGCGTTATCTGTAAACTAGAAATTCTATGATGATGGAGGCTTTTGTTTAACAATTTGGAGAGAATGTCAGCGACCAAAATAAAAAGATAAGGAGAAAGAGGGTCTCCTTGCCGTAGTCCCCTACACGGAATAAAAAAGGCCTTCTTCTCCCCATTTGAGACCACAGAAAAACTAACAGTTGAGACACATTGCATTACCCATTGAATCCACTTAGGATGAAAGCCCATCTTCCTCATCAGTGCCTGAAGAAAATCCCACTCAATTCGATCATAGGCTTTGTTAAAGTCCAACTTGATTGCCATATACCCATCTCTACCCCCCTTTTCTTTAATTTCAAAAAATGAAAAGCTTCATGGGCCACCAAAATATTGTCCTGTATCATCCTTCCAGGCACAAAGGCCGACTGATTTGGTGTGATCACTCTCTTTAAAATTTGCTTCAACCGGTTTGCCAAAATTTTTGTAATAATCTTTAGGATAAAGTTGCACAGGCTTATAGGGCAGAATTGAGATAATTTCACTGGATTACTAACCTTTGGAATTAAAACCAGATTAGTTTGATTGATTTCTTTAAGGAGAAAACCACTATGGAAAAAACTCTGGACCGCTTTGCATACTTGGGCACCAACATCACCCCAATGCTGTTGATAAAAAAACCCCGGGAATCCATCGGGCCCAGGTGATTTAGTAGGTCCCAATTGAAAGACAGCAGTGCAAATTTCAGCCTCACCAACTGGCAGAATCAAAATTCTATTCATTTCATCTGTAATTGAGGGTTCAACAACCGAAAGGGCTTCCACAAAGTCTCTCTCACCAACACTTGTAAATAACTCCGAGAAGAACCTATATATATGATGTTTTATATCTTGATCCGAATTCAACCAAAACCTGTCCTCAATTTATAATCTCAAAATCTAGTTTCGTTGCCGCCGTTGAATCATAGAAGCATGAAAAAACGCGGAATTTTTATCTCCATAATTGAGCCACTGAATTCGCGACCGTTGGTGGAGATACATCTCTTCTCTTGCTAAAACACATTCCAACTCAGTCTTAAGTTGTCCCTGTCCTCGTAAATTGTCATCAGTTGGGCTTTGGGCTTGGAGCTTGGACAACTCAGATTTCAGCTGGGCAATACAATTTTTATTATTTCCGAAGGTCAGCTTACTCCACTCTTTCAGTCCAGACCTACACTCCTTGAGCTTGTGTACTAGTTGAAACATGTTGGAACCACTCACATCGGATGCCCACTTGAATCTAACCAACTTGAGAAGTTTCTTTGTACTTCTGCTATAATTTGGATAAGGGCCTGTCTCCAATTGAAGATAAAGATTGGAACGTACAGTTTGGTCCGTGGGTCTATTTTTAGGTTTTTTTTTTTATAATTCGAATCGTTCAATATGTAAAACTTGTCGAATACTATATTTTTATAAAAAATCATGTTGATCGGATATCGATAACTATTTAATCGGATTAGATTTTTGTCAACCGTTTATTTTTATTTTTCATAAAAAATTGATCTGATTAAATAGATATCAATATCCGATTAACGTGATTTTTTACAGGGAGATAGTACTTAACGAGTTTTACAAATTGAACGATTCAGATTATTGAAATGGTGCCCAAAAATGGGCCCTCCAAAGACCATCCCATGGGTTAATTTGTTTGAATTTTCAGCAAAGTATGAATGTGTTGCTGCTTAACTTGAGTAAACTTTTTTGAAAATAAGAAAGAATGTACGACAGATAGTTGTTGAATGGTGGTAGTTGTTAGTGGTTGGAGGTGGTAGTCGAGTATGATGATGGGTGGTGGTAATGAGTGGGGGTTGTAGTAGGTGACAGTTTTTTTAATTTTTGTTTTTGAATGATTTTATTAATTTTTTTACTTAATTTAGATTTAGATATATATTTTCAAGCACGAAGTTTGTAAAAAAAATTAAAAATTCAATAATACACAAAAAAAATTAAATTACAAAAAATTTATATATATTGTATTTATTATATATTTTTTGAATATATTCACAAATAATTTAAACTTAAAAATTATTTATGATCACACAAAATGCAGTGAATTTTTAGAAAAAAATTACAAAAATATCCAATCTGTAATAAATTTGTCAATTTAAATTATAATTTTTTGATTATTTTCAATTTAATACTTTTTTTTTTCATCGGTTTTTGCTGGACAAAAAATAGAAAGATAGTTTAGATTACAAATAAATAAAAAAATTATGATTTAAATTGATGAAATTAAAAACTCAAAATTTATTTTGTTTCAATTTTTATGAATTTTTTATTACAATAAATATGTAAAATTTATAATTACAGTTTTTATAAACATTTTAAAAACATTATTATAAACATAAACGGTAAATTACACTTTATTCATTTATGTTTGATCATTTTTTCATTTTAGCTCTTAAATTTTTTATTTGTATTTTTACTTTAGTCATTCACGTTTTAAATTATTTTTAATTTTCTCTAAAAGTTTATTGATATCCAAAATTAGATAAAAAATAACACAATCTGTGACAACCTTCACCTCTGATTAGTGTTAATCTTTGATTAAGCATGATAAGTAATTGATTAGAATGAAATCCTAAATTGACTGCACGAGTGTATTGTTTTAAATGCATTTCTATTTGTTTGATTACTGAATGATCTGTTCATGTTTTAAGTTTTGAACTGCAAATTGAAAGCCTTATCGGCGACCAATCCAGAAATTGATTGGTATTTTATGCTAATTAGAATTTATGTGATTTTATGGTAGATTTAATTTAAATTTGATTTGAAATGATTAAATTAGATTAAATAATGCTAGTTTAGTTGAATATAGGTTATTACATGTTTGTCACTTAGTGGGCCACCTTTACAAACTTGTTTGGGACTTAATTCACACCTTTGAGGCATCATTTCTTCATCCATATCTCAGACCAAAACCGTGAGAGTGAGAGAAGAGTAGGAGGAAATTGATTCAACAAGAATTTTGCTTGAACTTTGAAGATTTAAAGGAAACTTGGAAGATTTGAGCTTCTAAACTTAGAATTCAAGACCTAAGGTAGGGGATTCACCTTCTTGATTACGAATTGGAGTTGTTTCTTGCATGGTTCATGGAAATTTGGAGTTTAAAGTCAAGAATGGGTTTAAAATGTTGAATTGAGAATTAATCCTTGCATGCATGTACATGTTCTTGAATTTTGAGGTTGTTTTCATAAAATTCTTACATGCATGTTCATATTTTGGTAGAGGTCCATGAATTCACCATGTTCTTGAGTTAAATCTTACATTTGATCATGTTTTGGAACATTAGAGTTCATGAGAACTCATGCATGTATGATTTTGCATTGTTCTTCATGTTTACACTTAATTTTGTGTTCAATTGGCTTACCTTGGGCTTGATTTTACAAAATGATTTTTGAAACATGTTGTATTATGGGTTTCTAAATGTTTTCCAGAAAATTAGCCCAAAAGAATCGAGTTTGAAGCTTTTAAAGTTAAGTTTTGTGCTTGAGGATCAATCTGGAAATTCCAGATTTTGGATCCACACTCGAGCGGAGGACTCCACGCTCGAGCATACACTCTGAGTACATGCACTTCCGCTCGAGCGTAGGAAGTCACGCTCGAGTGTGAAATGCATATGCCCAGAAGTTCATGTGTTTTGCAGACCGCTCGAGCGAGAGAATTCGCGCTCGAGCGAGGGTCCGAGTGTGATACCCCTGTTCCGTAATATATTAATTGGTCCTTAATATGAATGTGATTATGTGTTTTGATATGATTTTGTGTACCATTACGTGAGAATATGTGGTTTTGAATTTATATCTGTTCACCGTAGGAATATCTGTTCGATTATTTGCTTCGGAAATTAAATTGAGGGCCTTATCGGCCACAGAACCTGAAATTGATTACGCCATTGTGATTGGCATAATTTTTAGAGCCTACGGTGAAATTTAATTGAAAATTGATTCGGGTCGGATTAAATTGATTAAATTAGTGAATTAGTGCTCTATTCTTTGATATTATAATAATATTGTAAGAGAGGGGCTTTTAATATGAGCACTACTCAATCAAACTCCCTCTTTAATTCTCACTTGGCTGATATACACTCTAAGGAGAGGAGAGGGCCGGCCATTAGAGAGAGAGAAGAGAGAAAAATCTGTGTTTGATCTTGAAGGCTTGGAATTTTGAAGTCCAACTCTAATTAGACCATAGATTGAAGAATTGAACTTCTAGGTAAGCCATTGACTCTTGAATTCATGAATTGAACTTGTAATCTTGTGAGCTTAAAGTATTTTTGTGATCAAGAGCATGATTTAAATTGGTTTTGATGAGATATGATCATGCATGCATAAGATTGCTTTTGAATTGCCATAAGTTGCATAATCTAGCATGTATCATGTCAATTAAGCAAGATTTGAAGTTTGATCATGCATGCAAGCTTGGTTTTGTTGAGCCTTATGGGAATAGGCACCACTTGCATCTTTTGAAATAGAAATGAAGTCAAGATGGGCATGCATGTTTGAATGATTGAAGATGGGAGCTTGAAATGCATGAATATGTATGATAGAATTGAATTTGGTGTCAATTTGAGACATGCAAGTGTGTAATCCTTGAAATTGAGCTCCATAATAATGTGTTTTGGTGTTTGTGCCTTGTTAGCATGATTATATTTGAGATCTGAGCCATTGCATGCAAGTAGTGTAGCTGGAAAATCGAAATGAAGCTCAAGAACACAATTCTGGGTTTTCCAGAATTTTGAGGTCCGCTCGAGCGGGGAACATGACGCTCGAGCGGGAAAATCGTGCTCCCAGCACTTTTGCAGAGTTGGATATCCGCTCGAGCGGGATATCTCACGCTCGAGCGGGGAGCTTTTGTGGACAGGCCTTCCGCTCGAGCGCTCTATTCCACGCTCGAGCTCATTTTTTATGCAACCAGTACTTTTGCAGGCTTAAGGGTCCGCTCGAGCGGGAAAGTCCATGCTCGAGCGGGGACCCTATTTTTCTGAAATTCTGTTTTTGCATTCTGTGTTCTGTTTTCCGTTCTCTTTCACTTGTAAGCACTCTTAGGCATATGTTAAGCATCGTAAATGAGTTAATGAGATGGGAATAAAGCCTAATAAGGAACATGTGAATTAAAGAACGGATTAAACTGTTAGTGACCTTTTTGTGTTCATGAAATGTGTAGGGTCAAGCTCCGGGGCAAATCCACAAGCCGATCACTGTGAGTAATATCGATATTCGAATGCTTGTGAATGTCTAATTGTTTATTCCCTTATAAGCTTTATGAGTTGCTAATTGGGATTGTGGACAAAAGTCCGACGTGAATAAATGAACGGACCGAAAGTCGTTTTGATAAACATAATTGGACCAAAGGTCGTTTTGATAAACATAAATGGACCAAAGGTCGTTTTGATAAACATAAATGGACCAAAGGTCGTTTTGATAGAATTGAAGGGACCGAAGGTCACTTTGATAGAAATGAACGGACCGAAGGTCATTTTGACATATATGAATGGACCGAAGGTCGTTTTGACATGAATGAGTGGGCCAAAGGCCGTTTTGACATGAATGAGTGGGTCGAAGGCCGTTTTGACATGAGTGAGTGGGCCGAAGGCCATTTTGACATGAATGAGTAGGCCGAAGGCTGTTTGATAAGAATGAATAGGCCGAAGGCCGTTTTGACATAAATGATTGGGCCGAAGGCCGTTTTGACATAAATGAGTGGGCTAAATGCCGTTTTGACATGAATGGAAATCCAAATGGGCCAAGGGCCAGAATGTTGGAACTACAAGTCACTTAATTTGAAATTCATATAGTTATATATATATATATCTGTTAAATAGAAATATGGATTGGGCCCAAGGCCGTTTGGAACCTGTTGTTCTATATTGTTATGTAACTTCTGTATTTGATATTATTCACCGGGCTATCGCTCACGCTCATTCATGTGTTTGTAGGTGGGCCAAAAGAAGTCCAAACCCAGTCCCAGTGAAGCCTGCCATGAACAACACGAGTTTTTTTAGAGTCAGCCTTGTGTCTCATGCACGAGACCCATCCTTGCCATTTTGTTATGCATTTACATTTTGTCTTGTTGGCAAGGACTTTGTGTACATTTGTATATAGTCTGTTATGGGTTGGCTCAGTGTAGATGATTCTGTCTGTAAAGAAGTTTATGCTACTGTACTTTTGATGTGGGTTATTAACGCATGAATGAGTATGGTTTGTTTGATGTGCATATAAGCACGGCTCTACGGACAAAATTTCAAATTTTGCTTCCGTTTGGCCCCCTTTACTCTGATGAGTTATGTCTGTTTTGGTCTGAGGCCGTAGGTAATCACAGGATTACTGGCCGGTTATGTCCTTAACCCATAGGAGCGGGTTCGGGTCATGACACTGAGTCTCACGCTCGAGCGGAGGTCAAGCGCCTATCGAGCGTGAAAATCGTGCATCTAGTACTTTTTCATGAGTTTGCAGTCCGCTCGAGCGAGAGAAGTCACGCTCGAGCGGAGCTCCTTTGTCTGCATGTCCGCTCGAGCGTAGAAAGCCACACTCGAGCGAGACCCCTGTTTCAGCAAAATTTTGAAAAGTATTTTAAAGTACATCCTTGCATCCTCATTTCATCCTAGGCATTCCTAGGCCTAGTTTAAGGCATCTTAATGAGTATAATGTTATAGAACCACACCAAGTCAAGTTAGGGGGCTAAGTTATTAATCCCAAGTGTGTAATTAGTGTGTGTGCTTGTTCTGTTACTGTGTAGGGTTGGCATCCGAGGACGCTCATTGACCTGTCTGTAGCCTAATACTCTGTGAGTAACAATGTTGTAAAGATATGTTCAAATTATATTTATTTCCGAACGACTGATTGTACTGCTTTCTGAAATGGCATTGTTTACTAAATAAATGTTTGTCCTATTTGTGAACTGTATTCGTGGCATCCATAGCAATTTACTGTTACTGTACTGTTACTACTACTGTCATAGAGATCTCTGTTGGTTCTAATGTTTGGAACTACTACTGTTTACTATTATGATGGCCATCAATTGACTGTTTGGTCTGTTAGGACCTATTGTACTGTTTTGCTATTGGATGTACCACATATGACTACTATGGTTTCTAAATGACTGATATGGCATGAAATATGAGCCACTGATTGGATAACTGATTCACTGATGCAAATGACTGTTTTAAATACTAAAAAGACATTCATTCTTAACCCCTTTACGCATTTGTTATTCACTAGGCTTTAGCTCACTGTTTATATTTATATGTAGGTGTCCAGGCACTGGACCGGGCCTAGGAGCGTCAGGTTAAGCTCCAGTTTTGTCAAGCCAACCGTTGTGCCTCATTACGAGGTTCCAAGTCTGTCCAAGCTAAGGCTGCTTTGGGGTGTTCCAGATTCACACTTATTGTCTCTGTTTTGTAATAGATGAATAAGACTTTCTGATTGTACAGTTTTGTTTGAAGGGATTCGGTCCCTAACCCGGATGTCATGTGTATATATGACGTATGTATATATGTTTGGTACTGAGTGTGGCTTGTTCATAAAAGTCTTTTTGCATTCAGATTTTCACAGCTCATTGGACATCTCTATTTACTGTTTTGGCTTCCGTCAACCCCTTTACTCTGTAATACTGTCATTATTGTTAAGCAGGCCTTTGGTTAACACGGATTATTGGTCGGTTGCGATACTAAACCCATAGGGGCGGGTTCGGGTCGTGACACAATCCTTGACATAAAAATATTTTAAAATATATATAACTCATACATTTAATACAAATACAAATTTTAGGCCTTGTTTGGTAAGTGGTGATTTTAGGGGAAAAAATCAAAAAGTTACTAAAAAAATCAAAAAGCCAACAACCTATATCAAAAAGTCAAAGTTTTTTTTCTCTACTTTTTGCATATCTTTTCGTAAAAAATTTAAAAGTCATTCTAAATATACTAGTTTTTTTTACATCATATTTTAGTTAAAAAGTCCAAAAATTACTAAAAAAAACCTGTTTCCAAAATAGGCCTTAATATAATGGGGAATTTTTTTAAAGGTCCCTGGTATTAAGATTTTACAGCATAAAGGACACTCAATATTTTCATAATGTCTAAGGTCCCTTAAGTTGATCCAGAGAAAATTGGTCCAGAGAAAATTCACGTCACAGAGAAATTTCCCACTGTAAATTTCTCTGCCCTCACCTTCTCCAAATTTCTCTGCCTTCCATATACTTCCTACTCTCCCATAGAAGTTTCTCTGCCTTTCCACAAAATTACATCTCCAGAGAAATTTTAAATTTCTCTGCCTTCCCTACCTTTCCTGGACTTAACACTCCAGAGAAATTTAAAATTTCTCTGACTTCACTGGCCTTCAATTGATCAAAATGAATCCAGAGAAATTTAAAAACCCAGAGAAAATTAGTCAAAATAAACTCAGAGAAATTTGAATTTTTTCTGGGTTTGATGTGTATATAAGAACCAGTTTGATGTGTATGTGTATATAAGAACCTGTTTGGTCAAACACTAGTTTGATGTGTATATAAGAACCAGATTGATGTGTATATAAGAACCTGTTTGGCCACTGAGATATGTGTATATTTTGGTCAAGAACACTGAAATAAAATAACAACTCTGTTTGGTTTGTGAAATAAGTAAGAAATTTTTCAAGCATAAACTCTTCACTGTTGATGGCCTCTAGAACAACATTTAGTCCACCAAGAAATTGAGATTAATAAATCAGTTATTTTCCTATCTTTCTCCTCTATTTTCTCAGCAACCGAACAAAGAAATCAAGTTGGGGTTTTTGAGACAGGGGTTTACCTTCAAGAGAGCCAGTGAGCTGAAGAGTGATGGTGTAGCGTCGTGTGGGTGTGGCAGCAGAGCAGCGAATCGTAGCGAATTTGGTGGCGTGTTTGGATATAGGTTTATAATTGAACTTTTGGAATCTGAAGGTTCTGCGATCGGGACACCAAGGAATCGAAGATGACTTGATGTTGGAAGATCTAATCGTGGTGATGCATGGAGCTGTGGCGGAGTACAAATTCCATGCTTTTCAATCCAGCTCCACCGCCATTGAAGCTATATATATATATATTTGTGTATGTATTCTAGAGAGAGAGAGAGAGAAGTGGGGAGCTGAGGTTTGATTTCAATCAAATTTCTTTGTGATATATGGGTGAGGGGAGTTGAGAGATTTTAGACATCATAAAATAATATTGTGGATCTCTTCCATTACTAAAAATGAGAAAGGAATCTTAGACTAATTTTTTCTAATATAATAATAAATTTTATTATGTTATATGACAATTAACATAATATTTGTTTATTTAATTTTAAATAAAAATTAATTTTAAAAATAAACTAAAAAACCTTGAAACATAAAGTGGGAGTTAAAAAAAAGTGTAATTTACAACCCCCCCAAAAAAAAGGTGTGATGTTAGGACATTTTCAACCGTGCATTTTTTTTAAAAAAAAATTAAATTTGAGTATAGGTTTTGTTTCATATCAAGTGTTTTAATAGAGAGTTTTAAGGCTTCATCAAATCACATGATGATCGGGTAGATGATTGGCTGGTCATCGGCCAGTGTAATTTTTTCATAAGTTTTCGCCTTGAGGTGTTTACCTAGAGAACATTCGGTGGTGAAAATCTAACGATAATGAACAGTAATTTAATAAAAGTCACGTCCGCCATCAATTTGATGAAAGAATTGAAAAATCCCGAATTTGATGAACTGTTAGAGGAGCAAAAAGTAAGGTTGTGTTTGGTGGGACTTTGTAATTAATTTTCAACCCACTGATTTGAATGCTACGTTTGGTTTTAGTTTTTAAAAATCATTCCCACACCTACGTTTGAAAATTCGTTTATCCTGTCATCTCCTGAATGCCCGATCGGTTGACGGGAACAGTTTTTTTAGCACTTGTTATTTTTATATTTTAAATAAAAAATATTTTTGAAATTTTTTAAATTTTTTTTTATGAGTTTTAAATAGAATTTTGGGTTGTGTATTTGGTTATGAATTGTAAGTTTTTGAATCAAACATCATATGTCATATCAAAAATTTTAAACTCAATTCAAAACTCATAACCAAACAAACTTTCCTCATTCAAATCATAATTAAAAAACCCACAAACTCAAAATACAACTCTATTCTCAAATAATAATTCTAAAACTCTATCAAACACTACCTAAGTTTTTTTTATCAAATTTAAATAGATGTTTGGGATAACCTACGAAAGCCAAAAAAATTAAAAAGTTACTAAAAAAAATTAAAAAGTCCATACTATTTGGGAGAAGCTTAAAGGACAAAATTATTATTTTACCCTTTAAATTCAAATACCCAAAAGTCAAAAAGTCAATAAGGGTAGAAAGATCATTTTAATTTTGCTATAATATTTTATTATACATCTTTTTATAAAAAGTCAAAAAATTATTTTAAACATACATTTTATTTCTTTACTTTTTTAACAAAAAAATAAAAAAATATACTTTTATAAATCATCTCAAACAATTATTAAATTTGAGGATAAATTTAATGAATCATTAAAAATGAACTAAGAGATTTCAAACAGTTTATTAAGGGTTGGTTTGGGATCTTCTAAAAAAGTGTACTTTTTGACTTATTGGCTTATATGGGTTGGGGTTTGGGTTGGGTTTGATGTGATGTGTTAGAGAGGTGATGTGGGGTTGTTTGGAATGACCTAAATAAGTGTACTTTTTTTTTTTTACGAAAAGATGTGCAGAAAAGTAGAGAGGTGATGTGATGAAAAAAAGATAAAAAGATGAATTATTTTAGGTTGCCAAATTTGGCCTTAAATAAGATGATGTGATTTAAATAGGATAGTAACTTTTTAATATTTTATATTATTTAGTAAATGCCAAACTTAAACTAAATTTTCTATTCATTAAATAAATTTAATAGATCACTAAAAATGAATTAAGAGATTTCAAATAATTTATTAAATTTTCTACCAAGCTGATGTGATCCTCGGTGCCACACCTACACGCGAAAGGGAGAGGTTTGATAAAAAATTTCGTTCATTACTTGAGGTCCAAATTCCAATAAAAAAAAATAAACAAATTATGATAACTGCGTCGCGTGTCGGATTAATTATGTTCGACCAATTAATTAGTACAATCGGAGGGAATCGGTATAAAGCGATCGAACACATATAATCCCATGTCGGTTCTGTGAATGATTCGATTTTGCTTACACAAAGGTAAAAAACCCTACTCTCTCTGTTTCTATCTATTTATCTGTCAATTATCGTTCAATTTCTTTCTATCTTTAACTTGTTTTATGTACAGTAGAAGTAGTAGTAACCATCAAGTTAAGCTCTTGAAGAAACCGCCGCCGCCGCCTCCTCCTCCGCCGCCGCTGCAGAGGTTGCTGCGTTGGGTAATCGCATAGAAGATCTATAAACGAGGAGGGGGAGGGAGGGATTAGAAGAAAAAATCAAAAAAGAAGGGGATTGTTAGGGTTTGGGAATTGGGATGGCAATAGCGGCGCCAGGGCAACTGAATGTCAGCGAATCGCCGTCGTGGGGCTCCAGAAGCGTCGACTGCTTCGAGAAATTGGAACAGATTGGCGAAGGCACTTATGGGTCAGTTTTACAAACTTACCCAAATTCTATTTTCCTTCCCCTTTCTATTTCAATTTGATTGCCCTTGCTATGTATTGTTCACTGAATTTGTGATAAATTAAATTTAACATGTAAAATTATGCTATTTCATTGTGAGTCAAATTGGGGGAAGCTTTTTAGGGTCTCAAACATTCTAGGAAACACCTGGCCTCTACCTAGTGTGTTTACTGACAATCTGTTTGGTAAATTAGAAGGGGATGGAGAGGGGAATCGAGATTGGTAATACCCTGCGGCTCACACGGGCTTCACATTTTATTTTATTTTTTTGGTGTCCTCCTTTACCATATTTGATTGACAAAAATGGGTGTTTGTTGTCATCTCATTGAATGGTAAAAATAATTCTCTCCTAATTCTCTCCCTTTATTCATGTTGTTACATCTAATTAAAGATAGTACCAAATACGGAAAATCATTCCATATCCTACATACTAGTAATCATGGTATTACCAATTCCAAATAGTACTGAAAAATCTAGTTCCGAAGGGTAAACTAGAAAAGAAGAGAAAAGAAAGGATGGAGAGGAAAGAGAGAAAAAAAGAGATGATGGCATCTCTTCTTTTTATTTAAATAGTTCAGGAGATAAACGAAGTTAAAAGAGTGGGTTATCATATCTTTCTCACTCGGGAAGATAAAAGGACAGAAACTAAATAAAGAGTGAGCTGTATAATGTAAGCTTTTCCGAAACCATTCTAATGACATTAAAGTCACACCCACACACCAAACGAAGAGCATGAACCATAAAGGCTAGCTAACTCCTCCACAAAGGATTCCTTAACAAAGAGCTATTATTAGGGCCATAAACTCATGGTAGCCGCCACTCACTTTTATCCACATTCCTCAATCTAATGGACAACGAAAACTCCCATACTATTGTTTCATGTTCAAAAATCTTTCTTTCATCTCAAATAATTATGACTCCCCTTGAAGTGCTACACGAAGGTAAACTACCCACCTCCTATATACTCTTATTTAGTTTTCTATCAAAGTCTTCAATTTTTGTTCTGGAAAAATAACAATATCTAGACTATATTTAACTCAAACCTCTCTAACTACTACTCTTTTTCTTCTTGACCTAATTGCTCTTGCATTCCAAACTACCATCTTCATTTAGAACTATCTCTACCCGACTAATCCTAATCTCTTTACGTTGTGTTTGATTAGTGGATTTGGGAAGGAATTTGGAAAAAAAAAGAAGGGAAAAGGTGTGTGAAATTATGTGAAATGTAGGTATATTTTATTCACATTTTACCTATATTTTCCCTTTCGATTTCCAAATCCTTTTCCAAATCCCCCAATCAAACACAGCATTAGGGAAACCATTGTAATTATTAACATTTGAAATTAAATTTCTTAACTCAACCTCTTTTCTTTTGCTCATCTTTTTTTGACTTTCCAACCCCTTAGAAACTACACCCTCTCCTTTCCTGCTTCCGCTTACTATTCAAACTAACTAAAGATAAAC